>VXBX01005694.1:137156-175611 GCA_013400415.1 Scytalopus superciliaris
AATAAACACAGCAAGATTTTCAGCACTGGAAAACCTTTCCTCCAAAGAGAGACTCTGGGACTTGTCTGGGGACTCTCCCTCCAGGTCGGTGGGTCCTGGCAGGGCTGTGCCTCTGAGTGTGCCCCATGTGTGCCCCACCCCCCCTCCCCTGCCCCCTCCCCACCCCTTCTGCCTGGGAGTCATTCCCATCACTCAGATTCACCTTCCTTTCCTGCCTCCTTGCCCAAACCTGGCACTGATGGAAAGAAACGTTTCCTACCAGAGAGGAGGAACCAGGACACTCAATCCACAACGGGGCATCACAGAAATGGAGGGGAGGAAGAGGCAGCTCTCCCTCGGGTGGTGACATCCCTCTGTCACACCCCACTGGGCAGCCCAGCCCTCCCCACATGGCCCCAGCCTGGGGTGACCCTTTGGAGGGGCTGTGGTGGTGACTGACCAACTGTCTGGGAACAACCCAAGATGAATCAAAGGCTTTGGCATGGAAAAGCAGCTTCCCAGGGCTCAAATGCTATGGAAACATCCTGTTGAACATCACGGATGGGAACTACCACATCCACCCAGCTGTCCCACACTTTGGGGTGTGATGTAGGAGTGATGCCTGGGCTGCATCTTTGGAGAGCCCTTTGCTGTGCCCTAAGACCAGGATGGCAGCACTGGGGTGGTTCTGTTCCTGTAACAGCCTGAGGTTACCCCAAGGAGGATGAGCCTGGCCTAGGGGGGACACTTGGGCTGCCCATCCTGGGCACTGAGGCCAAGACTAAAGCACTGGTTCTGTCTCAACTGGAGGAACTGGATCTTAAGTGTTTTATATCAGATTCCACACAGAAAAAGCAAGTTGAATCTTCTGGAAACCAGATCTAGAATTAGTGCTGGTGTTTTCTTGGGAGAGCAAAGCACTTGGAGTGGAGGGTTCTGGGCTCTAGAAAGGTGTGAGGCACAAACTGCCATGAATATTGCTGACAATACTGACCCATGTGGCACACAGGGTGTGCTCCAAAGGGCAGTGTCAATGACCTGCCTCCCTCACAGGTGATCTCAGCTATGTTGGGAAGCACCAGGAGAAACAAGGCAAGGGTGTAAGGGGGCTTTGCCCTGCCCATGCAGGTTCCAGCAGGGATGGGATGTGGGATGCCCTGAGCTGAAGGCTGGCTTAGCCTGTCATGTCTCAGGACTGTGGGTGAAGGTGTACTCAGTGATTTTCTCACCCCATGGTATTTTAGCCTCTGCAGTTCTTCCTGGCAACATGTCCCACAACCTGATTACACACTTCCCTCAGATAATTTCAGTCTCAAGGGTCAATAATTCTCCTGAACAGCAGCAATAAGCCTTGGAATGAATTAGACAGGAGACAGCTCATGTGGGAGTCTTTGGGCCAGTCCAGACAAGACAAGATATGAGAAATGTGTTTCACACTGACCAAAGGAGAGAGGGATATCAGCAGCATATGGAGGGGTCTGAGACCCTTCAGGAATGGTTGGTGCTGGAGCACAGCTCCTCTTGGCACCTCTCGAGGGAGGGGCTGGGCTGGATATTCAAAGGGAGGGTTCCCTTGCTGCATGACACACCTGACACTGTGGATCTCACTCCTCATGGGCTTAACTGGCAATCCCTGTTGGCCCAGCAATGCTGGAGGTGATTGTGGACAACCAGCTGTCCCTGCCCATCTCTGTGTCCTGGGGACAAGGAGGGCAGTGGGAGCCTGGGGGACAGCAGGAAGGGCACTGGCAGCAGGTGAGGAGGGGCNGGGGGGGAGTCTCCTCCCTGGGGATATTCCACAACCATCTGGACACAGTCCTGTGCCACGGGCTCTGGGATGGCCCTCCTTGAACAGGTAATTTGGACTTACTGTGGCCCCTTCCAGCCTGACCCATCCTGTGATCCTGTGACTGGTATGAAGGGAGGATTTTGGAGCCTTCCCAGGGGAGGTGGCTCACTCTGAGCAGGTGCCCTGTATGACAAATTACCAACTAACCAAAAAGCTGGGGAAGGAGGAGCAGGGGGATATTTGGAGTTACATTTGCCTTTCCAGGTAACCACGAGGTGTATGGGGCCCTACTTTCCTGGGGGAGGCTGAACACCTCCCTGTGATGGGAAGTACCGAAGGAATTCCTTATTTTGCCTTCTTTGTGTGTGCAGCTTTTGCCTTACCTATTAAACTGTCTTTATTTCAAGCCATGAATTTTATCCTTTTACCCTCCTGATTGTCTCCCCTGTCCCACTGCAGGGAACAAGCAGCTCTTGCGTGCTTGGCTGCCTCCCTGGCTTAACCCACAACAGCTTCTTATGTCCTGAGCAACAGACTTTTCCTTGCCACACTTGTCATCATTCCTGATCTGCAAGGCCTGTCCTGCATTCACTTGGAGCTGCCTTTCTCCAAGTGGCAAATCTCACTATTGTCTCTTCACCTGAAGTGATTCAGCCCTTCAGTCCCTTGTTCCTGGTGGGTTGTTGCTGTGCTTTCCTCATTTTATAGAACCATCTGGGGGAATGCAAGGTTCAGGTTGCAAACAGACCTTGGAATGCAATAATAAAAAATAAACAATGACCAAAATAGCGAAATACTGATGCTTTCTGCTCAGAGAGAAAAATCCAGCACAGCTCCCAACAGACCTTTCCTTCATCTATCCAACGTGGCNTTGGAGCCTTCCCAGGGGAGGTGGCTCACTCTGAGCAGGTGCCCTGTATGACAAATTACCAACTAACCAAAAAGCTGGGGAAGGAGGAGCAGGGGGATATTTGGAGTTACATTTGCCTTTCCAGGTAACCACGAGGTGTATGGGGCCCTACTTTCCTGGGGGAGGCTGAACACCTCCCTGTGATGGGAAGTACCGAAGGAATTCCTTATTTTGCCTTCTTTGTGTGTGCAGCTTTTGCCTTACCTATTAAACTGTCTTTATTTCAAGCCATGAATTTTATCCTTTTACCCTCCTGATTGTCTCCCCTGTCCCACTGCAGGGAACAAGCAGCTCTTGCGTGCTTGGCTGCCTCCCTGGCTTAACCCACAACAGCTTCTTATGTCCTGAGCAACAGACTTTTCCTTGCCACACTTGTCATCATTCCTGATCTGCAAGGCCTGTCCTGCATTCACTTGGAGCTGCCTTTCTCCAAGTGGCAAATCTCACTATTGTCTCTTCACCTGAAGTGATTCAGCCCTTCAGTCCCTTGTTCCTGGTGGGTTGTTGCTGTGCTTTCCTCATTTTATAGAACCATCTGGGGGAATGCAAGGTTCAGGTTGCAAACAGACCTTGGAATGCAATAATAAAAAATAAACAATGACCAAAATAGCGAAATACTGATGCTTTCTGCTCAGAGAGAAAAATCCAGCACAGCTCCCAACAGACCTTTCCTTCATCTATCCAACGTGGCCCAAAAACCTGGCCAAGTGAGAGAGCTACAAGGTGCAAAGCTTGTAGATGAACAATTCTGCTTTTTATTACCAAGCACTGAAGCCCCAACTGCAAAGAACTGCCCAAAAAGTGTCTGTTCCCAACGTGGTTGCAATACAAAACCTCACCTGTATCAATGCTGGGCAGATTTGGGATCCTTTTCCCAATGTGCCCTCCTTCATGGGCCTGTTTATTGTCCAGGGAGTGTCACCCACTCCTGTCCCCTTTTTGTGCTGGACCATCCTGAGCAATGGTCCATTTGCAAAGGACATCACGTAATCACAGAACCTTCATGGAATCACAGGGTGGTTTGGGTTGGGAGGGACCTTAAAGCTCATCCCATTCCAACCCCTGCCATGGGCAGGGACACCTTCCACTCTCCCAGGTTTCCTCACATCACTGTCCTCCCGTTGCCACCTCTCTCAGCACACTGCACACTGTGTGTCCTTGCAAAACTCTGCTGCAGACTCCTCACCCATGTCAAAAAGTACCTTTTCCATAATTTTTAACAGAAAATCTGATCTGGAGTCATGGGCAAAATCCTTCCCCCCCCAGAGTTTTTGGCCAGGAATAGAGAAGTATCCATCTGGAAAATTCAACCTTTCCTTGTAGGTCTGGTTATTGTTAAGAAATTTCTTCTTTTTAATCATTGAGGATCTGGCTTTTTTTTCCTGGGCCATGGCAGCTCCATTGAGAACAACTGAGCTCAAAGCACCCTGGGGAACTTGGGGGAGGGATGGGCACCCTCTCTCAGGTGATACAACGTGCAAGGCCAGGCAAAGCCTGTTCCTGGAGCCTGATATGACTCAAGAAACAAAGACTGAAAACACAACCCCAAAGCAAAAGTTCTTTGGAACTGCTTCCCTGCAGAAGTTTTCTAATGTAAGTCATTCCAGTGCTTAGTGAGGGTTTTTCACACTCAGCTGTTCATTTCTCATGAGTTACCAGCAAGCCTTGAATTCCCAACATTCAAAACTACATCAGAAGGCTGATTTTCCAGTTTGCATGTGGTTTCCACCCAAGCAGCAAAGACAACACACACCTTGAGCCAAAGTCTCAAGGCAGAACTCAAGTGCTTTCTGCTCCAAACCCAGGCCAGGGACAAACCCCCCCAGCTGCCACCAAGGCATTTGCCCCAGCCCAGCTGTCTGCATGTTGGATTAAGGGGAGAAGCACAACTAAACCTCAGGCTGGGTTGGACACCAAAGCCTCAAAACTCCTGCACCATGAAGAGCGTGGATACCCTGCTGGGAATTGTGTCAGGAGTTCAGCTACAGTCCCTTGAGCCAGGTGTCCTGCTCAGGGCCAAACAGAAGCAGGTCCTGCAGTGCAGGAAGGTGGAGCAGCAGCAGCAGGGGTGGGATGTGGGAGGCACCACCACAGCAATGCACATCTGCCTGAGCCTGGGAACAGCTGCACTCCACAGAGTCACATCATTTCTGAACATCTGGGAAGACTCATCTGAGTCCTCTGGGCATAAAAGTTTGGCTGTCAAGAACTTCAAGAACCAGACCATTGAGTGTGAAGGTGACGGTGCTGTCCCCACTGTGCCTCCCCAGTCTGGCTCTTCCTAATTCTCCCTGGGGTGCCGCTGCCCAGCTCTCCCTTCTCTCATCAGAGGCTGCAAAGGGCTCTCACCAAGGGATGAGGTCCCTGTTCACTCAGTCCCAGTGAACATGGGGAGGGGCTTCTTCAGAGGTTTTGGTAGAACTTCAGCCCCCAAACCCATGATCCTGAGCACTGCACCACTGCTTGGGGCAAAGGTTCCCTTTCTGTAAGGCTCCCAGACCCTTTCAGTGTTCTCACTTGACCAAACAGAAGCAGCAGGATGTGCCCCACAAGAGCCGCAAATGAGATCTTTGCTTTTGGAGATCTTATTTTTAGGAGATTTACTGGGAAAAAGAAAAAGACCAAACTGAAATGAAAAGTGAAAATATGCAGACAGCCCTGGCTTGGTGTTCTGTATTAACTACTTGTCAAAGAGACATCAGGGGGGTTTCATTAAAAACTTATTAAAAGTGAATTCCTTGTTCCCAAACCTAATGAGGCCAGAGCACATGTCATGCAATAATCAGTGAAAATTTAAAAAGACAAGTGAAATCATTTGCAACAATGAAAACAAAAGAAAAACCCCAAGCCCATAAGTCCTGAGAGCAACAGCAGTGGAGGGGAGTACAGATTAGAGAATCAGCTGAAAGGCAGCTCAGTGATGAGGGAATTGCAGAGCTGAGGTATCTGTGCTCTGGCTGAAATGGGGGCTGAAAGGGGAACTCCGACAAGAAAATAGACAGTTTTGCAATAGGATAAGCTGGTCCCAGCTGTGCTGTAGGGGAGGGGATGGGAGTCAGCTGGTGGGCTGCAGACACTGCAGCTGAGACCACTGTCCTGCTGTGCCACCCCCACCCAAGGGATAAAACTGGCACTGGGCTCATTCTACACCTCTGCAGGTAAAACCTGTGCCACTGTCAGTAAGAAAAGCAGCAACGTGCAGGTTTGTCCTGTGGGAGGGGAGCAGGGAGGAGCTCAGTGACACTTGGTAGGACTGAAAAGCTCCTGTGACATTTTTCAAGGATCACTCAAAGTTCTTAATTATAAGTCTTCATAATTTCTGGGAAGTAACTGCGGGAAAAGTGAATGACTATGAGACATAGAAATGGGATCAGAATGAAAAATAAAGTCAAGCTTTTATCACCTAACACTAAGCCCTCCTGCTTTAAACTTGGAGGGTCTATTTGTTGAAAAGGTGGAGGAAGATCCCCTGTGCCTGGGCCAATGAGATGCCAGAGGGGAGCAGGGAAAGTGTTTCTCATTCAAAGGTGAAAGGACTGGGAAAGGTGCCAGTTAGACTTGATAAGGTTTGTAAGATTAATTAAAACCAGGTTGAGCAAATTGTGAAAAAGACAAATTAGCAAATCAGGAAATCTCTCTTCAGAAAAGGAAAGAGAGCCTTTGGCTCTGTTAGAAGAGCAAATTTGCTTTTCAAAGTGCAGCTCTTTCCTGTGTCAGAGGTGGCAAAGCAGCTCCAGCGGCAGTGCTGGTGACCCCAGTGCTGGTGCCATGGGATGGATGTTCCCCTGCCTGGGCAGGGCAGGGCAGGGCAGGGCAGGGCAGGGCAGGGCAGGGCAGCCCCCCCAGCAGAGACTCCCAGTGCCTGGCTGGGGGGGCTGGGGGTGGTTTCCTGGCCCAGCTGCCCCAGCACCAGCCCGTGTGTCTCCTGCATGTGCTGGGGCTGATCTGGAGACAGAAATCTCTGCCTGGGGATGCTGTTACACAGGACAGGTGGGGTGGATTTATAAACCACCTCTGTCTTACTCTGTGCTTTACAAATACCCCTGTTTTGGGGTTAGTTTGGAATTTTTCAGGAGTCCTGGCTGTGCTCCCAGTCAATGAGAGGGCTCCTGGAGTGGAAAAGCTGAGGGAGACTCAAGGTAGATGTAGTTCTAAGCTTTCTTTTCAGGTATTGTCACAGGAAAAGCTGCAAATCACAATGCCCAGGTAGTGCTAAAAAGGCACTAGGTGTTAATCAGAGCAGTGTTGGTCAGCCTATGCTCCATCCAGGCATGGCCTTTATCCTGAAAACTTCAACCAAACAACCTTAAATATATCCTGATATCAAAAACTTTCCATTGTATCCAGCATGACTGTAATATTAACTACAAATCTCAGTAATATTAAAGCACTTTCATTTGCAAATCCTAAAAATGGACCTCAGATCAGATCAGCAAAAATCAGGTTGTAAGTGCCAACAAAAGGCTAAAATTCAACTTCAGGTAATTTAGGGAACATGAGCTGTAACTGTGTGTATATGGCATATGTAAATTTTACACCCAAGTTCCTGATTAATCCTTCCCATTTAATGTCCTGTAGGAAAACCTCTGATGGAACCACTGAGTGGTGTTGGAAACTGAAGCACAAAGCTGCGGACACGTGCAGGAGCAGGTGAACATCACATTTATCTCATCCCCAAAACAGCCAGTGATAAACAGGTGTCTGCTCTGGAGTCATTGGCTGCTCCACCTCCCAAGGCAGGAGGGAGAGCAGGACATTTCATCCCTCCCAAGATCCGACCTGAGACTTTGTGGACTTTGCCTTACGACGAGGCAGCAGCACACTGTGCCTTGGGGATTTTCACACAGCAGGTTCCTCCCCTCCTGGGACAGACTTTCCATCACAATTTGCTTGCTGTCTGTCAGTATTTTGAGATGTAGCTCATAACTTTTCAAAGCTATGGCAGCTTGAGCTCAATTTCCATTGCAAGCTCCATTTAGAGCCTTTAGGAAACTGAAAGCAGGTTGTGCTTAAACAGAGAAGCAACACCAGACCACTGGATTTTTATTTCCAGGTTCCACTCTGTCTCCTGAGACATGACCATAATCACATGGACATGAATAAAATCCACGAATTCATCTTCTAAAAGCCTTTAGTATGAGCTTCATAATGATGTAAGAATGACAATAGTTACTCAGAAGTATTTCTTGACAGAGCAAAGGCCTTGACTTTCATCAAGGACTGTGGATGTGTCCACACTGGTGAGTGGCTGGACTTTGAATCCAGAGTTCTTTCCATTTTAGTGCTGATATTTAATGTGCTGTCACATTTGAAACCAGCCAAATGCTGGTCAGTGGGAAGAGGGCAACCAGCAGCTGCCAAGGCTCCTGCTAGACATGCCAAGGATGTTGCACTCAGGCCTGGCAAAGGTTTGAGAACAGGCTCGAGCTGAGCCAAATTGCCATAGATACAACTTTGGCTCAACACAGGGCACGACAGTCAGATGGACAATGGCAGAGAGTGCCGGCAGTGAGACAGAGCTCAGAACACCCCTCTGACCCAGCTGATGGGCATTTTCATACGTGCCAGAGGGGCAGTGCCCTCCTGCTCACACTGAGTGCCTGGGACAGACAGACCAACAGCCTCAGTGCCTGAGGGGGGTTCTGCAGGGCTGGCCGAGCTGCTGGGGAGCCTTGGGCTCTGCCCTTGGCAGCACTTGGCACAGGGAGGTATTTGTCAGCTGACACATGACAGAGAGAAGTGGAAGTGCTGTGCATCACATCTGTGTGTTTTCAATACACAGCGAAATTCTTCAGTATTTTAGTATTTTGTGTTTAATGTTTGCTTTTTAGCTCTTTAAAACTGGCTGCTTGCACATTTTCCTGCCTTTCTATACAAAATCCAGCAAGTTGAACTGTTTGACCGGGCAGTGGAAGGGCCTGATGAGCATCACACTGAGACTCTATCACCAGTTCCAGGTGGGAGACAACCTTCTACCTCCTGCTCAGCACCCCTGGGGAGAGTGTTCCTTTGTCCCCCGGGACAGCAGTGGAAATCAAGTGCCCTCAGAGTGTCAGCTAAGGGATGAAAATGCAATTTAAAAGTCAGAAGTGATTTAGTGGCTTAGAGTCCTGTCCCCTGGGGCTCAGGCTGCCCAGGTCTGCTCTGCGCCTGCAGGGAGGGAGGAAGGGCTGAAGGACTGAAGGCACCTGCCCTTGGCCCCCACACCCAGCAGGTGAGTGACTGAGCTACAGGAGCTGGAGAGACACTGAGACAAGACAGATGCAGTGAGAAACATGAACTAAAGACCTGCCATGACCTGGCTGGGGTGGCAGTGACTGGTGACCAATGTGGGCACAGGTGACATGCAGTGCAGAGCAGAAGTGGATGAAGAGCCACCAGGTTTGTCCTCGGCTCATGGTGGGTGGGGCTGTGTGTTCATTGTAACCTTGGGCTGCACATCCAGGAGAGCTGCTCAGCTGTGCTGAGGGTCTGAAGGCACCACCCCCTGTTAGATGTGCCCTGGGGGTTGAGTAACCCAGGACTTGTCTTTTAGAAGGGGCCTTGAAGGTCATCTCTTGTAGCACTGCCCTCAGCAAAGGGGGTAGCACAGGCACAGAAGTGATGGCTGAGGGGAACCCTGGAGGTCGCCAGTCCAAGCTCCTGCTCAGAGTAGGACACCCCTCAGCACCAGCCCAGAGTGGCCAGGGCTTTGTGCAGTCTTGCAAATGTCCAAGGACAGCTCCTCCTCACCTCAGGCCCCTCAGGGATGAGCCTTTAACATCCTATGTGGCAACTGCCCTTTGTTGGATTGGTTGGCACAAGGGAGAAAAGACCAGCTCTGTCCTACCTATAAGAGCCCTCCAAGAAACCCCAGGCTGCTGCTGCACAGCCCTCAGGCTCCTCCTGGCCACACTGCACGAGCCCAGGTCCCACCACCTTTCCTGGTGAGCCACATGCCCCACGTTCTTGTTGCCTTGGAAGCACCCACTGGCCACTCTCTGTTTTCTCCACCTCCCTCTTGAGCTGGCAGGGGGACACTTCCCAACACAGCATTACCAGGGCCCCAGATGCTACAAAGTGGGTGCCAACTCCCTTCCACCTGCTGCCCACACTCCTCCTCCCAGTGCAGCCCAGCCCAGAGTTCAGTTTGTTTGGGATGAGCCCAGGTGGGAGTTCATATTCCTGTTGGAATTCCACCGTCACCATTCCCTGCCTGACTGTTCTGGTTTGAAATTCCTACCTGACCACATCAAGGGGAGTTCTGGGGAAGAGTCAGCAGGTAGGACAGCTGGCATGTGAATTCACTGGTTTGTGGCCTCCAACATCCTCAGCAGCCCCAGCCAGCCCTGAGCTAAGAGTATCAGGTGGCCACAAGTACCTCCTGAATCCCCAGTGCTCTTCCACTGGTCCCTTCAGCAGGTGCTTCACTTGTCACATGCTGCTTTTAATGAAGGAGTCAAATGCAAAACAACCAGTTTGCAACTGAACTGCCTCTTAAAAACTCCTTGTGACCACTTAAATTTACTTCCAAATTTAGTTACAAGAATGGTACCAGAGATTTGTGGCTCAAGGGCAGCAGCATTTGTAAGCCTTCCTGTGAGTCAGAGCCCTTCTCCCTGTGCTCCTGTGGCTCCAGGCTCTGCTGGCCCTGCAGGGCAGAGTGGGCACTGGGGCTGGGACACTCCAGGAGATATGAGTGGTTAGATTTTGAGGGAATGAAACTCCCTGATATTCAGGGAAATGTGACATTTCTGGTTGCTCTGGCCTGTGGTGCTCCAGCAGCATTTTGAAGCTGTTGCTGAACTCAGGAGTCCCCTGCATTGCCCTGTGCCATGGCAGGGCTGGAACGAGATGACCTTCAGGGTCCTTTCCAACCCAGATCATTCTGGGATTCTCTGCAGGGCAGAGAGAAAACCAACACCTGCCCTGGAAACCCTCAGCTCAGCCCTGGGGCATACTGGGGGTCACAGGGCTGTGCATCCTTGGGATCTCTCCCCTGGCAATGGGCAGTGCTGCCCATGTGTGCCTGTGCTCAGGACAGGAGATGGATCTGAGCTCCAGCTTGAGAAGCTCTTGCTTTCCTGGCACAGACTGACCATCCCAGCTGGCAGGGCGGTGAGATGGATTCCCACTGGCCACGCCTGGCTGTGGAAAATGCTGAAGAAAACCTTTAAAACCACAAACCCTTTTAAAACCACCAGATCTGAACACTTGTGGTCATTAGTTGCTGACAGCTGAATTCCCGAGCAGCCACAGGTCACTCCAGCATCTCTCCTCACTCCCCCTGCCCTCCCTGCAGTCCCCAGGCAGATCCTCCACAGCCCTGGCAGCTCGGCTGTGACACTCTGAGGGTCAGCAGTGGCACCCACCGATCACTGGGGGTGATAACACCCCTCCAGCAGCCTCAGCAGGAGTTGACATGTGATTTAAACATCATCTCAAGTTCAGAGCTCCCTGTGCCAGCTCAGGCTCTGGTGGGGGTGCTTTGGTTTGGGTACCAGGGCAGCCCCTCTGGGCTTGCACAACACAAGCCACGAGCTCCATCTCTGACAACCTCCATCACCACCTCAGCCATTTTCATGGCATCTCAACACTTGCAGAGTTGGAGGAGATGGGGTCTGAAGCTGCACTGCATTTGTACTCACTTGCAATAAAGCTGTAAGGGCCACGAGTCTCTGACAGGGCTCAGGCTGCAGGACAGAAATGCTTTGAACTTTCAGCGAATGGAGAAAACAGTGCCAAGAGGATGAGACTTCCCATTTGTTCCAGCAAGAGCTGAAGGACACCAGGTACATGTCACCTCAGACTGCAGCTACGGATGGTTCTCACACACAGGTTTTCCCTTACAAGGAAACTGCTCTGGGACTAGCGAGAACATGTATTTTAAGTTTCTCTCTGCCTCTTTGTCAGGGCCTGAGACCACTGGGATCCTCAGCCAGGTGCCAGAGCCTCCAGTTCCCCCAAAAAACATTCATGAGGGACAGAAATAAAATCTAATAACTTATGATGGACAAAGCCATTCTTGCAGTTGTTGACTCACCTGCTTAGAGACAGGGGAGTGCTGGATGGGGAGTTATGGGCAGTGACCCATTAATGCCAAGTCCTGAGGAATGGTGAGGGGAGTGGGGCTGAATCTTTTACTCCCTTTTTACACCAATAACTCGAAACATTTCTCCTTTCTCCAGGGTGGTGACACACCAGAGAAGTTCAAGATTTTTTAGGGAAATATGTCCATGGAAAAGGAGAGCATTTGGTGTTTCTTCTCAGTTCCTTGGTGGAGTTGTCTCTCTGATTGTCCTCTTCAGCCCCTGCAAATGTATCAGCAACCTGGGTGATTTCTAGTTGTTTCCTGGGCCACAACCTCTCTGTTGGCCTTCACTGACACAGCTCTGGCCATGGGCTGGATTTCCATCTGAATTCTCCCAGTAAAGCTCTGGGCCCACCCATCAGTCTGTCCATACACTGCACTGACCTGTCTGTCATACTTGATGCCCCTCAACCCCAGGGACTCAGACTTGTCCTGTCATCCCTTGTGTCATCAGGGATTTGGGATAGAAAAGGACTGCAGATGTTGTTGGTGTCACCACCAACCCTCCTGTCGGTCCCTAAAAAGGCTCTTGGCATGACCCCCGACTGTTGCCTGTGGGTCTGGGGTGTCAGCCTTGGCTCTGCTGCCCACTTTGCCTCCATTGCTGAGGGTCAGGATGAGCAGCAGTCCTGCTCTCCATGGACTCTCCACATCTCCCCATCTCTTCCTCCTCTGCCTCTCTTTCAGCAGCAGTAACCCAGACAGCCCAAGAGTTGGACACGTATCTGAGGAAGCTTTGTTGGCCTCAGCTCCTCCTGTCAGCACTCCCACAGGCAGCATTTAACTGACCTTTTCCCATCTGTGCCCCATTTGTTCCTTTGCTCTGCTGTAATAGGATGGGAGCATGTGAAGAAGGGTTGGACCTGTGTCAAAATACCTCCCCTGCTCACTGAAGGTTACACCCCAGTCTGTGCCAGTCTGGACCTCACTCAGAGCTGGTTGGTGGGGACAGGGAGATGTCAGGGGGCTGCCAACAACAGGCTGGACTGAACCCCTCCTCGGCTCTGCAGCTCAGCAGTTTCACCGTCCTGCTGCCACCAGTGAGTCTGGGCACCGAGCTCTGGATTTGCACCACAAAATCCTTCCCTTTGGGTGCCATCTCTCCACACTGTGCCCCGTGCCCAGCCCTGAGGGTGTGACCCCCTACCCTGTGTAAGGACCTTCACCACTGAGGCCAGGGCAGGACATGCCTCTGATGTGATGGTGAGGGGCTGGAGGGCTGCAGTTGGGCACATCCTTCCCCAGCCCCTCAATAACACACGGCTCCCCAAACCCTCAGCAGCTGCATCGCTTTGCTTTTATTCCTTCCCTAGCACTGTCACTGATGCTGTCCTTGCTGGCATTGTCTGGAGCAGCTGGATTGTTCCAGCCACCCCCAAAGCCACTGACAGGGTGCTGAGACCCCATTCTTATGGCCCTTCTTTTCCTTGGGCACATTCTCATCACCACAAGAATAAACATTTTCCCTGTTTATGTCCCACAGCAGAAATGATCTGTTTTGCTGTTGCTGCCCAAACATTCCCTATACAGCAGGGAAACACCCAGAAGGGTTGTCCCAGCAGGACAGGGCTCTGTCTCTCAGTATCCTTGGGGCCCTGCCAGGTGGACAGTCCTCCTGAATGGCTCCCATGGATTTGGCTGAGGGTGGGGAAGCCCAGGTGACCCCCAGCCCAGCCTGGCCCCATGGGGTGCAGAAGCCCAGCATGGGGGACTGGGCTGATCTGTGCCCCATCTTTGCTTCCCTCCCCTTGCTTTGGGACATGCTGAGCCCTGCAATTGAGGCTCATCCCCAAACTCTGCTCTGTGCCTGCCTGAGGATCAGAGGATCAGGGAGACAATTGGAAAAGGGTGGTTTTTTAAGAGTGTATATCACACCATGCCACAGCCCACTACATAAACCCCAGCTGCCCAGAGCAGACATTGAAAGCCTTCAGTGGGACCAAAGGGGACGTTTCACTCCCATGCTGGGGGAAGCTTTGTCTCTCCGGAGCAGCCACAGAGCCCTGGCCCAGATATTTCTGCCCTCCTGCTCCCTCAGTCTTCACAAAACCTCTAAAACCCCACAGCATCTGCAACCTCAGCCCTACAAGAGGAATCTCACCACATCCCTCCAGCACAGCAGGGACTCTCTGGACCTTTGGCATTTCCAGAATCTCCAAAAAATACGCAAACCCTGGATCTGCTGAGTGAAATTGCGCGGAGAGAGCGTGTCCGCCTCCCTCCTTCCCCGGGGATGCTGCCATGGCCCTGTGTCTGTGTCTGACATCTCTGTATTGTTCATTCTTGGGTGGACTCGTGGGGGTTTGGGAGAAGGTGAGGGTTTGGGGCAGACACCTGTGTGCAGCCTTTTCTCCTGAAAACACAGACAGACATTTTGCTCACGGGGACATTTTTTGCTTCACAGGGTAAACCCAGACCTTTTAGTCAAGAAGGTTTAGGTTCCCCGCTCAGAAAGTCAAACCCCTCCTTGGTTTGGGCTTTAAAGCCTGATTTATATCAAAGCCCGAGGCAGTTCAGGAGCTGGAGCCCCTGGGAGAGCTGATGGCACAGCAAGGTGTCAGTGCCTTCAGATCCAGCCCTGCAGTTGTGACCTGTCCCCACGCCGGTCCCCGGAGGATGGAGACAAGGGATGTGAGGGATGTAGGGGATGTAGGGGATGTAAAGGATGTAGGGGATGTGAGGGATGTGAGGGATGTGAGGAATCAAAGTGCTGCTGTCTGTATTTCAGGAGCCTCCCCTGCCCCAGGCTGAGTTCGGCAGCCACGCTCAGGGCGAAGAAATCATTTAATTCTTCAGGAAAACCTGCTGTGATTTAGCCATTTCATGAACCTGCAGAGCTTTTAAACGCTTCCTGAGCGGGGACTTCTCATTGTATTCTCAGTCTTTCTCCACTGGAATGGCAAATTTTCATTCCCAAAGCCCACGGTATTAAAATGGATTATTAAAAAAAAGATACGTCTTTTCCCTCCTGATTCCTAAATATTCCCAGCCATGGCAGTCCTTTCCCAAGTTCACTCCCACCTACTTCTTGCCATCTCCATGTTGGCACTGAAAGGATCTATTTCAGTCATTAAAAAAGAGACTTTTCTGGAAAGGCGGAAAACCCCCCAAGAATCTCTGTAGCACCAAATTCCACCCTGTCCCTCTTTGCCCTGCGGATCCTCGGGCTCACAGCCCCCACCTGGCACACACAGCAACTTAATGAGACATATTCCAACGAGAAATCCGACATAAAGGGAAAAATTAACCGAAATATTCTGTTATGCAACTCGCTGTCTGCTGGGTCTAAACGACCTGAAATGTTTTATTCGGTATTTTTTGCTCTAAAGTGCTTCCAATTGCGTTTTATTAATGCATTTATTTCTATGGGGTTATATTTATTTTTAAAATAAGTAACTCATGTTACTTACGAGCCACATTCTAAGATCTAACCAATTCTTTTAAAAATTATTTTTATTGTTGGTGCAAGGAAATGAGTGCCATTTCCAGAATTAAAATGAACAAAATCCATCTTTTAGGAATTTCACTAAGGAATATTTTCTCAGGTGCCATTTGTGTTCTCGGCTTATTTGCCGGACTAAATTCACATGACAGAATACAACAAAAGAAGAGAAAGAAGTCCAAAAAACGCAGCAGCCGAAATGAAAACGGAATTATTTTTTTGTTTTAAAGGCTCGATCACAGTTCAATGGAAAGGAAGAAAATCCCTGTGACAGAGTTCTGTGAGAGGCAAAATTCCCATTGCACAAGGAAATAAAAGCGCATCCTTCCCGGCTCGTCCAGAAGCCCATTGCTCCAGTGCCGAAAATGGAGAAATTAAGAGTGGTGGGGAAGCCTCCATTTGTGCAAAGGGAAACCCTTTCAAAATAACCCCCAAACTTTTCATCCCTTTCATTAATCGCTGGTCAAATCTGAAGAAATTATGCTCAGAATCAACCAGCCCAGCCGGGCAAGGGGTGAAAGGGAACGTGCATCCACACAGACCCCATGGCTAATAATTAATTAATTCATTAATCAATCATAGCAAGAGGGAAGGGCGGGGGGAGGAAGAAATCTTACCACCAAATTGGGTACCCGGCTAAGACCTTTGTGCCATTGAAGAGAAAAGACAGAATTAGTCCAAGCAGGTGGTAATCCATTAGTCCAGGCTGGTGCAAGGGGAAAATCTCCGCGAAGTTTTCAGACAAACATGAAGTGCCAGAATGAAGAATCCCCCTCCCCGCAGGAAAAAAAAAAAAAAAAAAAAAAAAAAAAAAAAAAAGGAAAAAAAAGACTTAAGCCAAGTCCCTGGTGGTGCGGGGTGACTTTCTGGCTTGTCAGAAACACACCTCTCCAAGCCTTTCCCCCGTAGATCATCCAAAAGCGTCTATTAAAAAGTGCAGGGCTCGGGGATGTCAGCAGGCGGCCAATCAGGGCCCAAGGTGAGGGATGAGCCTCAGCCCAGGGCTGTCAATCACCTCCTCCCCCTCCACCCCACAACTTTGTTCCGAGCCCTCGCTGCCACACAAGCCCTCAGTGCACCAGACTTTACTGGAGCGATGAGGTCTGGGGAGAGATTTTGTCTTTTAATTTCTATTTTTGAATTTTTTTCCCCCCCAATGTGCCTTGGAGCCCGGGATGCTCAGCACTCTGCAAAGTCCGGCCGAGGGGTGGCCGGGACCGACCTGGAGCGAGCTGGGGGTGACACACACCACTTGTTCTTCAGCTGGAGAGGCAGGTGAGCACCAGCCCCTGCTCAGGGGGGCACCCAGGGCCAGAGCAACCCTCTGGATGGCTCAGTGTGGGCAAAACTGGTTCTAAACTTGAAATGAAACGTGCGGTGCTCGGGTTGTGTGTGGGTGGGTGGGATGGGTGGAGGGGGGAGGCAGTGGCAGCCGGGGTTTCTGGTGGGAAAAAATGCCATGTCGCGGTGAGAGGGGGTCAGGCAGATGGGAACGTGTCCCATGAATGGGTTCCTTCAGGAGTGCATATCTGGATGCAGAAAGATGAAAATATTATCAAAACCCCACATGTGAAATTATTAAAAAAATCATAATCAGCTTTGTGATTTGCAAACAGACCCAACAAAGATTTTCCTTAAAAATCCTTGTTGTTGGATAGAGGCCCTGTTTTCACGGGGGCTGTTGTGTCAGAGCAGCAGGTTTAGGGGGTAACTCGACAGAATGGGACAAAGAAAGGGGAGAAGCCAAAAAAGTTGCTTTTTCTCCTGAAGCATCCTCAGCACCCACAGCCCTTGTGCTGCCCTGGGGCTGATGGTGTGTGACCACCTGGAGTTCAGGTGCTTCAGCAGCTGCCAATGGATCAGTCTATTTCAGAGCCACGGCCATAGCAGAGGTTCAGGCTCCTGCCAGGCAGCTCAGTGCATCTCATGGTCTTGAAAGTTCTTCACCTGGGCACAAAAAATGTCTTGGTGTTTAATTACACACAGACACAGGTTGGGCAGAGAAGCTGTGGCTGCCCCATCCCTGGGAGTGCCCAAGGCCAGGTTGGACGGGGCTTGGAGTACCCTGGGCTGGTGGGAGGTGTCGCTGCCCATGGCAGGGGGTGGGAATGGATGGGCTTTGAGTTCCCTTTCAAACCATTCCATGATTCTGTGATGCACCTGCCTCTTGCTTCTGTGTTTCTTGATTCCCAGTTCTTAATGTTTTTCATGTGTTTGGACACTGAGTTAGTGCAGAGCTGCTGTCATAAGTGATATTTGTTTCGTGGCTGTCACACGCCCAAGAGGGGACATCCAGCACCTGTTCACACCTTAACTCTTCATCAGGTCCTGGACTGTGAGGCCAAACTCCTCCAGTCTTTGTGCAGCAGGTTTTGCAGCTGCCTGTGACCCATCATGGGTGTTAAATATGGCTTGTTCTCTTACGGGATTCCAAATCCCCAGGGGTATGTTGGGTGTTGTCTGTCCAGGCAAAACTCTTACTGACACCCAGATATGTTTTATTGAACACAATCACCTGGGTTTAAGAAAACAATGATTGTCAAATGGACATTTGGAGACATGAATTTAATCTGCTCCACTAAACTAAACACTACCTGGAGATCTTCCCCAGCTCTTGCCCAGTGTTGTCCACGTTTTTAACCATGGAGACAGACCTTGGAATGGACCAACCTGCACAGCCCTGTGGAAATTTTAGGCACAGCTTGGGGTTAGTGTGGAGCAGGAGCTATTCCAAATAGACCCTTAAGTTGTGACCCAGCTCTCCTGGAGGGGAAGGGGGTTCAGCAGGATGGATGAAGATGGTTCTGTGCCCTTGTCTGTCTCACTCCAGTGCCTGGGAATGGTCACAGGCACTTTTCACTTACTGGTTAAAGAAAGGCAGGGAGTGTGTGAAATGCCACTAAAGCACCTGCCAGCCTGTCCAGAAAAGCAGAGCTGGAAGTGCTGCCCAGGTTTGTGCTTCTACTGGTGGGTGTTTTGAAGCTGCACAGACAGAATAAGGATTAAAAGTACCGAGTGACAGAATTTCTGCCATTAAAATGCCAAACTCTTGGAGAGGCAGCAGAGACACTGCAGGGAGATGTCTCAGGTGATCCTGCAGGTGAGTGAGAGCCCATGGAAGGGGACAAAAAAAGATCTTAGGCACTGTGGAAATCCAGCTGGGGAAAGCCTTTGAAGTCTGAATTGAATGTTGGTCAGAGACCATCATCAAGGTCTGGGTGGGCCTGGCAGGGGTGGGTTAATGGTTGGACTCGATGTCCTCGAAGGTCTTTTCCAAGCTTAATAATTCTGTGATTCTCTGGTGGCTGAGACATTCCTGTCCATCAGACATGGGGGAATAGAGAAGTCTCTTTAGTAACCTCTTGATGCTAGGTTGTATAAACCAAGCCAATAACCAGCTACCAAGTGCTTCCTCTGCAGGAAACCTGGTGGGAAATTGCCCCAGGACCCAAACTCAGAGAGTTTATTTGTTGTGAGACGGGCAGAGACCTCGGTGCTGCCTCAGGAAGGGCTGTGTTACAACAGCAGCAGAGATGCCACAGTGCCCACCCACCCCCTGTACCTGCCCAGCATCACTGGCACAGCCACAGACGGGCCCTGAAAGATGAACACTGTGTTGGTGAAGGTTTGATCTCAAGCAACTGAAATCACAGAAAAGCTCTCCATGGCCTTTGACTCTGATGAAGCTTCTCAAGTCGTCCATTCTGCTGCTCCTCAAAACTTCTCCCTCCCATTGCTCTCTTTGGCTTCCCTGATGTTTGTCCCACCATCATCAGGAATCCATGTCCTCTCACCTTTTGGGAAGACACTGTGTTTCCAGTGTGTCTGTGGTTGCTTTGGCTTGGAGATGCTGTGAGTTGAAGGTCCTTACTGTCCCTAACCAGTGACTCTTGGCTCCAAGATTCTCCCACTGAAATGAGTAGAAAAGCAATGTCAGGTTTCAGTTGTGTCTTTGGTTGTATCAGCCTTGGTCCCCAAAGCCTTGGAATGGCAGGCCTGGCTCCCCAGGGAGTAGGCCCTGTCTCACAGGGATGAAGACAACGTTGTTTCTGAAAGGAACAGACTTACTTTGAGTCTTCTCTGCTGTGAAATGAAAATCTGATGCGTACATGCTAAAATTAACCTGGGGGTATTTCGTGCCAGCCTAAACAAATATTTATAAGTTCTACAGCAAACATTAATTTTAAATGTAATTTCTAAGAGCAAATGACAGTTACCCCAAAGAGTACAATTTCAAAATTTCACTCATAGGTACCTCCTTGTGCTGCTGACTGACAGTTTTATTAACTGAGGGTCTTTTCAATCACATCACTCTGTCTAGTTTGGCAATATTGACTCTTATAGACCAGTTTCAATATGCCCAGAAATGAAAGAAATAGAGGAAATCAGAGGTTTGGCTGCTCAAGAAAAGCCCTGTTGCCTTTACAATGTCAGTATAAAGGTCCTTCTGTGTTGTGGGACATTGTGGTCCTGCAAACGTGGTCGCTAGAGGTGCCGAGGAATCCAAAGGGATCCTCTGGTTTATTCCAACAACACTCCAGCAAAGGGGCATTGTGACCACATTGGAAATGTGCCTCTCCTTCCCCTCAGGCTCTAACTTCTGCAACTTGTCCTTCTTTCAGCTTTTCTTCCTTTCTCCTTTGGAATTACCAGCAGGAAGAAACCAAGTGCCTGGGGAAGGTGATGGGACCGTGGAGCCTCCTGGACTCCTTCTCAGCATGGATTTCAATGCACTGAACCACTGATGAGTGTGAGACACCAGGAGCTCAGACACTCCTGGTGGAGTCACCCCATGGTCAGTGTGATGTGAAGAGAACAACTCAAACCTCACAGCCAAGGGCAAGAGATGGATGGTCTGGGATGGCAGATGGATGGATGGATGGATGGATGGATGGATGGATGGATGGATGGATGGATGGATGGCATCAGAGGGGATTTGGTGTGTTGGGAGATCAGGGCATGTACAAGACCTGTGGTGCAGCACTAAACAGCAGTATCAGAGGGCTTGACTGGCAGGTTGACTCCAGCTCAGTGGTGAGGGTGGTTTAGTTGGGTGCTGGAGGCTGAGCTGCACATCTGGGCACTTCTGGACATGGCCAGAAACAGGAGCTGAGAAGGTGGGTCTCCTGGACAATGGTCTTTTAAGGGGTTTCAAGTCCTAGAATCAGCTGGGGTTTTTGGTTGGATGACTTAATTTTTGGTCTTATTGTCTAAAGTGGATGTAAAATAGGACATCAGTGCTTTGATGGCTGTAGTGATCAGTCCTAAAGTACATAACCATATAAAAGTATTTAAGGAGCTGAAGAAATCCTTCCTCAAAGCATAAATGAGCTGTCTGAGTACCTTCCATCTCAAACTACCAAAATCCTGTGTGTTTCTGAGGACTGTTTGCTGTTAACATTAGCATTTCCCTCTAAACTTGCCTGTTCCTCAGCTTTCTTGGCCACATCTCTCTCCTAGACCCTTGTGTTCCCCCTGGCTCTAACAGGCTCTGCTCCTCTGCTCTTCCTGGTTCTTCACATCTCCGTCCAAGCTGCCTGGGCTCACCATCATTACCTGAAAAGAGCCATCCTGTGTTAACCCTCGAGCAGGGCAGCTTAAAACAGAGCCTGGTGGATGTTCATCACTTCTGCTCCTTGGACAGGAACACGGTGGGGCATTTCCACAGATCTTCTCCCTGTGCTCTGCCACCAGAGATCTCACATTTCCAGGGAAATTCCGAATTGCCGCATTATTTCTTCTAACAATACCTTGGTAACTTCCCTTGCCTTGTTGGGGTGACAGGGAAAAGCTTCAGGCCACCCCAAAATGTGTCAGCTAAAGCCTCTTGTAACTCAGAAAAACCTCTTTGCCAGTAACGTCCAGGGCAGTTTCCTCTCTTTGCAGTCCTCAAAGGAGGCCTTTTGTAGGGCTGGGATTGTTTTGCAAACATATTGTACACTTGCTACTCTTGATGGTTCCTGTCATTTTTACACTAATTACTTGATGCTTCACATTATCCATAATAATTTCTGCTCCCTGGTGTTTATCCCCCACCACTTGTGTCATCCCTGCTCGAGGGGCTGTGACTTGTCCTTCTGCTCTCACCCACCCTCCTGCAGAATCCAGGTGGCCTTTCCAGGTTGCAGCTTTTCATCTTGGCCTCGGTATGCTGGGGTTACATTTGGAAGGTGCACCCATTTTGGTGGTGTAACCATGAGGTGCTTTTCTGTGCCACCTGACACTGCCTGGCCCAGCTGAGCTCAGCCCATGTTCCTGTTGGGAGCCCCATCCCCAGGTTTGCTCAGCTTTAATGCCAATTCCAAGGAGGCTCTGGGGGGTGGCAGAAAAGCTGCCCTTCACCTTGACCTGCCTGCAGGTGGTGCATGAACCTCTCAGGCTCCTGCAGGAGATTTACCCACAGGGAAAACCATCCATGGCTGCAGCAAAATGCATCTTCCCCTGCTCAGATGATGTTGTTTCTACTTTATTCTTATTTTTGATAAAGTTTCCCTTTGCTGGATATAAAACAGAGGGAAATCAGGTTTATCTGAAGGTCTGGTGGCTGTTGAGATGAGGCAATAAAACCCCCTGAGTTTAGCAAAACCTTTTACCACTGTTTTTAGTGGTTTAGGAATAACTTTATGGCTTATATTTTCTGTAAATAGCCTTTACTTCCCACCTCTCTCCATTTATTTACAAACTATTCTAAGCTGATGGTATAGAATTCCTCCACTTGGGATTTTTTTCGTCTTCTGGTGGTGGTAGAAACTCTTTTGAACCAAACATGTATTGCAATATCCCAGTGGGGTGGCCAAGGAACTGGGAATTCTGGTTGGGTTTGGTTTTTTTTTTTCCCTTTAAAACAAAAGATTGTATTTTAACACACTGGCAGAGTAACCTGCTGAAACACCTGTTCTCACACTAAAACTTTGCCAATGGCTCCTCACATGGTTTTGTGGCTCAGGTTCCTTATCTGTCCCTGTATTCCTTAATTACAAACCTGGGGAAGTCCCTGTTTGTGTGTGTGTCCTGTGAGCCCCTTCAGGAGGGGGCTGTCTCACCCCCTGTGCAGCCCTGAGCCAGGACATCAAGGGACAGCTGCGGGTCACACATGTCATAAATATTGAGCAGATGAACATATGAACAGATCTGGAATTGCAGTCCTTGTGTTTGAAGGGCACAGGAAGGGTAAATGGTGCTGCCCGTGGCTCGGTTGTTCTCCTTTCTATTCACATCTACCCTGCCCTGTGGCCAGGGAATCACAGGAAATATGTGAGGTGGAAATTCTGAGTCCTGGCTCCTCCACCACTGCCAGTGAGCCAGAAATTCTCTAGGGACACTTCATCTCAGTGCCTGGGTGCCACTGACCTGGAGCTCTCACAGACTCTGAGTGAAAACATCTTTCTTTCACCGTCATCTACTTAAATTCCTGCAGCACCTCACACCTCAAACTCTGTTAGGTTTTCAGACCTTTCCTGCATCTTGCAACAGAGATGTTCAGAAAAAGAATCACTTAATGAAGCCCTAACTCATGGGTTTTAGTGACTATGGCAACTTGGAGCAATGAAACCCATCTCAGACTCCAGTAAATACAAGGGCATTATTCTGTTTGGCTGGCACAGTTTTGCCTCAAGTGGTGCTGGCCCACCCTGCACTGTGGGCACGCTGCTGCAGCAACGGGCTGGCAGGGGGGCAGCGCTGGGGATGCAGCTTGAAGGTCTTCCCTGGCCACCTTCTGATGTACCCACGTCACCCAAGTCACTCCTACTCTCTTCTGAAGTCAAGGTACAGCAGAACACTTTTCCCATCAACTGTCAGCTTTTATTAGGAGAGATATTTTCAGATGTCGTTTAGGGTTCTGTTCAGCCTTTAGCTGAGCCACTCTGGGCAGGATAATGCCTGTGGAAAAGGTCCCAGAAGGATTTCTTGCACAACGATGTGATTTTTGACATCAGTTTGAAGCAGTAGCTGAAGATGCAGGAGAGGTGTGAGGAGGAAAGCTGAGCACGTGCAGTTGCCAGTCTGTGTTGTCTGAGGGTGAGTGTGAGGGAGCAGAGGTGGCTGAGGGTGTGCCACAGGAATACAAACCTGGCTGGTGGGGCAGCAGCCCCAAGGGGTCCCAGAGAGTGAATGTTGCCCCTCTGCAACTGGAAGGGAAGGGCAGGTTTCCCCCTGACGTGTTCGAGGGCAGCCTCAGTCTGTGGGAGAGGCTGAGCTGCCTCCCTGAGCTGCAGTAAATCTGAGTAATTGCACGAGCTGAGCATATGAAGAAACTACGCCCCAGGTCTTGGATTGTTTGAAGGCAGCTCTGTCTACCTTGACACCTGCAGGAATGTACCTCAGGGATGGGGGAGGGATGGAGAGCAAAGGGAGCACAGCCATCCTCCCCTTCCTTCTCTCCTTCCCCAGGATCCAGTCTAGCACCACCCCAGAGGGTGGTAGAAAATGAGACCAGCTGTGTTCTGCTGCAGGCTGTGACTCTCCAGGATGTTGTAGCTGGAAGTCACGGGCCCCTCTGGTGTAGGTGAGCACCTGTGCTGTTGGAGGAAAGGGAGCTGCTGAATTTATGTCAGTGTTGTGTCTCCTGGGCTGTGTGGTCAGACACACTGGGGGGGAAGAGCACTGGAGCACTGTGAGGATGGGAGACCTTCTCACTGCCCTGCCCAGGATGCTGAGCACACAGCTAATGGCCCTGTCTAGAACCACAGCATCACAGAATACCCTGACAGAAAGGGACCCCCAAACATCATCCAGTCTAACTCCTGGCACAGGACACCCCAGCAATCCCCCCCTGTCCCTCAGAGCGTTGTCCAACCCCTCCTGGAGCTCTGGCAGCCTTGGGGCCGTGCCCCCTGCCCTGGGGAGCCTGGGCAGTGCCCACCACCCTCTGGGGGAAGGGCCTTTCCCTGAGATCCCACCTAACCCTGCCCTGACACAACTACAGCCATTCCCTGGGTTGTCACTGGTCACAGGGAGCAGAAATTGGAGGCTCATTACCCACACCCCAGATCCACTCACATCCCAGCCCTGGCCATGCCAGCAGGGAGGTGTCACAGTCCAGCACAGCCAACACAACCCAGGAGCAGCTACAAAACCATGTTTCCTGCTTTTTCACCCAGCTCCAAGTCACTGCACTCCCCGTGGTAATGGTGCTGCCAAGGTAGGGATGGATGACACAGATCTCTGTCTTTTTGCATCTTGAGTTGTCACCTGCACTCAGAGTGGGTGTGAGATCTCTGCTGTATGTGGCATTGGCATGGCCAGGGCTGGCTGTCCCAGGCCATGGGGCTCCAAGAGCCCTTTCTGTGCCCCAACACTTCATACAAGAGGGGCTCCGCTCAGCCTTGGGCCCACAGAGCAGGGGGCCAGGTCTGGAATTCCCACACTCCTCCTGAGACAGCCCAGCCTGAGGGACCAGGGAATTGCCACTCCCACTGGATGACTGTGAAGATGTTGGGCTGGAATGCAGGAAGGAAAACATTGGGGAGGGATGAAGTAGAGCAGGACAAGCATCCTGATGGGAATCTGGTGTGGGCTCTGCTGGGCTGGGGCTGAGTTTGGACTGGGCTCTGCTGGGCTGGGGCTGAGAAAAGGCGAGGGCAGCTGTCTGGAGACAGGCAGGAGGGCTGGAGCGGTGCCTGCAGAGCAGCCTGGTGGGGATTCAATCCGGGAAGTTTTAATGACACAACAACAACAACAACAAAAGAGGAAAATGGGGAAAGGAAGAAAAGGCTCCTGCAGGGCTGGTTGCCACGGAGACCCCAAGGAAGTTTGAACCAGTCCTGCTCTTTTCACAGCCGCCTTTGAGCCAAGGAGGGAATTAGGGCTGGTGATAAAAGGAGACATGTGGCCCTTTGCTCACAAGGACCGGCCTCTGCAGTTACGAGTCTTCAGCTCATTTTCCCCCTTGTCCCCTCCTGCAATTGTACATTTGGATCTCAGGAAAAAAAAAGGGAGAAAAAAAATCTAGGACAAGTTGTGTACCCTTTGCCCTGGGGACTCATCCCCACAGGGCAGGACTCTGCCTCTTCCAGCCCTTTATTCCCCCACCGCAACTCGCCACCCCCAGCTCCTCTGTAGTTACGGAATTTTGATGTGTTCAGCGCTGACAAACAGCTCATACTGTTTGTCATCACACCAACCCTGGCACCCAAACAGCCTCCACGGGGAAGGGGGGCTGAACACTTCTTCCAGGGGGCCTGGAGACAGTTTTCTTGCTTGCCACAGCACTTGGGTTTTCAGGAGGGATCTGGCTGATCAAGTGCCAGGAATTGAAATGAAAGGCATAAGTCCAGCTCTGTGCTGCCTCCTCTGATTTCTCCAGTGACAGTTGCACAACACAAACCCCAAAGCTGTGTTGTGGAGCTCAGGTTGTGCTCTTGGGTCTTCCTCATTGTGGAGTTGCAACAGGGTGCTTGCACTTCCAGTCCATGGTGTGATGTGCTGCAAAAGGTCCTGCTCAGCCCCATTTGAGGTTATACATAAATGACAAAAAGGTGAAGGGAAGGCAGAGGTGCCAGGAAGAGAAAGAGTCTCCTGCAGGTGCAGGACAGCACAGGGAGCAGAGCACAGCTCAGCTTGCAGCTCTCACCCCATGTCCAGCTGGGCTCAGCTGGTTAACAGAGCCTGGTTCTCCTTTTTCTTGTGTTGTTGGGGGTGCTCAGGTGTTCTTGGACCTTTGGTGGTGAGCTCTGAAAGAGCAGGAATGGCTGGGACGTAGAGTGGTGACCAAGGCTGGGACCTGCTCTCCCTCCCAGTCCTCAGAACTTTGCTCCAGGGCCCCTTTCCCACTCTGGGGCCACACTGAAGTGTTGGATGCTGTGACAGGAGTGAGGCAGAGGGACAGAGGGAGAGGCCAGGTCAGGGTGAGCAACCTGCCCTGCCTCCCACCTTCTGAGGGCAGAGCCAGGCACTGAGTGGGGCTGGAGGGTCCAAGTGCCAAGGTAGGATAGGACTGCACATTCCTTAGCTTGATTCCATCAGCTTTTTGGGCTTCTTTTTAAACCCAGAACTGAGTTTGAAGGGGTCTTGTTACTTGGAGAGGCTGTGGGATATCCATCCTTGGAGGTTCTGCAGACTGAGGTGGACAAAACCATGGGAAACTTTCAAGGTTTCATCCTGCTTTTAGCAGGAGGATGGATTAGAGACCTCCAGAGGCTCCTTTGTACCAGCACCTCACTGAGAAGATGACGCTGTACTGTTTTACACGTGTATTAAGTACTTGATTTTTGTGTGTAACAGTAATACAAAACACGTAAACAGCCCAGAACATCCTCACAGGAATCATCCAACCGATGGGTACAAAGCCAGGATCCTGCTTCCTCTCTCTGCCAGGCTCCAGGCAGCAGGTAAGGCAGCCAAACACTGAGCATGGGGCAAACAGAGTTATATCCCCTGCACAGCTGTCCTGGAAGTGGGCACAGTCCTGGGATCCCAGCAGGAACTGGGACATGGACCCTGCCTGCTCACCAGGAGCTCAGTGATGTCTGTCAGCATCCCATGCCTGGTGGAGAACCTCTCTGCTCAGGAAGATCTGACCTTTAATGGAGCCAAGCTGATACCACTGAATGAAAAGCAGCTGATACCCTTCTGGACAGTTTTTGCAGGCAGGTTTTTGCCTGTCTTTGCCAGATTTTCCTGTTCTGGGCAGCTCTGTCTCCTGTTCCCAGTGCTTATCCCTGGACACACATTCTCCTAACTCCCAGTCAGGACTGTATTTCTCAGCTCCTGCCATGGTCCTGCTTTGCAGAGCAGCTGACAATTTCCAAGCTCTGTGCCTGGCACTTCTGCAGTGCCTTGCCTGCTGTCTACAGACAAAAATAAAAGGAACTTGCACCCCTGAGAGTGTGTGAGCATCATCTTTCCATCATGTAGCTTGACAAGTGGGCCACCCTTGGAGGTCATTGCTGGGGAAAGCTGGAGCTTCCTGGAGCTAAAAAGATATCAGAGCTTCACTTCTGACCCCTGTAAATCAATTTCTGCTGCATAACAAGGCAAAAAAGCCAACTGGAGCATCCCCCGTCAGTGTGGTCCTCTCTGCACCCACCCCACGGTGTTCCCAATTCAGAGACAGTGGTGAGGGCTCCTCAGGTGGGGGTTCCTCAGACCCTCTTTGATCATGCTCTGCTTAAATTTCTCGGTCACTGTGCCATCACAGCCACATGTTCCCCTCCTGGAGTTACCCCCTCAGTTATCCTGATGTCCTGTTTGTGGGGTAAGTGGTAAATCACAGCTATGAAAATAACATTTTTTGGGGGGCAATCTCTATTTATATCAGTGCCACCTTTCTCTTTTGCTCCTTTTGATTTGTTATCCCATTTTTGATGGAAAGTGCATTCAGAAATGAGCAGGTTGTCTGTGTGTTGGAGCAGAATCACTGTCTCTGTGACCACAAGAATACATGTTTGTGGATCAGAACCGGTGTGTGCAGCATCTTTTGTCCTGCTCACACCTTTGCAACCAGTGGCTGAGTCTCAGTTGCTGGTGTTTCTCAAAAAACATCTTTTTACAGGAAGACTGTCCTGAAGTGCAGTGCAGGTGGTGCAGAACCTCTGCTGACCTGCTGCCTCCCAGTGCTCTCTGTCCGGGGAACAAGCACGAGAGGATGGGGGGGACTTGCCAGGAGAGCTCGGGAGCGCGGGACACAGTGCCATCCAGTGGTTCATGGACTCACAGGATCGTTTGGATTGGAAGGAACCTCTAAAAGCCAACCCTATTCCATCCCCCTGCCGTGGGCAGGGACACCTCCCACCAGCCCAGGCTGCTCCAAGCCCCGTCCAGCCTGGCCCGGGACACTCCCAGGGCTGGGGCAGCCACAGCTTCCCTGGGCAGGCTGTTCCATGGCCATTGGTGGAAGGTGGGAGGTCTGGGCCGCTGGTGCTTTCCCGGTGCCACCACAGACAAACCTGGGTTGTTCAGCAAAGCACAGGCACAGGTTCCATCCCCAAAAACACCTTCCTTAGGGCCGCGGGTGCCTGGCAGTGCCCATCGCTGGGGTGTCCCAGCTGCGAGGATGCAGGAGAACAACTCTTTCAGAAGAACCACACACGGAGGATGAACCCGTTGCATCCCATGTCCCCCAGCTCTCTGGGATGGAACTGCTCCAGGTGGTGATCCAGGAGGCCAAATCCATGTCACCACTCACCTGTGTGGTCAGTGCCACTGAGGAGCGACGGGGGGTACCCCTGTAGGCAGGTACCCCCCTCACTCCTCACACCTCACCTCAGGAGCTCCGGGCAGGGGCGATTCGGGCCGAAAAGGGCTCCGAGAGCAGGAGGGGAGTCCACAGGACACGGGAAAATAGCGAACACCTTTCCCAAGTATTTGGAAAGGCTTTCCTGGGAAAGCCGCTCGGAGCGCGATCCTTGGGGGCACAGTACCATCTGCTGGCAGCGCGGCGGCGGAGCGAGGATGGACACCGGGACAGCCGGCCCGGGCAGAGCCCGCCCGGCATCGGAGCGGGACTCACGCCCGACAGTAATTCAGCCCAGTTTTATACACTTAGATTGCAAATTTAGACCTCACAGTCGAGCCGTCCCTGCGAGGGGGAGATTTCCCCGCGGACAGTCGGAGTTGCTAATTCAGGCTGCGATGTTTTTCCACCTGCAGAAGGAAGGAATGCTCTCTCTCAAGAGAGCCTGGTTTGCCCAATCTGTGTGCAGGGTTTATACTGGTAGATTTTAATCACTTTTTCCTGCTCTTTTCTTTTTTTTTCCCTTCTCACTAAGCTGTAGCTTAAATATTAAGGTTTTTAGCCCATACCTTCTTCTTCACTGGGTTATGCCTCATATCAACACTTCCTCCCTTCTCTCTCAGCCCAGATTTATTTCTGTTCTGTTCTTTTCTATTCCTCTCAGCACAGTGTTTCGCCTGTGAGTCTCCCTGGCTCCCCCCACTTCAATTTATTTGCTAAAGAAATAGCAGATGATCGATTTGAGGTTGTTAGTAGTCCATACCTTCTCTCAGAACCCTCAAGTCTGGCATCAACATCCACTTTGTGTCCCCTTAATCACTTCCTTGCTCCTGTGGGTGGCTGTTTGTCCTCTCTGTGGTCGTTTCCCAGAGCAGTGTCTGGAGCGAGCAGCTCATTGCAAAAGGGAGCTCAGGGCACTCAGCACTGGCCCACACACTGTGGCCAGGAAGCTGCGGTTTAAAGCAAGCCCAGAGGATTCAAAACACGGCTCCCCAAAGCATTTGTGGGTTCAAAAATGATCCAGAAGTTGGTCCCACTCTTGGAATGTGGCCCTGCTGGTTGAGGATGGGTAAGGGGCAGGACAGTCCCTGCTTGGCTGCACTCCCTGGGTTTTGTTTTCTCAACCTGACTCATCTATCAAAATGCCCCTGACTGATGAGATGTGTGTTCAGTGCTTTGGAAACAACAATTTGTTCACACCTGCCAGACCATCAGCACCTGGGAGCTGCAGGCACAGCTGGGGGATGTGGAGAAAGGACCAGTCTAGGGTTGAATTCAAGACTCTTTGGGTAAGGCTCATCTCACCCAAGCTCATCTGAGAGCTTGGCTGGCCGTGCAGGGGGCTCACACCCAGACCTTGCTGTGGCTGCAGGGTTTGGCTACGAGGACATGGGGGTTTGAGACAGGATGTGCTCAGGGGAAGCTCCCTGAGGTGGTGGGAGCTCAGCAAACAGCACTGACAGAAGCAGGGGGCTGCTCTCCACATCTCTTCTGCCTGTGCCAAGGGCTGTGTGTCCAGCCACACACCCCGCCAGAAACGGGCTCAGGGCCCAAGAGCTCTCCATGAACTGGTTCAGATCACTGGTAATGCAGGATTTTGCAGAATGGGGTGCAATAGAGTGGTCAGGGCTGATGTTGGGAGCAGAGGGGGGATGAAGAAAGGAGGGGTAGAAGGACTGCCCAGTAGGCAGCAGTGGGCTCTTAGACTGGCTCAATCTGTCAGTTGTCCTTGATTCCCCTCTTGGAGCCCAGCAGTTCTACACAGAGTGCTTGACTATTAATTGGGATCAATAATCCTTTTCTATCCATCCATGATACCTCCTTGGAGGCCTCTCTGAGATGTTGACACTTTCCTAGGACCTCAGCAAGACTGACATGGCATGACCAGGATGGGTGACCTCCCCTCTGTTCTCCTTTTCCTCCAGAGTGCAAGGACTGTCTTGACCCTGCTCTTCAATCCTGTCAGGCAATTCCAGGATATTTTGGATTAGAAGGAACCTTTGAAGACCAATCCTATTCCAACCCCCTGCCATAGACAGGGACACCGTCCACCAGCCCAGGTTGCTCCAAACCCCATCCAACCTGGCCTTGGACACTTTCAGGGCTGGGGCAGCCACAGCTTCTCTGGGCACCCTGTGCCCACTCTTATAATAAAAAAATGTTTTCTTATGTCTAATGTGAATCTGCCCTCTTCTGGTTTCAAATCATCACCCCTTGTCTGACCACAACAGGTCCTACTGAAGATACAGCTCTGCAGTCTCTGTTGACTTCTCATTTTGGCTCCTCATCATAGAACAGTTTGGGTTGGAAGGGTAACTTGAGAAACATCTAATTCCAACCCTGTGCTGTGGGCAGGGACACCTGTTCATGTTTCACTGTCAGACTTCAGCCCCCCTGACCTTTCTGGATGGCCCAACATGCCATTTGTCTGGATGAGTAGCCCCAACAGGGCTCACTTCAAACTGCTCTGAAAACACCTGATTGTTCCACCTCCGTGACCTGGCTTGCTGCACTGACATGGACCTTTTGCTAACACAGAAAGTTGAAAATCCAGGATTTCAGTTTATATCAGGTCCTGACTGGATTTAGGTTGGGGAATGCCCCATAGTGTGTTCACAGTGCAGTTCACAGTGTGGTTCACAGCACCCTTCACACAGCTTCTCTTGGTGGTGAGAGGCAGACCCCAGGGAACACGGACCTCGAGACTGCAGGTTGTTTTTCAGGCCCTCTGGAGTCTCCTGATGCTTCTACTTCCATCTCTGTCCATGCCCCCTGAGGGCCCACAGGTGACCCCTCCCCAGTGTCCCTGCTCCAGCCGAGCTCTGCCCATGGGACAAATGGGTTCCTGTGGCTGTTTCCCACTCCCACTGGTGGTTGTGGATCCAACTGCTGGACCTGACCCGCTGCCTCTCCAGACAAAGCCACACCAGGAGTCCCCATCAGGTCCTTGGATGCTGTCAGGGAGCAACGGGCATTTCCACAGGAGGTTCATCATGTTCCCTTCTGCCTTTCATCTTTCTGAGGTTTGCATGTTTCTGATCCATGACATGTCCCTTGCTTTCATTTTTGCCACCTTTGTAATTTGATTTTTCTTTTGATCTGTTTCACAATTTCCCCAATTTTCTGTTTAGATTTTGAAATTTGGCTCCCTCCCAGCAGCAATGCCGTGCAAAAGCAGATTCCTTGGGAAAATCACAGGAACAGAATGTGCACGTAATGACTCCTCTCCTGAAAAATTTCCCAGACACCAACAATTTACAGCTTAGGGATTTCCCCAGCCCAAGGTAGTGTTGATGGTTTTAGTAACAGTGGGAGGTTTTTTCTTTTCTTTTCTTTTCTTTTCTTTTCTTTTCTTTTCTTTTCTTTTCTTTTCTTTTCTTTTCTTTTCTTTTCTTTTCTTTTCTTTTCTTTTCTTTTCTTTTCTTTTCTTTTCTTTTCTTTTCTTTTCTTTTCTTTTCTTTTCTTTTCTTTTCTTTCCCTTTCTTTCCTTTTCTTTTCTTTCCTTTTCTTTTCTTTCCTTTTCTTTTCTTTTTTTTTTTCTTTTCTTTTTTTTTTCCTTCTTTTCTTCCATAAATCATGGTTTCTCCTTCAACTGCAGATGAACATTTGGCTTCTGTGACACAGTGTCACCCTCAGTCCCACAGCTCCTGGTGACAGTATCCTGGTGGTGTGAAGAAGGGCATCCAATGTGGGGTTTTATTTAAAAGGCCATCAGCTGGATTAATTTGATGCCCCAAGTTCTTGCCTACCCTCTGTCAGAGGTGATCTGGCCAAGCTCTGTTGTACCAGCATCAGTTGTCCCTTACCCAGACTGAGGGATCCCCACTCCGTAGCTCCTTCTCCAGACCCCCCTCTCAGTCTCTGCTCAGAGTTGCTGTAATTCTCCAACCCTTTCCCTGTCCCTTTGCACCCCTTATCTGAGGTGGGATGGGGCTCTCCTGTGCCTGGATCTCAACTTCAAACATGATGAAATCATGGAGTCAGAGAATATGCTGAGTTGGAAGGGACCCATCAGGGTCACTGAGTCCAACTCCTGGCCCTGCACGGGCCAACCCCAAAATCCCTCCATGTGCCTGAGTGCTGATTGTCAGTGAGGCTGCAGAGCAGGGCTGAGGTCAAGCCCTGGTGCTCCAGAACATCCCTGAGATGAGCTGAGGGCTGGTTTGCTCCTCAGCCTACAGTTGGTGGAAGGAGCACCATTTTCATGGTAGGACATGGGAGGGGAGATCTGTCTCATGGTAGGAGGGTGTCTGTGGTCCGAATTTCTCCACTAGAGTTAATTAATCAGCTTCTATTTCTGGACAATGAGTTTCAAATATACAGCAAGTGCTTAATTCAGCACAGCCTTCTACAAAAATATCATCGCAAACCTCCTGTATGGTCATCATGGAGAACAGAATGTCAGGAATCATGGCTGGAGACCAAAACGGGAAACACACAGGGAATACCTGCCCTTCTGCTCTCCTCATTGACAGTGAAGATCCAGGAGAACCAGAGCAGGTGCTGGGAAATGTGATGGAGGTGATGGATGGATGGAATGACTGAAGGAGGGCTGAGAATCCTCACCTGGAGACCTGAGGTCTGCCCAAAGGGTGAATGCAGCTGTTACTCTGGTGGTTGCCAAGCTGGTTGTAATTCCCAACAACCATGGGCAGTCCAGGCACACTCAGGACATGCCATGGCCTGGAGTCAGTGGGTCTGGGACACTCCAAGTGTGTCTGCTCAGCCTGCTGGGAAAGGGGAGCTCAGCAGGAGTGAGAGGATTGTGCATCCAAAGGCACATCAGAAGTCCTTGGGGGCAGGCAATGCCAGTGACCCCTCAGACCCTGAGGATGTTGGGTATCAGTTGGCAGGTCTTGTTCCTGATTTTCATTCCTATAAACACCCTGCCTGGCCCCTGTGAAGGGCTGTGGGCTGGGCAGTGCTGCCCTGAACTGCAGTGGTGCTGAGAAGATTGTGACTTATTGCAGAAGACACGACCTGTCCTTGGGATGAACGAACTTCCTATGGGCATGTCAGAAATGGGAAACATCACTCAGGTCTTGGGGATGGGACGTATCAACTCTGTGCTCTGCAGAAGCCAAGGGAAAACTGCATCTGGATGAGAGGGGGTGGCTCCATGGTGGTGTCACTTCTCCATCCACCTCCTCTTTGGGGTCTGGACAGGCAGTCCCTGAGCAAGGGGCTTGAAAGCATTTTGGTGACCCATCTCAAAGCTTGCTTCTGCTCAGAAAGGCTTTTGTTTTGTGAGATAAAACACATTTCATGGTCATTTCATGTTGTCCTGGATGCTCTCTCTGGAGCATGGGACCTGCTGCCAGGCTCTGATCAGGGTATGGTTGTATGGACTAATTTACAACTTAGATGAGGAGTGGGGTGGGTTTTTCAAAGCTCCTGGCTGAAAAAGTGTGAGCAGTTTTCTTGACACTCTTGATCAATGTCTGAGTATCACAGATTCCTGTGCATCCAAACTCCAGCATATTGGACCTCTGGGTGGGAAATTTGCTTTGCTTTGCATGAATTCCTCAAGATAACTTTTCTCCAAAATCTCACAATATGCCTCCTAAAATGCCTCTTTGTTGTGAATCAAATAAAGTCAGGTGGCAACTGAAATTTGATTAAAAAATCCTTGAAATGCCATAGATAAAGTCCTGTGTAAGCTGGAGGTATAAAATAACTGCTGACACAGGGACTTGCCCACAGGGCTGCAGGACAGTGAACAGGGCAATGAGCAGCTGACTCAGAAACTACCTGGTTTAGAAGAAATATGGCCATTGTGCCTTGGGAAACATCCCTAAAACTGCTTTCAGAACAGCACAGGCCAAGTCAGCTCTGAAATAAAATAATTTAACTGGAGAGATGTCTACTATGACAAGCCCTGGAGCAGGCCCTGCAGGGGCTGTGATAAAACAACATGCCAGGACAGAAGAAAACTGTTCTCCTTTCTCCAGGCTTTTATAGGATTTACTGGCTTGTGAACTCCATGACAAAGTCTGAGCCTTGGCCTTGCACTGAGAAGTGGAACAATTGGAGCAGGTGGGACCCTCTCAGGTACTCCTGTTTCCCTGTTTTCCCAGTTTTCCCTTTCCCTGATTATGTCCTTCTCCTCCAAAGTCCTCAACACACCTGAGCCTCAACCCTGTCTCTGGCAAATCCTTTTCCATTCCTGCTGTTGGCGCAAAGTCTTGAGCCAAGCATTAACCCACCCACATTCCTGCTCTTGGACTTGCCTCTTGCCCATCCCTGCCTCCACTGTCCTCCTCCTCCAGGTCTGCCCAGTGTCTCCCCTGATACCTTCTCTGCTTCAGACACTCTTCCCTTTCTCCTCCCTCTGGCCCAGCTCTTCACTGACCAGCCAAACTCCTGAGGTTCCCCAGGGTCACCTCCATAAGTGTCCCCCTTGTATGAGGCACCTCCTCTCCCCACACTTGGCTCTCTCACACCTCGTGCCCAAGACAGGAATTGTGGGGAGAGGCCCTGTTTGAGTGGCTCCCCAATAAGCCAAGAAGGGAGAGAGCTCTGGAGACAAGAGGAGCACTTGTGTTGTCCCACATGGCCCTTTGACACCTCCTGCTGAAGACTCATCTCCATTTGTCCTGTCACTGTGGCTTGGGATGAGAAATGCAATAGGTACAGCAGGGGTTGTCCTTCCTTTGCCCACCACCTCTCCCAGGCTTCCCTTTGCTGGCAGAAGGACCCAGGACAGGTTACCTACATGACAAACCCTCTCCATGGCATCAGAGTGTGAACAGTTTGACCAAAATCTGAACCTTTCCCTCCTGGCAGCCTCAGCAGGACTGGGATGTGCTGGGACTGTGCAGCCCCTCCGTGGAGTGTGGCTGCTCCTCCCTCTGCCCCATGGCTCCCACCTCCTCCCAGACACTCACATACCATTTGAAGTTCCCTCCTTCACACCAGCCAGAAGGGAAAATATGTCCTGCCAAGCAGAACCCTGCCAATACAAATAGCTACTGTCAAAGCTGTGAAAGTCTGGCTGTGGTTGTTGCCTCCAAAGTGCATGGGGAGACCCTTCCTCACATCAGGCTTTCCAGGAGGCACAAGGGAGGTGTTCATGTCCTCATCCCCACCACTGCTGACCTGCCTCCCTTGGCAGCCCTCAGTAAGCTGGTCTTGCCTTGGTATTCTCTGTCAGGGACTGAAAGGTTCCTACCTCAGCATATAATTGTCTTCTGTGGGTGTTTCATCGCTTGGATCCTGGCCAGTCTTCTTCACCCTCCCTCAGCAGGTCCCTGTGGGGCTGCCCAGTCCTGTGGGGTCTGTGCCTCTTTCCCTCCTCTGGGAGTATTCATGGCTCACCTGGGAATCTGTGTAGGGCAGAGCAGTATTGGACTTCCAAGACTTTCGAGAACTACTAAAAACACATCACCTGCCACAGCTTTGTCCAGGAGCCATCACCCCTCCCATTCCCTCTGATCTGTTGGCAGAGGTGCCCTGCTCTACCCACCAGTGTTCACAGCGTGGACATCCCCAGGCAGGGCAGGGAACACACACCCAGGCAGCCCCTCTGGCACACTGAGGTGCTGAACCCCCAGGAGTGGCTTTAATGGTGTCACAGCTTCCCAAAAAGTATGGAACAAGGGACTGGCTGCTTTAGTACTCAAGGGGTTGGGACTCTGGTGCACCAGAGAACACAAATCTGGACCACAAGTCCCAGCAGAAGAACTGCAGAGGCTGCACTGTGGCCTTCTGTGCCAGAGACATCAAGGGTTGGTTGTGGCACTGGTGAGCACGACACGATGCTCTCCATGTGGTTCCACTCTCAGAGTTGGAGGCAGGAGGTTCCCTTCTTCCTGAGCTGTTCCCACGGTCTGGCCAGGCACACCTTGTCATCATGGCTGAAGAACAGTCCCAAATGTACAACTGCATTCTGAGATGTGCTCTCAGAAAATGCTGCTGTCCAAGATTCCTTGATGCCAGCCTTGTACACTCTGCATGGGGTCATGGCAGCAAGAAGTGAGACAAGAAATGAGAGAGTTTTCAAAAGCAACCCCTCACTAGCAGTCTTTCCTATACAATTTGGTGAAAAATGTGGATTCCCTGGAAGTGTTCAAGGCGAGGCTTGGAGCAGCCTGGGCTAGTGGAAGTTGTCCCTGCCATAGCTTGAACTTGATGGTTTTTAAGGTCCCTTCCCACCCAAACCATTCTGGGATTCTACAAAAAATGGCAAACACCCCTGATCAGGGCAACAAAATCAGCAAGTCTCTGTGTCTCACCTAATGAGCCTGGCCAAGGGCAGGAAAGGAGAAAAGCTTCTCAGAGGAACAGGCAAAATGGATCTTTGCTGCTCCTTGGATATTTGGGCAACAAGGCTGAAGAAGAACAAGTTTAGAGGGGAGACCAAGAGGAGTCAGTAGGGTCCCAGGACAATGAGGAGTAATAGATGTTGGGGAGTTCTGAAAGAGCTGAAGACAGCCGTGTTGCCCTTTTTCACCTCATTTTCCATGGTATGCTTTCCTTCCCAAAACACAACCCTCTTCCACCTCCTGTGTGGCCATGGCTGGAGGGGCACGGCCCAGCTCAGATCAGACCATGGAAGGACAGCAGAGCTTTCTCTTCTTACTGTAGTTGGACTGGAGACTGTTAATGTTGTCCCTACTTACCTTAACCCCTCTCCTAAAATCACCAGTCCTTGACAGCCCATCTCTGCCTGGCAGGGAGGGGTTACAGACCTGCTCTGCCCTGGGGAAGTGCCACGAGGAGTGCCCTGTGGGTTACAAACAGGAGAAACCCAAGAACAGACTGGAGAACAACTCTGGTCCCACTAATAGAGAAGAGGTCTCTTCCCTCCCCCCCCTGAGCCATCTGGGGATCCTGCTGCAGGGATGGGACCAATCCCAGCTTCAGCTGGGGTGGTCACTAGGAAGGGCTGTGTTTCACAGCCTCACACACACCTTTTTGCTGTTTGTAAAGCACCTCCCAGACACACAACCTTTGGAGGAGGGTGAGACATTCAGCAGGGCACCACCAGCTCGGCACAGTGACCTGGGGAAGCTGGTTTCACATGCCTGTCTGCCTGCCTAGAGCCCTTCCACATGTGTGGCTCCCCAGGTCCTGGATTTCGTGGGAGTGTTTTCAGATGATCAGGGTTGCACCTTCCTAACATTTGTTGCAAAGGCCACTGTTGGGTTCTGGAAATTCGTTGCTGAGCTTCTCTATGGAAATTTGTCTAATTGCACTTGGAAGGATCAGGATGGATGTCAAACAACACTTCCCCCTGGAGGGTTGTGCATCTGTGGGATGAGTGCACAGAGGGCTGTGGGGATGGATATCCTTGGAGGTCTGCAGAACTTGGCTGGACAAAGTCACAGCCATCCTTCTCTAGAGACCTCCAAAGGGTCCTTCCCACCAGCATTTCTGTGAGATGCTGCTTTTGCATCACGTTTGGTTAGATGTGTCTGTCCATGCTGTGGGACATGTGCTGATCTACCTGGTACATCCATGAACATCAGAGCTGGAAGCCCGAGCAGAACGAGGGATGTGCTGGGGGGTGCTGGGTGCTCGGGCACAGCAGGTGCCTCTTCACCGCCTCCCCAGCCCCTCCGTCCTGTACAAACAGCCGAGGGCAGCGCTGAGGCTGGGAACGGGATCTTCCCTCACTCTTACCATTCCATGGGGCACTGCCGGGCATCCCGGAGCCTGGTGAGGGTCCTGACTATGCCCCACCATGGTCCGGGAGCCACAGAGCCCCGAGGGTCTCCCTGGCACCTCTCGGGCATGGAGAGATCCCGTGGGGCTGGAGAGACCCTCCAGGGATGGAGGGACCCCGAGGGGATGGAGGGATCCCGTGGCAGTGGAGGGATTCCGAGGGGCTGGAGGGATCCGGCGGGGCTGGAGGGACCCCGCGGGAATAGAGGGATGCCGTGGGGAAGAAGGGATCCCTCGGAGACGGAGACATCCCGCAAGGATGGAGGTGCTCCGTGGGGATGGAGTGGTCCCGCGGGGATGGAGAGACCCGGTGGGGCGTCCCCGAGGGCTGGGGGGGCGGCGGGTCCCCAGGGAGTCCCGGGGGTGCCCGGCGGCGGTGGGACGGGACGGGACGGCACGGGACGGGACGGGGCCGGCCCGCCCCC
>VXBX01005694.1:176038-198938 GCA_013400415.1 Scytalopus superciliaris
AGCCCGGAGAGAGGGGCTAGGGGAGGATCAACCTGCGAGAGTGGGACGGGGAAATGAGGTGGGAGTTGCTGTTTGCTGGGAGCAAGAGGGAGGAAACCTGGATTATACCCCTGAACCCGTTCCTGTCTGCTCAGGGTGGGAATTAGCCCCGGGTGGTGGCTGGCATCGATTCCTCCCCGCAGGCTGCTTCCCTGGGGGGCAGAGGGTGGGGTGACAGGGCTGGCACGGGCCGCCAGGGCTCAGCAGAGAGGGGAGGGTGACCTGAGGGCTTAAAGTCAGCCCAGGGACGAAGGTGGCCACCTGAGAGCAGGGAGGCAGAGCTGCTGCTCCAGCCCGGGACGCTGCAGGGTCACCTGGGCACTGCTGTCCCGGGGTGCGTGTCCTCCCCCCACGTTTCAGTTTGCTTGGGATAAAAGCAAAGATGGGTTTGTAACAGGTTGTGTCAGTGCAGAATTTCCCATGCAGAGTATTCTGCTTTGCTTTGTTTTGTTTTCTGTGTCAGCGGCTCCCCGGGCACGTTTTAGACTCTCTCAATGGTAAGCAGAGCTGTTAGTGTGTGTATCAGGGAATGCAGAAGGCACACAAACATCGATACATTCAGACACTGCTGTGAGTGACTGTAGCACCCAGGACAGGTCTCTGCTGCCTTACACGTGTGAAGGGTCTTGTTCTCTCTCCACTGATCCTCCCACCAAATCCCAGATACTTCTTCCTACATTTGCTGGGAAGTGTCTGCTGGCTTCTCACTTCTCAGCTAGGACACAACTAGTATTTAATTTCTGCTGCAAAGCTTCCTTAAATCAGCTGGATTTTCAATTTATTAATTGCATCATTCAGCCTAACTCACATCTAAACTGCTGCTGACAAGGAGGACTCCCCTTTCTCAGTCACTCGGTGTGTGTAGGAACCTGCTCTGTGAAGGGTTTGGGCTGCAGGGAGTGTTTGGCTTTCCAGCCACAGGGACATGAGCCCACAGTTATGCCAGTGGAAGGGACTGGATTTATGCTGCCCTTCCAGATAACAACACAAAGCTGTCACTGGCTATTGCTCACGCTGGGCTTTGCTCAAGAAACCTGAATGATGCTTCAGCTCGTGGCAAAAGTCTGTTTGGTGTAAGCTGCTTTCTGGGATGTGAAATCTGTGTGTCCTGCCTCTTGGCAATGCACAGCTCAGGGTTGGAGGCTGTAGGTTCACTTTTAAATGTGAGTTTTTTTGGTTTTTTTTTTTTTTTTCCCCCATGAGGGATTTGGCACAGGAGAGTCCTGCATATTCCCACCTCTTCATATAAAAGTAACAAGAAACTAAAGTCTAAGAACTCAGTGAGTGTCTGGTGGTGATGAGCAATGTGTGACATGAGCACTTTCAGATATAAAATTGAGTTTATAGGCTGAAGAGGAACTTGAATATTTTAGAAGTGAATGCCTGATGTGGCCTCAGCTGGGGAGAAAAACAATCTAACACTCAAATTAGTACTGAATTGGAGGGCACTGGAGAGCCTGGGTGAGGGCTCTGCCTGTAAGTTTTCAAATAGGAGAGACAGGCATGTGAGCCAGATCTTTGCTTTCCAAACACTTAATGGAGAAAACCTGCAAAGATGTAAGAAAAAGTGAAGGAGGCTTTTGGGTGGCCTGTCTGTGTCTGTGGGGGAATGGGCAAAGGTGAAGTATTACTGGTTGAAAGGGTGAAGAAAATGCCAAGTGTGATTCCATCAGGATAAAACTAAGGCATGAAGTGTATGGGATAGTCCAGCAAAAATGGTCCAAGGGCCTGGGAAAGATGCAGATCATCTCTGAATTTACAAATCAGAGTTTTGCCAGAGTGAACAGAGCATTGCTATGGATAAATTAATAGAATCACAGAACGGGTTGGTTTGGAAGGGACCTCAAAGCCCACCCAGTGCCACCCCCTGCCATGGGCAGGGACACCTCCCACCAGCCCAGGGTGCTCCAAGCCCCGTCCAACCTGACCTGGGACACTCCCAGGGCTGGGGCAGCCACAGCTTCTCTGGGCACCCTGTGCCAGGGGCTGCCCACCCTCACAGGGAACAATTCCTTCTCAATATCCCATCTAACCCTGCTCTCTGGCAGTGGAAAAGTATTTTTTTACTATGGCTTTAGGACAAGGGACTTTTAAAGGGCAGCAGCTGTGGGCAGGTCTCCCGCCCTGTTCCCAATACCTGGAGCTCTTGGCTCACTGGTGTCAGTGCTCTGGCTGTGCTTGAACAGACCTTGAACTGCCAGTGGCAGGTCCACAGGGTGTAAATTAGAACTTGTTTTTAGGAGAGGGAGAGAAAATCAGCTCTGTGCAATGTGGCCTGGCTGCTGTGGGATTGTGTTGGGTTTCCCGGCTCACTGGATGCAGGAATCCAGGAGTGGCTGTTCCCCTGTGTCCAGCCAGTGTGCACCTCTTTCACTTCCTTTGTGCTGGTTTTGCTTTCACCTTTGCTTCAGTCCTCCCCCATCCTGCAGCCTCCTCTAAGGTCTTCCCTTCTTGCCTCAGCCCTGCTCTTCCTTTCAGGGTGTTCAGCTCTTCAGGTGGTGGGAATCTTTCCAGACCTCATTAAAACCTCCCAGCCTGCTGTTGTCTCCTTAGGGGCCGTGTCTTTCAAGGTGAAAAGGCATTTAGGATGTGCTGGAGGGCAAAGAGCTCCTCACAGAGGCTAAGGGGGATTCCTCCTAGAATTGGGCCAGGGCAGAGTCTGGAAGGGACCCACCTCAGGTAGGATGTTGTTGGGTAGATGGGAGTTACAAACCTGATCAAAACCTTCTCCTGGGAGACCTTTGTGGAGCAGGCTGGGATGTGTCTCACCCATGGGCCAGTCTGGCCTGTGCTCTGTGGGCAGCCAGGTCTGCTGGAGCCTTCCTACCTCCTCCTGACACAGCTGTGGGAGGTGCAGAGGCACCAGGCTCCCCAGGATTTCACGTGAGGGGCTGGCATTTCACAGGAGGTGCTGCCTGGGTTAGCAGCCCCTCTTAGTCCAGCCTGCCTGTGCCCTCTGTTTTCAGTGCTGATTCTGCTCCTATCAGAGCCAGGGGCACAATTGCTGCTCATTTCATGATAGAAGAGCTTTCTGGGGACCCTTGGAGAGTAAAACCGACATGTGACTTGCAGCTCTGTTGCAGCTGGGGCTTGTATAGTTTTGAAACCAGCGTGATATGTCAAATGGCATCTAAATGTTAATATGAGCACCCTCAGAGCCACTGTCCTCACCTCCCCTCTGTCCTAGAGATCCAAGTCTTGCTTTTCAACCCCTTAGACCAGTTACTTACAGTCCTACATTTTCTTTGGTAACTGTTTTATTGCAGCATTTCCCTGATAAATTTAATGGACCAAATGTACCTCAAACAGGGACTCTGCTGTCTGAGTGCTCCTTGAAAGGTGTCAGAGAGTGATTCTCTTCCTGCTGAGCTGATGAGTTAAATGCTGATATTACTTACAGGCTGCATCATCACTCCTCACAGTCCAATGTATCAGGAGGGTTTGTTACAGCACCATTTTTGGCCTTGTTGGTCACATGGCAAACTGGGGTATTGAACAAGAGGGAGAGAGAGCAGAAATGGAAAGGGAAGGCAACTTCAGCTGAGAATTTGGAAAGGTGGAGTCTGAGGATGGAGTGGGTAGTGATTGTCACAGCAGAGATGAGTTGCAGAGGGGAAGGCTTTTCATAGATGATTCTTGATTCTCTTCAGTTCCCAGGGTCTCTTTAGGCACCACCTCAATGTATCACAGTTTCTAAAAGAGCCATCCCGCTGGTTTGTGTTGGGAATGCTCTGGGGAATGTGGCCAGTCCAGAGCTGGCCTGCAAACCTGCTCTGTACTGACTGAGGGGCTGCTGCCCCAGAATTTGGACCACATGGAGATATTTCGTGTGGCTGAGCTGAGAGGTGGAAGGATTCAAAGCAAGTGTGTGCAGGCTGTGGGAGCCCAGAGCAGGTGAGGGTGGAGCCCCCTGTGCAGGGGGAGCACTGACTGAGCGGCCCCAGCTCAGCCCTCACCCAGGGCACTCCCTCTCCTCCCAGAGCAGCAGCTCTGCTGATGCCAGAGTTTGATATCTTGTTCTCTGCGGAGTTTCAGGAGAATTCTTTTTTTAAAAAAGGAGTCTGGATCAGGATACATCTGTTGCTGCTCCCAGGAAGGGTTTGCAGCAGGCAGAAAAGCCCCTCTCAAAGGAGTCTGACTCATAACCTCATGTAAACTCACCTGAGGTTTTAATTTAACATTTTTTACTTTGTGAGGAGTAGAAACTTGATGGAAAACCTGGAGAACAACAGGTACAGAGACACCTGCCTGAGGGGCTGAAATGACAACTCTGATGGAGAAAAATCAAACCCTTTGATATCAGTTGTTAATTCTCAAGATTGATTATTGAGGTTTACAGCTTAGATGCTTTGGGGTTTTCTGCCACCTTCTTTGCAGGCAGTGGGTGCTACAAAGCACAGACCATCCCAAATAATCCTGATGGTGCAACACTCACTGGCCATCCCTTCAGCCAGGGACAAACATGGAATATTAGATGTGCTGTTTCTGAAAGGATTAAAGCTGTTTCACTGAGCTGCCAGGGACAGAGGAGACTGGAGGACCTTTGTGCACCACAGTGGCCTCAGTTTGATCATGTCCCATATTCCTCAGCCTTCCCTGAACGCTTGTTGCAGCTCTCTGTGGGGTGTAGATATTCCTGTGGAACATGAAAGGCCCCTGAAATCAGATATGGAGGACTGCTGGGGCTCCCTTTGATTTTTATCCTTGCTTGGGAGAGGTAGGAAAGGCATATTTTTACGGGTTTTTAAGACCTTTCAGATCCAGAGGACGTTGGGCATTGCACAGGAACAGGCTCTCATTAAAAGTCTCTTAAGCAGCTGGAATGTGGCTGGAAGGAGATTAAAGGAAATAGATGAATTTAGCAAAGTGCTTAGACAGAAAAGGAGAGAGAAATAAAAGTTGGAGCTCCTTATTGTTCTTTCAGATCACGAGCAGGTGTGCATTAATTCAAAGAGCTCACTTTTTTCACTGTATGATCTGTAGATAATAAACCCTAAATCATCTAAAAATGATGTGCAGTTTGCCCAACTGCAAATATCTGCATATTTTATATTTAATCTGGTACAAATGTTTCCATCCTCTGGTCTTGATCTGATCTTGTGGTGGTTTTGCCCTAACAAACCACAGTTGTGTGGGAGCCTGCAAAGCCTCCCCTCAGATGGGTGACCTTGGTGTGTCTGTTGAGACCCGAAGAGTGGCTTCTGCTCCCAGTTGTGCCTCTGGTCACTCACGTGGCCTTGGGCAGCCCTTTGACTTCTCTGCCCGTGTGGCTAAACTGGGAGCTACGTGAGAGACCAGTTTGGAGAGTGGTGTCTGAGCACGGACCTTATTCCAGGAGTCCTGATCTCTGGGACATCCAAGCACAGTGGTAGAATTATTTTCCTGCTGGCACTCACCTGTCTAAGGTGCTGAGAGGGAGAATTTGCACGAGGGAGACTTTCCCAGAAAGGTTTCTTCAGGTAGCTTTGTCTTAGATGAATCAATTTACTGCTCGTTTTGTTAACTCCTCACTGTGTTATTTCCACCTGGTTATTTCTCACCTTCATTTCTAGAGGGAAACCGAGTTACTTTGTTGTTGTAACTTCAGAAATTCAACAACCGCCTAATAATATTAAGTAAGTTTGCCTGTGCAACCAGCTATTTGTGTAGAATTTAAAGTATTATTTAAAGTATTGCTGGAGCCAGTTTTAGGGAGGGTTCTTCCCATGAAGCTTTCACTTTGCCTGGTGTAATGGACAGGTTAGCCTCGGGATCTCTGCTCTGTGTGTGATCCCAGGCTGTATTTGCTGTGCACTATTGAGATTGCTCTGAAAACGGCATCAAAATTCTTCAAAGGTTTTTAGGGTGCCTGTCATTATTCTGTCTGGGTTTCCCTCAAATATTAGCACCCAACATGCTTCAGGGGCTGGGGAATGGCAATATCACCTCCTCCCAAATCCCACTGACCACTGACCATTCTTGAGATAATCCCTGCCCAAGACTGTAGAACATCTGTCCTGGCTCAGAGCAAGGGGTCCTGTGGGTGCACCACTGTGGCAGCACTGGGCAATAATCAATGTGAACGCAAAAGCATAAAAAGGAATAGGACAGCAGATAGAGATGCTCTCTCAGAATCCTTTCCAGCTTCTGATACTTTGCATCTCAAGAGTTTCCTCTGTCAAAGTATCTTTGTGTTTAATGGTCCCTAATGACTTTTTCTTCCATGGTTTGTATGAATATGTGGCTGCTTCAGCATCCCGTGTCCTGCATTACGGACTGCAAGTCTAACTGCAGCTTCTGTGCTCCATTTGCAATTCTGTTTTCCCAGTGGAGGTCATACATGGGAACAGAGGCACCAGGACTCTACACGAGAGTTGCTGCTGCTTCTGAAGCCCCTGTGGAAAGGAAGGGCTCAAAACTGATCTCATCTTTCCTAGGAGGGAGATGACTGTCAGTGAAGCTGCTACTGCTGTCTCAAATATCTGACAAGGGATGAATGATGGTTTATCTGGGATGGAGGACACTAAAATGAAGATGGAAACTGGAGGAGGGGAGCTCTTTCTGTTCTGGAAGGGATTTGGGGGAGGTAAGATACTTGGCATGGGTGGCAGTTCTGATGGTATGAGGACAGTCAGTAGTTTGCTTTGAAGGAGTTTCAAAAGGTTGTGTCCGAGGCTTTCAAGCACTGAGTGATCTCAGTGTTGTTATATCAGGCCCTTAAACTCCTCAGTGTCAGTTTCCTCTTCCCTGTTTCTTCTCTCTGTGCCATGAACTTGGGAAATTTGGGTGTGTGGGAGCACAGTCTGCATGGAAATGGAGAGTGACCACATCTCACACTGCACTTGTGGGCAAGTGCACTTCCCTGGGATGTGAGTGCTGGAAATCCCCTACCAGGCAGGGTCCTGGGTGAGGGTTGTTATTACCCCAAGTGACACAAGAGCACCCCCTCTGCTGAGCCCAGCATTGACCCACTGGGTTAGGGGGAGTCTGAGTATCCCTTCAGCCCTTTGCTGCCCCCTGAGCCTGTCCCTGCCCGTGCAAGTGTTGGTATATCTTGATCTTCTTGAGCTTCAGAGCTTGTGCAGAGCATGCCCAGATGCACACAGGGAGATACCACTCCAATGAACAGGTGTATTGGTTTTTAAGCACCACTGTAAGCCAGGCAGAGCCCTCAAGGTTGGTCTCACTCCCTTGGGTCAGTCTCCTGTCCCTCAGTGCAGTTCCCCCAGCTCAGGTCTGTCGTGTCCCTTTGGAACCAGCTGTGCTGTCCCCTCTGGGCAGGCTTTGCTGTCAGTCAGGGCTTTGACCTGCGCAGTCTGAACTGCTGTCTGAAGCTCATCACGATGTGTTAATTCGAGTTTCTTGGGCTGAACTTACCCCACATCCCTGTCTCTGTTTCCAGTATTGCCTGTTTGTTTCCTGGTTCACTGAGACATCTCATGTTTCTGTCCCCCAGCTCAGCAGTGATGATGAAGGTAAAGAGATGAAGAGATTCTTCTCACCCACTTGGTTTGTAAGGCTCAGTGTTCACAGAATATCAGACAATCCCAGAATATTCTGAGTTGGAAGGAACTCACAAGGATCAGCAACTCCTACTAAATAATTTGCCCATACAGGGACTGACCCACAACCTTGGCATTAGCACCATGCTCTGACCAACTGAGCTCACCTCAGGGTTCCTGTGTGATTCACAAGGTTGCTTGTTCTTGAGAAGTTTTCAGGTCTCTGGGTGATTCCATGTGTTAGTTAATTGCATTTGTTCCTAATTAAGGCTGTGTGAGTACATCTGGAAGGTTGTAGACCCCTGTGAGAACAGCTGCAGAGTGCTGTGAGGTTAGGTAGGTCTGAACTGGACTCTGACTCCCATGACTGGATAGACTGGGTTGACTCCAGGGAGAGCCAGACAAATAGCTCAGGAACAGATGTCTATGAAGGACCTGCAGGACTCAGAGCTGCAGAGCTTGACTGGCATCCTCCATCACAACAGTTACACCAAGGTTACGTCCCTGCCATGAGTGTGGTCTTATCTGAGCAGCTGAGGATTAGAAATGTCTGTTGTGGAGCCAGGTAAGTTTTTCTTTCGGTCACCTCCTTGTGTTAAAAGACTGGAGTGCGGTAGACAACATGGACCTGTGTCATGTTCACTGGCACAGACTTCCCTCTCCCCTCTGTGCCAGCACAGCCTGGCATTTGCTGTGCCAGAACTCCTGCAAACACGGCCAGTCAGACCTGCTGGGACAATCCCACTGGGGAAGAGCCATGTTTTACCAGGATCCTGGGAAAGGTTCGGAGATGAAGAATGTCACTGTGTGCACTGCTGAGGGGAATTGCTTGTTTGGTACCAACAAGGAGCTGGAAGCACCAACTCACTGCCCAGGGCCCATCTCACCTGGCTTGGGTTGCCCACATGCTGAGCTGTGCAGGGAAGGGGCCGGAGAGTCCCAGTGCTGCTGGTGGCAGTGCCAGGGGCCAGGATGTCCTCAGAGTCATGCTCAGATATGGCTTGGATGGCCTCCCTCCCTCTGCAGCTCTGCTGGTGTGGCTCCCACAGCACAGCAGTGCAGCCCAACCTGCCTGAGTGGGGGAGAGGAACAAGAATCAATCAATTCCTATGTTTGAACTACTCAAACTACTCGTGGACTTGCACAGGAAACCACAGGGAGACATTGGGAGACAGGTGGTGTTGTCTGAAAATGTTCATGTTGGGGCCGAGATGTGTCCCAAAGTGAAGGTTCCAGGACATTTCCATTTATCTGCCTGGTTTTGGTATTTTTGGGGTGGGGGCTGGGGCTCTCTGTGGTGCCGTGTTTGGCAATCAGGTGCCACCTGCTCTCTCTTTCACTCTCATGCACTTTTAAGCAATACCTTTTACACCACCTTGTCCTTCCTGAGTCAACACCCTGGTGGGAATCAGACCCTCCTGAGCTAAAGTAGAGCTCAGAGTCTTGGCTTTGCAGTTGCTGTTTGAAATGCATCAAAGCCCCTGACAAGGCTGGGGGAGCTCAACAGCCCTTAAACTGTGTCTGCTCAAGGTCTGAACGTGTGACTTCAGCTTTCCCCCTCTGGCTCTGGCTTCACCACATCACTGTTGTGCCATCCCATGCCTGCTCCCAGTTTGTTTGCAGCCCTCAAATCTTGCATCAAAATAAAGTAATTTCTCTGTGTTTTCAAGCATCCTAAAGATAAATTTTGCAAGAAGAATACTGTCTTGCCATGAAAAGTGAAAACATTTGCCTCAAAAATTAGTTGTATTTTTCATCTGAGTTACCTAAACACAGAAGTGCATTGCTGTTACATTTGGCAGGAGATTTTTGTTCGACCTTTCCTTTGTTTTTTCAGCAAAAATATGCTTTCCAGCAAAGCTCATGCTTGCTGCAGAGAGGTGGTCATTGCTACTGTCTCCCCACTGGGCTTTCCCAGCAGTGCGCAGTGGCACAGTGCCAGTGCACACACATCCTGGCAAGGGCAGGGTTAGTGCCTTTTGGAGTCCCACAGAGCTGTGGCACCATGACCTGCAGCACCACGGGGTAACCAGCACTCTGTATGTGGCAAGGGAGGAACTGGGAACTCACTCTGTATGTGACGGGGAAGGAAACCAAACTGAAGGGGTATAGACACCTTACAGAATCCCAGACTGGGTCAGGCTGGAAGGGACCACAGTGGGTCATCTGGTGCCACCTCCCTGCTTGAGCAGGGCCATCCCAGAGCCCGTAGCACAGGACTGTGCCCACATGGTTCTGAAATATGCCCAGTGAGGAGACTCCACACCCTCGCTGGGAAGCTTGTTCAGTGCTGGGTCCCCGCCCAGCAAAGAAGTTCTCCCTCCTGTGCAGGTGGAACTCACTGGGCATCAGTTCCTGCCCGTCCCTCTCGTGCCATGGCTGTGCCCCCTCCCTGCAGGCACTGCCCCCCATGGGCAGGGCGTGTTCTGGAGGCTGAACAGCCCCAGCTCCCTCAGCCTTTGCTGCTCCCAGAGATGCTCCAGTCCCCTCACCGTCCTTGTCACCCTGTCAGGGGGTCAAGAGAACTTCCCACCTGGGGCTGCTGGAGACTACATGTGTATTTCTCCTTCCTCTCCACAGCCTTAGTGGGTACTTTGCCTTGGTGGGTGGTGGAGATGGGATACAAGATCTAATCAATCTGTATTGATTAATCTCCTCAGCTGGTAAAGCACCCTGACCTGCAGCCTTCTGAATATCCTTCCCTCTGACCACCTTTCCGTGGCTGCCATTTTAGAATCATCATAGAATCCCAAAATGCTTTGGGCTGGAAAAAACCCACCCAGTCCAGCTCCCTGCCATGGGAAGGGACAGGTCACTCAGAGCTCCCACCCGACCTGACCTTCACAGAACCACAGGATATGCTGAGCTGGGAGGGACCCACAAGGATCATCAAGTCCAACTCCTGTCCCCTCACAGGACCAGCCCCGAGAGCCGCACCCTGTGCCCCAGAGTATTGTCCCAGCACTCCCTGAGCTCTGCCAACCTTGGTGCTGTGCCCTTGAATGACCCCAGGAATGTCTTCCCTAACCCAGCGCTTCTCCTGCTTCCTTTCAGGCTGACCGGGAAGGAGGCCCTGACCCAGCTGCCCTCGCTGGGCGCCCCGGCGGGCGCTGCCCAGGGCAGGGTGCACGTCAAGCAGTGTGAGCTGCTCCAGCTGTCCCGCAAGCAGAAGCGGCTGTGCCGGCGCGAGCCGGGCCTGGCCGAGACCCTGCGTGACTCCATCCGCCTGGGCATCGTGGAGTGCCAGCTCCAGTTCCGCAGCGAGCGCTGGAACTGCAGCCTGGAGGGGAGGACCAGCCTGCTCAAGAGAGGTACAAGGTAGTTGGTGTGCAGGGAGGCTCCCGGTGCTGCAGCCCCGCAGGGTCCGTCTGGGAGTGCCCACACTGCCCATTGCACCCAGGAATGGGAGAGGGGCAACTTGGGCCACTTCGGCACAAAATGAGCCTTGTCCTCGTCTCTCCTGACTGGTCTGTCATGTGTGGGATTGCTTTGTGCAGAGACAGTGTTTCAGAATGTAGTTAGAGTGTAGATAATAACACCTGGTGTTTATTCAAGATATGCAGCTACTGGCTGGGAAAAGCCAAGAAGGCCAAGGGAACCATGATAAGCTCAGGATGAGAAAGTAAAAATAATGAGATAGGCAATTAGCAATAACAAGACATAGTGAGTGAAGTTGCCAACCAATCATGGTCTGAATAAGGGCGCATGGACAGTGGCCTGTAGCCAATTGCTCTGCATACAGAAATGCGTGTACGGTAGTAAAATAGGTATATATATCAGTAGAAGTTTCGAATAAAGTTGGATTTGAATATGCATCATATTGATGTGTCAAGTTCATTCCCGCTTGTGAGGTTAATCCCCGGCAGTCATGGATGGGAGAGTAGAGGGAAGTTCTCACCCCTTGGCTTGTGGATTCTTGTCCAGAGCTCCCCGGCCTGAGCCGCCTCCTCAGCTGGCACTCAGGGTGATACCATGGGAAAAGGGGATAGTGCTTCATGTCAAGGGGTGTTTTAAGAAAAAGCTCTTTTTAGGTATTTGGATGTTTGTGTTTGTTTTTCTCAGATACAACGTTTATGCCTATTTACTGCTTGAAAAAGCTATTTATCAGCATTCAGGGGCTTCAGTGAAAGTTGACAAATCTCTCCTAAGACTCTTTCGTATGAATTTGGAGTTTTCCAGAAGTTCAGAGTGGACAGGAGAGCCACTGGTTTCTGTTTCACAAAATGCTTGAGAGGAAGAAAATGTCCTTTAAATTCTCTACTTGAGAGAGGAGAGAGCAAAACAAATCCTTCAAATTATAAGAGTTTGAGAAAAATAGAATTTGGACAGACACGGACACAATTTCCTAACAAAAGTATCTTTGCTAAACCTGTCCTGACCCAGACAAACCCTCCCTGCCTCTTACTGAGTTCCAGCCCTTCAGTAACTTTTAGTGGCATTTACTAAACTTCACTCTTCAGAATCAGGAAGTTTCAGTCCTTTGATAATGTTTATCAACTTAATATTCTTAAAAGAAGGACCTGGATAAGCCCAAATTAACTAATTTTTAATTAGCATTGAGATCAAAACTTATAAACATTTCCATTTAAAATTATTGGGGTTTATTGTATTAAATATCAAGTTAATATTTCATTAAACCCACATGTACAGGGTCAGATTTACCTCATTGCAAGGCTCTATTGTCAATTTTTTAGCACAGAAAGGCAAATTTCTTTGGTTGAAGAAGCAGTTTGTGATCATTTTGAGTGTCTTTCTGACATCTGCACCTTCATCAACCTCAAAGAACTTGAAAATGACAATTGAATAATCCTCCCCTTCAAATAGCTGGAAAACATTTAATTATCTGGTGGTGACATGCCTTAACATTTCCAGGGACTCCTGACTGACAAAATAAAATATCACCTGTAATTTAAAACCTGTTTTGGCAGATGAGGAGAAGTGTTTGAAAACTTTTATTACACAATCTTAGGGCTCAAATGATGATTTAATGCAGCAAAGTATGTTGGGTGCACCTTCTGGGTGAAGGGACAGTTGGCTGGGAGCAATTTTTAGTTCTCATTTTCCTTCAGCTTGCAAAGGGTTTGGTTCTTTCACGAGGAACAGGAACACTCTCAGCTGCCTCTTCTGATCTGTTTCTCACAATTCTTGGAAATTTCTTGGAAATTGTTGGTCCTGCAATGGACTCTTCTCCTTTCACCCAAGCTGAGGAGTTTTAGAAATGATCAAATCATTTGATATCTCCATGGTCCTGGAGGAACCATAAAGAAAAATACACACTTGTAAGAGTCTTTAGTGGTCTCAAGAGTACAAGAGAGTGAAAAAGGTCCTGTCCCAGTGAGGTGGGTCATTTCTGTAATAGGTGAAAAGCCACACTGACTTTGCAGTCACAAACTGCTGTGACTGCCTTGGGTCATTGATGCTTTTCCTGCTCCTAGAGAGGCCAAAAGAAAACAAAACAAAAAGAGTCAAGGTCTTTCTCTTTCTTGAAATGCCGAATTTATTGTCACAGTCTGCACCACTTGTTATTCTGGATACAACTGGGAAACTCCTTTTGCAAAACCTTCTGTGACTGTTGCCACTTATGATAGCTATTACTGGTCACTGATCCTTCTGCATTCCTTCTCCACTTCTTTAAAAATCCTTGGAAAGAGATTTAAAATGATTCTGGAGAGACATTTCAAGCCACCTTGTTGCACGGTGGCATAAAAGGTTTCCAAAGCAGTGATGGCCATTTGGTATTCCAGGAGAGCCAAAGAGGCTGCTGGAGTAGGGAGTAAGATGGTGATCCAGGGAAAATAAACACCTACAGCAAAGAGCTCAGATCCAGCCACTCAAAATAACATGAGGAACGAGCACTTTGCAATCCTTCTATCCAGTCAGCCATTCCTTTGCCTCACGCTGGTTGGATTCTTTGATCTTCAAGCAATGATGTCATGAGGAATCTGGGAATGGTACAGCACAGGAGTGATAGCTCAGACACATGGAATTTCCATCATGGGAGATTCTGGGAACTCAGCTGGACAAAGCCCTAGAGCAGCTGGCACTGAGTTAGCCCTGCTTTGAGCAGGAGGTTGTTCTAGAGACCTTGAGAATGCTTCCATCCTAAACCTTTCCAGCTCTTTTGCAGTTGGTTGGTTGGTTGGTTTGTTGATGTGATTGTTTTCCCTTCTCCACTTGCTCTGAAACGCTCACTTATCTTCATTGGAGCATCGAAAAATCTGTGACCACGAATATCTTTCCTTTGGCAGAGTCACCCCATGGCTGAACTGCTCCTGGTGCAGCTGTCCTTGTGGTCTGGAGCACAGCACATTCCCAACAGTGGTGCCACTGCAGCAAACATCTCTGTGTTTGTAGGGTGCTGAGCTCAGAAATGCTCCAGAGAGCTCAGGGGAACACTTGGACATGTGCGAGGTCCTGCCAGAGGGGGCTGGTTTGCTGCAGCATCTCGGCATTCCTTCTGTGCTGGAGGTTTGCAACCAAACTGCCCAGCAAAGGCATCTGCATCCAGATGTTCCCCTTTGTCCTGAGTATTTCAGATTCCATTTAGTCCCAGTCAGTGGGGTCAGGAGTGACTCATCCCTAAAGCAGATCCTGACAGCCCCACATGGGCTCCAGGCTCCCCTGGCTGGGCTGACAAGGGCTCTGTTGGCACAGTGGGAGTTTGGATACCAGGCAGGACTCAGGGGGAACCCTCCATTCAAATCTCAAATCACACTCATTGGAGCTGATTGCTGCCTATTTGTGGCGTGTCCTGCTGAAAATCCAGCTCCAGCAGCTGCTCTGTCACACACTGTTATTCCACAAGGGCTGAAGGAGCATCCAGTTTATCTTCACTTGTTTGTGAATTAACAATTAAATAGTGATCGATCCCTTATGCCAAAGTAGAAAGAATCATCTTAGACATTCCAGACAAGCATTTGGCAGCCTGGGATGTTGAAGCTTTGCCTTAGGAGGAGGTGGGAGGGGTGGAGGAGAAGGAGACAATTTGGAAGCCTGCTGGGTATGTGCAGTCAGTGCTGTCTGCAGTGGCCTGACCACAAGCAATGGTCTCTGATTTCCAGTGGGCTGAGAGCTGGCCAGAACTTCCACAGAGTGCCACAGGACAACCAAAGCACTGCTGGACAGAAATAGCAGGAGCTGTGTGGTGTTCCACAGAGCCAGATTTAGCAGGGGCTGTGGAGCTGCTGGGAGTTCTGTCTTTAAATGGTATGGGAAAGGCTTTCTGGAAAGTTCCCTTTGCTTCTGGGATCAGTGTGTCAGAGAGGATATTGGGAATCTGGTAAGCATTTGGAGATTGGCTTCTGGAACTATTTAACTGGTTTGGGATCTCAAATATACATTACCCCCTCTTAGCTCCTTCTTTCGAGTGTGTTGGCCACTGTCGGAGAAGGTGTGAGCATCATGTTGCTGCCCATAGTCTGTAGTGGCTGTCCCATACCAGCTTTTCCAAAAGTTTTGGTGGATTTTCTGACATTCTTTCATTATTTTTCCAGTACCCTGAGAAATTTTATAGACCATCATCAACCAGAGAGACTAATTGCAAATTACTGTCCCAGTGATCAGAGCAACCAAGATGGGAGGAAGGAGCTTGTTGGTTGATCTCCTTGGTGTCTCCTCCACAGGTTCTTGACTCTCCCCTCTTGTCCATAATGTTGCTGGATCTTTGTCTACAACTCTGCAATTCCAAACTGCTCTGTGAAGTCTGTATAGAAGCTGATAATGCAGCCTCTGCATTATGGTCATGATTAGTCACATTTGTCACTGTTCTTGCTGACAGGAGAGCTCAGGAGTGCTCTGGGTCCTGTTTTCTGCTCAGCTTTATGGTGGTGGTGTCACTCAGATCTCAGCAGCCCATGGTCTGGTCTATTATTGCAGCTGGATGGAAATTCTTTGAGGGAACAGAATGATGAAAAGGTTTGAGATTAGACTTTGTGATTCTAGAGGTGAATTCCAACCTCTGCTTCAAGCAGATCAGGTCTCTGTGGTTATTGCTCTCTCTTCCATCATTGGGGGAAACAGATTTTCCTTCTGATGTGAAAGGAAATTTGGAATTTTCTCATGTGAGTTATTTGTTTGCTTCAATTTGTTTTCTTCCATGCAACATACTGGCTCTCTACTTTTCATAAACCAAAGTTTTCTGTTTTGACTGATCTTATCTGTTCCAGCACTCAGAGCTATTGATCAGTCACAAATTTCTTTTCCTCACATTAATTACTAAATTGTAGACCTGTTAAGTAATCTCCCATTAATAGTTTTATTTTCTGCAAGAATTAAGATTTTCCCCAGGATTGAATAGGAGAGGAGGTACATATAAATACAGAAATAAATGAAATATTTTGCGGCTTAGGTCAGATTTGTGTCCATCAGGGTTTCTGGAACTTCTGTGGAGCTCATGGGTGTCACATCAACATTCCCACTGCTGTCTGATCTCACAACTCCAGGCTGAATTTCCATTCAGTCACTGAGCTTTGTTTCCTGGTTAAAATGCCCTGGTGTGCTGTGGTCACACCATTTGACCTCAGGGGTTGTAACCAAGCTGGGAAGCCTCTCTGGGAGGAAAATTCAGAACACACCCCCCTCAGTCCCTGGGAGGGATAATTTACAAGGAGTTCAGAAAACCCTCTCACCTGTGGGAGAGTTGTCCTTCTTGTCAAGATGTCCTTCATCACGGAACCCTTCCCAGTCAAACTACATGTGATCTTTCCATAGGAAATACTATTACAGTTTCAATTAAAATATTTTTTCAATAACAGGTCAGATTTTTAAAGTATTTTTCCAGTGATTACTCCATACTTCCTGATTTTATGCCACAACATGATTTCAATGACAGTCTCTGCTCAGCTTGATCACCAGTGTGGGCAGGGTGAGGACAATCAGGGTTTCACGGCTGTTGCTTTTTGCAGTTGAATGTTTTCCCACCCCTCCCCTGACCCATGAGTGGTCTCCTGTCCATATCACACAATCACAGGCCATGCTGAGTTGGAATGGACCCACCAAGACCATGGAGTCCAACCCTCAGTCCTGCACAGCCCCATTCCCAAGAGTCACCCCCTGTGCCCCAGAGCATCACCCAACCCCTCCTGGAGCTCTGGCAGCCTCAGGACTGTGCCCACTGCCCTGGGGAGCCTGGGCAGTGCCCACCACCCTCTGGGGGAAGAGCCTTTGCCTGAGATCCCACCTAACCCTGCCCTGACACAACTCCAGGCCATTCCCTGGGTGCTGTCCCTGGTCCCCACAGAGCAGAGATCAGGGCCTGCCCCTCCTCTGCCCCTCCTGAGGAAGGTGTATTGAACCAGTCAGAGCCACTGGGTGAGACTGGACTGTTACTACACCAGTTACTTCAAACACCATGTTGAGTGTCTCTGCTGGGGATGATCTGCAAGTACTGGAAGAGCTTTGTTTCTCTGCATTTCTTAGCACTGTGCTTGGTTTCAGTCCATGGACAGTCAGGAGAGCCAGCAGAGGTGTTGGTACATCTTATCCTGCTGCTACCCTCTCCCAGTCCTTGTCCCATGCAGGTTTTAAGGAGACTCTGTTCATCTATGCTGTGTCCTCTGCAGCTCTCACACACCTACTGGGTTTTGTTTCTGTATTTCTAATTATTGTACTTGGCTTTAATGTGTGAACAGTCAGGAGAATCAGTGAGGTGGGTGAAGATTTTATTTTGCCTTTCCTGCTCCTACCCTCTTCCAGTCAGGTTTTAAGGAGACTGCCTTTCTGTATGCCATGTCCTCAGTGGCCCTCATGCATCTGTTGAATTTTGTCTCTTTGTATAATTACTGTGCTTGGCTTTAGTCCATGGACAGTCAGGAGAGATGGTAGAGGTGGTTGGAGCTTTTATTTTGCCTTTCCTGCTCCTACCATCTCCTAGTCCTTTTGCTATGCAGGTTGTAAGGAGACTGCCTTCCTCTATGCTGTGTCCTCTGCAACCCTCATACACTCCCTAGGTTTTGTCTTTTTGTATTTCTAATTATTGGGCTTGGTTTTAGTCCATGGTCAGTCAGTAGAGACAGTATAGATGGTGGTACACCATATCCTGCTCTTGCCCTCTCCCAGTCCTTGTCCCATGCAGGTTTTAAGGAGACTGATGTTCTGTACATGGTTTTTCAGCAGCCCTCTTGCACTCGTTGGGTTTTGTCCCTTTGTATAATTATTGTGCTTAGTTTTAGTGCATGGACAGTCAGAAGAGCCAGCAGATGTGGTGGGACACCTTATCCTGCTCCTATCCTCCCCCAGTCCTTGTCCCCTGCAGGCTTTAAGGAGACTGCATTCAGCTACACCATTTCTCATCATCCCTCCCGCACTCGTTGGGTTTTGCCCCTTTGTATAATTATTGTGCTTAGTTTTAGTGCATGGACAGTCAGGAGAGGCAGCAGAGGTGGCTGAACAGCTTGTGGCACCCCTTGTCCCCGGCAGGGTTTAAGGAGACGGCGTTCCTGTATGCCGTGTCCTCGGCGGCCCTGACGCACTCGCTGGCGCGGGCGTGCAGCGCAGGGCGCATGGAGCGCTGCACCTGCGACGACTCCCCGGGGCTGGAGAACCGCAAGGCCTGGCAGTGGGGCGTCTGTGGGGACAACCTCAAGTACAGCACCAAGTTCCTCAAGAAGTTCCTGGGCCAGAAGAGGATCGGCAAGGACCTGCGGGCCAGGGTGGACATCCACAACACCAACGTCGGCATCAAGGTGGGGAGCTGCGCTGGCAGGCTGGCAATGAAATGGGGACTCAGTGCGAGTCTTCTGGCCCATCCTGAGCTGAGGCTGTTGGTTCCCTGCCCCTGCTCACAAACCACACCTGTTTATCGCTGTGTTGTGGCCTTTATGGCACTGAGAGCTGCTTGGAGAGTCTCCTGAACTCTGGTGTGAGGAGCAGCATGTTGAGTGGCAGAGAGACACCCTGTGTCCTCGAGTGGTACCAGGGGCTGGGTGACAGCAGCACACAGCACAGGAACAGCTGTGGAGTTCAGAGGCTGTGACTCCATGGGTTATGCCACGGCCACAGGGGGTTCTGAGAACAGCTGGAGCTTCAGAGCTGCTGGATGTGTGAGGCAGACTAAGGGTTGGCACTCTTGAGGTCAGTTCTGAGTCTGCTGGTGACTTGCTATGGAACTTGTCATGTCACAGGTTTGGGTCACAGAGACCATTATATCTCTTTTGACCTGTATGTGACAGTCTCCTTTATCATTGCTTACCATTTACTGAGCCAAATTGACTGTTCAATTAGAGCACTGCCTTCATTTGAATATAACAAAAGGGAATCCAGCATGCTGCATATACTCAGTTTTATTTTTTTTTACTCCTACTGTGCCAAATATGATTACCAAGAACTTATTTGTTATTTAGCTGTTTGTTCTAATCCAGGCTTCCCACTCTCTGGCTTACCTGTCAACTCTGTAGCCATGCCTCTGCTTTGGTTTTTTAAAAACTACTATTATGTTTTTCCTCCCTAAAATAGAAATAATACCAATAAAACCGAAACCCTTGTGGGCTGCCTGTGCTCTGAGGTGCTGCCCATGCCCAGAGCTAGGCTCAGATAAAGCCTGGCACCTCTCTCCCTCCTCAGGCGGTGAAGAACGGTCTCAGAACCACATGCAAGTGCCACGGCGTGTCCGGCTCCTGCGCCGTCCGCACGTGCTGGAAGCAGCTCTCGCCCTTCCACGAGATCGGGCGGCTGCTGAAGCTGCGCTACGACGACGCCGTCAAGGTGTTCAGCACCTCCAACGATGCTGTGGGGCACTCGGAGCTGGCCGGGCCCCCCCGGCACGGCCATGCCCCCCGGCACCCGCCGGCCCCCCGCGCCACCGACCTCGTGTACGTGGAGGACTCGCCCAGTTTCTGCCGCCCCAGCAAATACTCCCTGGGCACCGCAGGGAGAACCTGCTCCCGGGAGGGCAACTGCGACAGCATGTGCTGCGGGAGGGGCTACAACACCCAGAGCAGGCTGGTCACCTTCTCGTGCCACTGCCAGGTGCAGTGGTGCTGCTACGTGGAGTGCCAGCAGTGCATGCAGGAGGAGGTGGTGTACAGCTGCAAGCAGTAGGGACGGCGCTGCAGGGGCAGCACAAGGCCCATGGAGCGGTTGGCAGGCAGGGAACCATTCTCTGCTGTGGGGTGAGGGCAAAGGCCAGCCCCCAAAAACGTGCAGTGCTCCTGTAATCTCAGTGTTGAGACCCTCCAGCCTGGGGAGAGCCTCTGCACGAGGGGGGGAAACCAGAGGTTTCGTCAGGTATAGAAGGGAAGGAGGGACAGAGAGTTGTGGGATGTGGGGGCAGCAGAAACACTGGAACAGTGACATGTATCTTGAGTTAAAACTTGTACTCATCTCTGTGGGAATATCCTACTCCTCCTCCATCCCTCAGGTGCACTAATAGAAATGCTTTGGGGTGGTGGCATGGACATACTGAGGGCTTGTGCCCTGGTTCCTGGAGAGGAGAGAATTAAGGGACAGGGGAGGCAGCAAATGGAGACTGGATCCTGGTGCAGAGGGGACAGTCGTGTTCCTGCACCAAGGCAAGAGGACTCAGCAGCAGGGGATTCCCAGCGCTGTTCCCGGGAGCTGCCTGAATGTCAACTCAAAGACACACTGTTGAGTAGTCTCATTTTGGTGCAAAAATTGTGCCTCAGAAGTATCAGTTTACAAACAAATGGAGCTCATGTCCGTCATCTCCCAGGTGTGTAGTTTGGACATTTGACTCCAAGGGCATTTTAACTGCTGTGCATGGGAGATCTGGAACTGCCTCTGTGACAGGAGATGTGCCACAGGGTCTCACCCGAGGGCTGTGAAGTCCCCCCTCTGCAGCCTCACAGGGGGTGTTTTGTCGTGGTGGATCCAGGGTGATGGTGCCAGTTATAGAGCTTTTTTCCCCCTCTTCTTCAATCAGTCAATCAATCAATCAATCAATCAGTCAATCACCTTTCTGTCTGTGTGCACCACTCTGCCTGGCTCCCGAGGTGTGTCCCATCCCACAGTCCTGCCCTGTGCTAACACAGGAAGAAGTTCTGAAAGGGAATGTGGAACCACAGGAACTGGGCATCTGGAAAATTTGCAAGTCATGAGTGACAATCCCTGCCCTGAGAAGTTGGATATATCCACACATTGCACCTGACACGAGAGAAGGTGACCTGGGGAAAGGAGCACAGTCTGCTAGAGAGTCTATATCGACTTTAAGCCATGTTTTTCTAGTTGGCTTTAAGTTGAGCACAACAGAAAGAGCCTGATTAGTTTCTTTGGCTGTGGCTGACAGAGCAGTTTTGGGACTGACAGTGAGACACCCCCTGACCTGGCCCCCAGGTAAATGTAAATGTGTGTAGCACAACCTCTCTGGGTGTTCAGCTCTATGACAGGGAATCTTTCTGCTCCAGGGGTTTTCCTGGTTAATCCTGCAGCAGCACCAGCAGAGTGTTCATACTGGGAGCAGCTCTGGATTGTGCCTGAGATAACAGAGCTGCTGTGTTTGCTCAGTCTTGGCAATGGGAATAAACCAGCCAGGCTGGTGCTGCAAAGAATGTGGAAATCCTTAAGCTCCAAATTCACTGGCAGTGTAACGGGTGAAGATCCTGGTTTGGGTTGCCTGGATGGGCTCATCCATAGGCTGGGTTGGGTGATCTTTCCATGGGATTGGGTTCTCCTTGGAGGTGGTGAGATCCCAGCTGTCACTCAGGCAGCTCAGCTGTTCATCGACATCTGTTTGAACAGTCCCTTCTCAGTGAGGAGTGTGTGCTCATACTCTCTTCACCTTGACTTTGTTGCCCTTTTATTTTTTACAACTGTGTTTGATTTCTGGTCCCTCGAGTGCTGGGACAGAACTGTCTCAGAGATCTGGCTCTTTAGGGGCTGCTAAGACCTTCCCTTTCCCCAGCTAGGGATCTTTTAAAGGCCTTATTCCTTTTTATCCCTTTTCTGGCTCAAGTTGACTTGAACTGAATTAAAGTGTTTATGACAGACATATTACTGCAAATAGGCTTAATTAGCCTTATTTTTTTTACCTCCTGAACACCCAAGAGTGGACCATTATTTACATGTTGCTTTTAATCCTTTTGGAGCTGAAATCTTCCCACGAGTCTCAGTGTTGGGCACTCAATGAAAAAGCTTCCAAATGAGGTAAAATTGGCATCATAGATGAAGTGACCAAGGAACTCACTCTGTTCTGCACTGTGGATCCCAAACCCTCTGCCCCACTCACCTCTGGGTTTGTCCAGAGAGAAAGGGACTATCCTACCACAGACGGTTCGTTTGGGGATCCCATGGCATTATATGGATCATTCCCATTTAAACAGGGACTGGGACACACTGGAAGGAGGGGGAAGCACAGCTGGATCTCATTCTCTGGAGAGCAAGTGGAGGAGACACCACTCTGTCCTCTTGCTTTTGTCAAAGCTGCCCTTGAGCAGTTCAGCAGGAATCACTGAATGAAAACCAGGCAAAAAGATATTTCAGGGGAAAATTAAGTTTCTTCATGCACCAAAGGGGTCTCTGGGGCCTGAAGCTCCTTGCCCTGCATGACTCAGAGCTGCTTGAGGAAGGGGGAATATGGAGAAGATCTGAGGAATGGTTCATTCTCTGGTACCCTTGGGCTGGGTTTCGGCTCAGTGGAGTATGGAGGTTTGGCATTGGGCTGAAGTAAATTTGGCTGTTAAGCCAGGCTTGGATGGGAATTTTGGTAGCCCCAGCTTTGCTCTGCCAGGTTAACTCAGAGCCCATTTCAACCCCAGGCAGCACAGCCTCCCTCGGTGTGGAAAGCAAACAGTGAACGCTGATGGGAAATAAAAAATTTAAAATGCCCTTTTTGAGGGCTAGGAAAAGACTTGAGCATATTGTGAGTTTGAGGCAACACTGATGTCAGTCCTTTTGGTGTCCTTCAGCACTGAGGTTTTCAGAAATGATGCTCTGGATAAGGCAGTGACAGAGTTTGCCTGAAGCAGATACCTTGGTGGTTTTGTTTGGTATTTTTCACTCAGTTGTCCAGGGCTGTTTTCTCACCGAAACCTGAGGTTAATTGGGTTGATATTCTGAAATGTGATTTACTTCAACTAACAGCAGTGGGAGTCTCTGTGTGACCAGGGAGCACAACCCGAGTCTGTGTGTTGGTATCCTCAGGCTTGAATTGTATTTTCATCTGAACAAAGACCAAGCATCATCTTGAGCAAAGCTCTTCTGCCACCTCCTGGAGATCGGGGCTGTGAGCTCTGGGTCTGCAGCTCACCCTGTGAGGGCCCTTTAATGGGCTGCACACCCACGATGTGCAGCAGATCCACTGGGTTTGGTTATAGATGTAAGTTACCAGAATGACAGGCTGAAGATTCAAGGAGATCACATTGGAATCTTTACATGGAAATATTTTCAGCAGCAAAGGTGACAGCTTATATAATATAATATAATATAAT
>VXBX01005695.1:0-27244 GCA_013400415.1 Scytalopus superciliaris
CCAAAAAACTAATCCTGTGCGATGACAGGCTTGGCTCGGTGTTCACTGTACATACTGTACCCACAAAGCTGGCTGCCTGCCAGGGACGGGCTGCGAGCCAGCACGACCATAACAAACATGAGCCGCGTGCACCAGCGCTCTGGGGAGCCAGCATCCAGCACTGGAGGGGACCAGTATCCACCACCCCAGCACTGGAGGGGATCAGCATCCACCACCCCAGCACTGCTGGGGACCAGCATCCTGCACCCCAGCTCCTGGGGGCAGCAGCATCCCAGGGACCCCTCCCAGCAACCTGCTGCTGCCCGTGGGCACCCTGAGGAGCCAGTGGCTGTCCCAAAAAATGCTGGGATGGGGATGGGGTCAGGGCTGGGTTCCAAACCCCAAAAAGCAGAAAACAGTGCCTGGACAGAAGGAGCACGGAGGTGGCAGTCCCTGCCATACAATAGAGGGGGATTGGGGGGGGGGAAAAAGAGGAAAAGGCAAAAAAAAGATTAAAATGTGCAAAACCATATAAAATATAATAGAGCTTCTGTGCCAAGCTACCTGCAGTCAGAGCCATGGCTGCAGCACCTCCGCCCCCAAGTGATCTGTGCTTGGACCAGGGAGGACTCTGTGTTGGACTCCAGCTGTGCTGGAGCACAGGGGGTCTGGAGGCTGCCCCCAGTCCTCCACATCCACCCCCCCCAAGGGAAACATCAGCACAAGTCTTCCCTTTGCTGCAGCGCTCCAGCCTTTCCCTACCTATTTAATTAAAGGCCCTGCAGCCTGTGAACCTGCTACTCAGATTCATTAGGCAAGAGAATGCCTCATTCCACAGTTCTGCTAACGAACCTGCAGCGGGGGCCCCGTACGCGAGAGCACGGCCCGGGGATGCGCGTGGGCGCCGAGGTGGAGGCAGTGCTCACACTGTGAGAGCAGGGCTGACCACGAGCAGCTGCGTGGCATGTAGAGCTTGTTATTCTGAGCTGCTTAGCCCGGAAAATATTTCCACAATTAAGGAATTGAAAACAAACTCCGAAAAAGAGTATTTAAATAAATCGAATTACTGGGGGCTGGGAGAGCAAGTTTGCAACACGCTGCCCCGGGAAGGGAGCAGCCGGCTCCGCACGTGTCTGCTCTAGATGAGATGTGTGAGCTGGGCGGTGTCAGCAGCCCTGGGTGGGCACACAGAGCAACCCAGCACGCCTTCCCAACCCACCTGAGTGAGCCAGTAAGTGCATTCGCAGCCGCAAGCTGTCCAGGAACCGCTTCCCGCACAGCTCGCATCCGTACGTCTTCATCCCGCTGTGCAGCTTCCTAGGGGAGAACAGAGTGGGGTTAATCCTGTGCCAGGGGGAAGTGACCCAAAACAACACCAAGAAACCACACGATGGATGTTTCTTGCAACCCACACAATGCCCAAAGTTGGTTCTGGCTTGAGAAGGGAGGGCATGGATGGGGCAGGTCCGGTGTGACCCCCCAGGACTGAGGAGACAACCCTCTCCAGGTCAATGTTTATAACTGTTGCTATTGTTGGATGCCTTTAATAAACCTGATAAATCTGAAATCTGGAGTTAAGGCAAAGCCTGTGTTGGCAAACTCCTTCCCCATGCCCTGATCACTTTTGAAAAAGGCACTGCGCGCCAAAAAAAACCCCAACCACTTTAAGAAGTTGTTTGTGTGCATTTCTAACCAAATCCCAATTTCCATCCAAATTCAGCGCGACACAAATCACAGGCAACAAACGCAGCCACGGGCTCACAAACAGGAAACATGCCACTCACTGTTTCCTGGCAGCCCCAGGTACATGCTGAGCTACGCCCGGGTGGCATTGCACAACCTCCAACCACGTCGCCCACCCTGCCGCACGCTGTGGGGCTGAGCATTCCCCACATCCTGGGGGCCAGGGGGCCCCTCCACCCAGGGCACTGGTCATGGCAGCAGGTGCCGGGCTTGGTTGCAATGGCCACACCCTGCATTATCACACAGTGTTTGCTGTGAGGACATTAATGCTTCATCTTCGGGTAGCCAAGGCTGGAGCTCTCCACCAAATTGGAATGGCGTTTAACAGGCAGCATTGAAGGAGCACTGTCCAAGTCTGCAGCCACCAGCGAACCCAACCTAAACCCATCTCACTGCCAAGCCATCGCTGCCACCCCATGGCAGCCCCTCCAGACCCATTCCCCCTCCCCTGTGGGGCCAGCCATTGCTCAGCTCCCACCACCCACACAGGAGCACCCTGAGGCTCGCTCCCCACAGCAGCCTCTGCTGCTCTGGGCATGTGGAGGGGTGCAGTGCCTGGAACATGTGGAACGGGTGCTTGGGGGGTTATTTCACCACCTCTGCTGGTGATGAACAGACTCTTTGCAAAGCCACCCAGCTCTGCACTTGATGGCCGTGCTGATCAACATATCCCCAAAGCCCCAAACACAGGGGCTGCTCCCTGCCAGCCCCCGGACCCGTGGCTGGGGAGGGCTCGCAGCAGCAGCACGTGCGAAGTTTCAACATCGGATGCTGTAAACAGAGAAGTATTTGTGCGTGTTGAGGAGTAACAGCCCATCGCTGTGTGCCGACCTCTGATCACAGCCACCATTTATCATCCCTCCGCAGCAGGGCAAGCGTATTTCTATCGCCTTGTTGCCAAAGACAAAACAGGAATGGTCCTGTCCAGGGCTGGATGTGGACCCTCCCACGGGAGGGCTCAGCCCCTGCTGTGCAGGCTGCGAGAACCATGTGCCTGCGCTGAGGGGAGGTTCAGCTTTGTCTGAGCTTTACTTCCCCCAAAGTGTAAGTTTTATGGGCACAAAGCTCCTGCTGCCCTGAGTCCAAGCAGGATCACCCCTCACAGCTGCAGAGAGCCCCAAGCCCCAAACTGACCCCTGCCCCATGGGGCACAGGGGCCTGTTCCCTCACCGCCAGCCCCACATCCCACCCCATAGGATGCTGAATGGCAGCACGGGAGGAGTAGGAGCAGGAGGAGACCCTGTGATGTTCAGCAGTGAATGAATGCTGCAGAGCAGACAGGAGAGGAAAGGAGCAGGAGTTGGTTTCAACTCTCAACTTTGCTGTATAATGTAATTATTAATCAGGCTTGTCCTGAATTCACTGTGTCATAGCAGAGGATTAGGAGTCATGCACGAATTCAGGCCAAGAAGGTTTACAATCCAAAGGATTTATCCGCCTTGCAAAAATAAATAAAACAGCAGCCTCCTGACAGGGCTCCGCTGCCAACGAGCAGCTCAATAAGTGACAACCCTTTCATTTTGCATTTTTAATTTGGGACATGCTTGTCACACTCTCCGTCTCGGGCCATGCTCGCTCCTGCACTTAACGATGGGTTAAAGCCACTTTGTTATGAAGAGTGTGGCATCCCCGGGGCCCACACTGCCCTCTCTGAGGCCACAATGCCTTTTCACTGAATTAAAGTCTAATTGGTTAATTACTTTGAGCAAAACACGGAGGTTTAGGGTTGTTTTTTTTTTTAAAGTGAGTCTCAAGAAACGGAGAAGCAGAAGGACCAGCTCACTTCCTTTGCATTGCCCAAGCCTATGGCAAACCCAACACAACCTCTTTTCCCACCTTCCCCAAGGCAGGGCAGGGATGCAAAGCCCCCCGACCCTGCTGGTGCCAGGGCACCCTGGAGACCCACACCTGCCACCACCGCGGCGTCCCGGAGTCACGTCCCTCCCCCCCACTGCATTATTTTGAAGGAGCACGGGGGTGCTCGGCGAGTAATTTAGTTGCAATATCTCTATCAACAAATTTCAGAGGCAACAAAAGTTTTCCGCTCAGCGCCTGCCTCTAGGACGATCTTATCACTCGCCATCTTGCACGGTCCCTTTCAACAAGGTCTTAAAGCGCTTTATCTGCTCCGTTTCCCGGTAGCAAAATATGATTGAAATGTTCTATTTCTGCTCGCCGGATTAAGGAGATGTTGCAAAACTGCACAGAAAAAAAAACCTGGCAGATGTAAGCAAGGTATTACGGCTGCTCGGGCTGTTAAGATCTGAGAGGAAAGATCAATATGTGCTTCTGAAGTTGTGCCTCCAGAAAGAGGGGGAGGTGGGGGAGTGAAGGGCGTTAAAATACATCCCTGCTCGGCAGCGCTGCCCAAAGTCCGCGCCAAAAGATAAACCACGCTTTATTATTCTGATCTGAGGCTGAAAAAGTGCTCCTTTCTCCTGCAAGGTCCCTACAAGCACTTCAGCTGAGAAGGTGCCCACGGGATGGAGAGCGGTGGCAAGTGGGAAAAGCGCCTTTTTTGTAAAAAAGAGGGATTTCCTCTAATTCCTGCTCAATGGCCTGCTTGAGGCGCATGGAAACACGAAGATGGCCAAAGCCTCCAGGTCGTGAGATATCACTGGAGGATGCTTGACAAGGATGCCCAGGGCACTGAGGATGCCCATAGCACGGAGTCCCAGGGTGGGATCCAACCTTCCCAAGCGAGCCCTGGTGTAGGGCTTTGGCAAAGGGCTGTCCAGGAGGAATAGAAACCCAGCGATACTCCCTCCCCGCCCAGCACCAGCAAACAAAAGCCAGGCGAGAGGCTGGCCCCTCGCAAGCTGATGGTAATTAAAAAGGCCTGTAAATGCCCCGCAAAAAGCACTTCAAAGGGACAGCGACTCCAGCGAGACCACGCGGTGTAAAAATTATGAGTTTTCCCCACAGGGTGCTTTGTGTGAAAAGGCCGGGGTCGGTGGCAAACACCACTGCCCACTCCCAGGGGACAGGGGGGCTCAGCGGAGCATCCCAGTGTGTGGGAGCCTGGTGGAGCATCCCGGGTGTGGGTATGGGTGCAGCCCTGGTACCTAAACACCACTGCAAATGTCCCACTGACACCACAAGCAAACCTCTGCTCTGCCCGCTTAAAAAAACCTGCCTAAAACAGCCTTCTGCTTTCTTTACTTGAGATCTCATATCCCAGCCCCTCCCTGCCACCCCTTTTTGGAGGCGGGAGGAAACCCCCTCCCCTCCCCTCCCCTCCTCTCCCTCCATGCAGAACAAGACGCATGGCTCTTGGCTGTTTGATTACTTTTAAGTGTATATTTTTCCCCTCAAACAGAGTGAATACAATGGTTAGGAAATTTGACAGAAAACTATTCCGAGCCATTTATTGCCTTAATGCGCACCTTTGTCCAACAGGCAGTTTTGACAGGAGCGATAAATTCCAAATTTATGTCAACAGAGCATATGTTGAACACCTCATTTCTGAGCTAAAGCGGCATGCTGCCCCATAAATCACCCTTCTGTTTGAAATGAAAGTAGATTACGGGCCCGTGTTATTGAGCAGTTAGAGCCATAGTTGTATAAATCAGAACTTTTAACTCCAGGCGATCCGTTCTGCAATTAACTAAAGGGCACTTTGTCATCTCTGGGCCGGGGAGCAGCTTGGCAGGGCAGCCGGCTACCGAGGGGAAACAAGAACCCCTCACTGCCGGGGAGCATGGCCGAGGATCGCTCGGTACCTGTTGGAGCAGTGAGTCCTGAGAGAAAGCCTGGAGCAGCGTGCAGCTGGAATGCAGCCTGGCACGGGAGAACAACAGCAAGGGGCTGTGGGAGCTCGCACACCCCTGCCCACACCCTGCCTGATCCGTATTTTGGGCACCGAACACAGCAGGGGAATCGGGAGGGTGCGTGGCACCAGGTGAGCAGCAGAGTCCTGACAAGTCCAAAGCCAGGCAAAAACACGCACCAGTGCAGCCCTCAGAGCCCTGCACTGACAGAAATCCATCCTTGGGACTAACACAGTGATTTTGCTGTGTCTCCCAAAGCCCACTCACCAGGTGGAGATCCCCATCCCACTGATTTCCCCCTGTCCACCCTGCTGCATTTCCCTGGTTCATTCCTCTGTGACTCCCAGGGAGGCGGGGCCGTGGGACACAGGGCAGTGGGACCAAGGGATGCTGTGGGGATGTGGGACCAGGGGATGCTGTGGGACCAGGGAATGCTGTGGGGGGCTCAGCTCTGTGAGCACTGGCAAAGGGCATGGGTGTGAGGGGCAGCTCACCAACCGCGGGAGCGTCAGCGCTATAAAAAGATTCAGACACTAAGTATTTCCTTTCCTATAAAATATTCATTGCTGTGCGCGAGTGCCAGGGAGCACAAACCTCCAGCGGTTCTAACTTTGTGCCGCAGCAATAATAGAGTTTTATGGGAGCCTTCTGATTTTATTTATACTGGGCTGCAACCGCGGTGCCCCGCCGGAGGGGCGGCCACCAGCTGGCACAGCCCCGCCATGGCACACACGGTGCACCGAACACAGGGCAGGCCAAGCACCCCAGAAATTCCCCCCACACCCTCCCCGTCACCTCATTTCCACTCGCGCCACCCTCGCCCAGGTAAATTGATATGAAATTGAGTCATCCCTGATCTATTTTATCAAGATCGAGGCGGCGGTGCAGGGGCAGGGGGGGAAGCCAAGGTCAGCAGGGCAGCAAGTGGCTGCAAACGCCACGTCCTCCATCCTCCAACGCTGGCATCACACCTGAGCTGCCAAGAGGGAGATTTTCCCCCCTGACTAGGCTATTTACAATGCTCAGTGACCGATACTGGAGTGTGGGGGCCACGGTGCTGGTGGCTCAGCTCCTGCAGTCACCGCTCTGCCCTCAGCTCCCAGCCCGTCGGATTAAAATAGCAGGGAGAGCTATTAAGGGCACGGGGAAGGGGGAAGGGAACTGAGACCTTCTTTTCGCTTTAATAAATTAAGGAGAAAAAAAAAGAAGAAAAGAAAAGGAAAAAAAACCCCAACCAAAAAACCTGCCCTCAAACCACCACTGCTGCTGAAAATAAATAAATAAATAAATCTTACAGGAAATAGACATGGAAATAAAGATTTTACTATTTCTGAAGGTTTTGATAAAAAAAAAAAAAGACAGCAAGGGGGAAGGGACAGCTATCAATAGAAAGCACTGAAACTCCCTGCCTGTACAATATTTATATTTACCATGAGCTAATTCATGAGCTCAAACCAGATGCTGCGGCGTGACATCATTCCAGCACGATGCCAACCCTTCCCCTTTTAAAAAAGCCAAGGAAAGGATCCTCCTGTCCTACCTCACCTGACACAGAACCAGGACACAAACAACCAAATGCACAACTCCAAGCTTTTTTTTAGACCCTGCCCACAACAAATGTGAACAAATGCTGCCAAATGGCAGCGACTCTCCTGGTTTGCCGCTGGCCTGGGCTGAGCACGTGGCATCATCTCCCACTGATTGCTCCCAGCACCCCACCAGAACTGCCCTTCCAGCCCCATGGGCTGGGAAAAGACAAACTGGCCACAGCAAATAGGGCAGTGTACAGATTTTTTTAATTTTTTTTTTTAGTGTATTCCAAGGCCCTGGTTTCAAGTCCGTGTTCAATATTTAATGGGATTCCTCTGGATAGGGGTTTATCCCTGCCAAGGTGTCCCAGCTCCCCATGCAAGGGGGTCCATAGGCTTGTGCTGGATGGGACAAGCACAGGTGGGAAACCATTGGCTGCATCCAAGGGGTGCAGCTGGGAGTGGGGAAGCATCTCCTGTCCATCACAGAGGGGGACATGGATGCTGCCTCAGCTCCAGAGCTGGAGTGACCTGCAGCTTTCTGGAAGGGATTTGTAAAGCTGGACAATCTACTGAAGGTTCACCAAGTGATGAGCACTGGGTGTCAGCAGCTTCTGCCAGCGTGGGGAACAGCCCCACAGCTCCACACCTCCACCTGGGTACCGGAGACCGGTGTGAACAGCGTCACGGTGGGGCCGGAGCGCGGGCACCGAGGGGTTAACGCGTGGCGGTGCACGCGGCCCTGCCTGGAATAACCGGCGCTAATGCGCCGTCCAAAACCATCATCCCCATTCTCCGGGCATCTGGTGACACTGACGTGCTGAGCAGCGCTGGCTGTGCTGGGCGGCCTCGGCCCCGGGCTGCGCTGGGCATCGCTGAGCCGACATGACACGGGTGTCAGAGGCGTCAGGCGGAGCGCGGGGGGAGCTGCCTCTTCAAAACGATGCGGGATCTCAACAAAAAGGCAAAGTGACCTTCGTGCCGAGTACATCTGCCGCAGCAGCGGCGTGATTATGCAGATGTTTTGATTCCTAATTCAGAAATAATAAGCGGTTCACGGATTCCAAGTTTAAAAATATATTCGTCATCTGGTTTCCGTAGCAGCACGTGTGCCACTGGAGCACCAGCGGAGTGCTGGCCTCAGCCGCTCCTTCCTCCCACCCTCTGGGAGGGCTGGGACACCTGGCTCTGAGCAGCCCCGTCCAGTGGAAGGTGTCCTTGCCCGTGGCAGGGGCTTGGAGCTGGATGAGATTTAAGGTCTCTCCCAACCCAAACCAGTCTGGGGTTCTGGGACACAGGGAAAGCCTTCAGCATGGTGTGTCGGATGCTTTCCAGGGACAACAGTCCTGAGATGGTCCAGGCAGCATCATCCTGCTGCTCCCCAGTGAAGGGGGAGCCTGTGGCTCCTGGAGCTCTGCGGAGATGGCAAAAATCCCCAGGGAGTCAAAAGCAGGGAGACAGGGAAGAGTGGATGTGCTACTGGGATGTTGGAACACAGAGCAACCTAAATTAGAGGAAGAATTTTTTAGGGTAGAGGGAATTTTCTTTTAATTTCCACTCTCTTTGATGACCCAACCACAGGCTGAGGCTGGATACATGTCAGAAACAGGGTTGGTACCCATGTGGCTGATGCAGGGATGAGCTGGGATGGGCCCAGGAGCCACTTCCCTGTGCTGAGCTCCCCTTCAGGGAATGGGAACAGCCCCCAGGTGCCAGATGGAATCAATCAGCAGCTCGGTTGCTCTGTTCCATCAGGGAGACACGTCCTTCCCACCCCTCACTTCCCTATGGAGATACTCATGATGCTGATGCCCCCTCCCTGGTGCATCCCTGATTTCTGCCCTGGCTCCCTCTCAGCCCGCCTGGGAACTGCTGCCAGGAACGGGCACAAACCACAGGCAAACACTGCCGCTCCCACGAGCGGCCCAGATCCCGAGGAGTTTTATAAGGTAATCAAATATGCAAGAGATTCAACAAACTAATTTCAAGCACACACCTGGGGTCCTCTGATAATGTCGGTTGTGCCTATACAGCACAAGGATTAAAATTTCATAGAGTCATGATTTCATCAGTCGCTAAACTACAAAGGATTAATTAACAGCCAGGGAAGAGCTCATGGCTTGGAAATACAGTCTTAAGGAAAATATCTATCTCGGCTCTCCAGATGTCAGCACACAGACGAATAAAGCTTTGATGAAAACACTTTCTTATTATAAGCAACTCCAAAATACTGTGTTTTTGTAGCTAGAATTAAGAATGCCCCATTCCAATCCGCTGCTGCCTGGCATTGAGCATCGCCATGTGCCCTCCTGGAGGACTGGTTTGGGCTCCCAGGATGGGACTGTTGGGTGCACAAGTGGGTTTTACACCGGTATTTTGGGGATGGGCAGAGATACCTCCCTGGGTCAGGGGATGGGAGAACCCCAAGCATGCAGGAGTCCAGCAGGAGGTCTTGCCTCTGCTCTGTGCACAGCACCTGCCTTGGGCTCACCAGCTCCCAGAGAGGCTCCCAAAGCGTTCCCCACACAGGCTGGGTTTCAAAAGTTTGGGAAGGAGAACAGGCGATGGACACAGCACCGGCAGAGCAGGCAGAAACAGCAGCATGTCCCCCCTTCCTTGGGAAGATAAATTAGGGAGCTGTCAGCAAGGGACAGGCACAGCAGCAATGTTGCTGTACAGGGGCACTGGAAGAGTCTTTGATTAATGAAACCGTAATGCTGGGCTGTTACACAGCCCTTCTCTGGCAGGAGAGATGCCCTCGGACAGGCTGGAGATGCTGTGCTCTCCGTGGATTCCCCAGAGAGGCTTCTCCCAGCCACGGGCTGGTCTCCTCCCTGGGCCAGCACCACTGCCTTTGCTCAAGTTTATGCTGTCTCCTCAGGAGTTCCTGGGGCACACAAAGAGCTAATTATTTCCAGTTAGAAGTTGGGAGATGAACATTATGCACCCTGTCAAGGCAATAACTTAGCGTGTCTGCACTGCGCTGGGCTTTGGAGAGACCTGATGTGCCCAGGGTGGCAACAAGGGGAGTGCCCCGGCAGCTCGGGGACTGAGGCCACGGATACCCATCCGACTGCAAAACCTCCCTTGGAAAACATGGATTTTGGGGATGACTATGGAAATGGGGAGGTGTCAGAGGAGCTCACGCAGCCCGAGCCCCGGCAGAGCTGCCAGCACGGCGCGGTGCGGCATGTGGGGCTGCGTCGCATCCACCGTGTCCGAGCTGGCTCTGCTCCCGAAACCACACAGACATCTGGCTGCAGTCACACTGGAACCTGTCACCTCATGGCAGAGCCACACGGGCAGACGCCGCTGGTGCCACAGGGCCCCGCACCAGGGCATGGTGACGGGGGCACAGAGCTGGCAACTTTCCCCTGCTGTTTTTTCCCCTCCTGCACCCGTTCCAGCGCCGGTGCACTAACAGGAAGGCGCTGCCTCGGCTCTCCATAATTAGTTTTGCTCAGCCTGCAGCATGTTTTGCTGAAAAATAAATAAATACCTTCCGGGCGAGCCAAGCCCCGAGCGGGACGCCAGCGCTGACGGCACGCTCCTCTCCCCCTGGCCCCGGCCAAAAGTACGCGGTGTCCCGAACCCGGGCGTTGCTGAGCCATCCCGGCACCGTGGGACCTCCCCAAGGAGGCTTGCAAACGATTAATTCACTTATGAGCAGCCTCACCCCCCGCCCCAACACGCACAACAGGTTCCATGCAAATTCGGGAGCTTTTAAATTATGCCGTTAATGAAAGAAAATAAAGGCAGTTAAAAGGCAATTTGCTCAATTGGTGTTAATATTTAAGCACAGCATGCGCAAAAAACGAGATGGCGGAATTTGGTTTCTCCGCGAGAAAACTTTTGGTCCCAACTTTCCTGCAGAAAGGATGGAGCGTGGCAGTGAATGCTGTGCCCAGCATTAGGTCTGGAGCCCCTTGGCAGCAGCCAGCCAGGCTCTTTGTTAAGGAAACATCCCCCATGTGCCCCAGCAGCTCCCCAGCAGCCATGAGACCAGCAATTCCTCCTCTACCAAGGGGTGATACTGCCACTCCCTTGCACACCAGCATCCCCATCCCACATCCACAGAGCTTCCCTGCACACATTTTCTGAGAGCAAAAGACAGGGACAGCAGGCACCCTGAACATCCCTTGCACCCATGGGACTCAAATCCCCCATGGGAACTAGAGCATGGGCAGGCAGAGACCTGGCATCACTCCCAGTGCTGCAGCCCCAGTGCATCCCCAGCTCAGCACATCATTGCCACCACATATAAAACCTAAACAAGTTGGGAATGCGGTGGCTGCTGCACCAGCAAACAGCCAGGACTAAACACCAGTTAGCACGAGGTGCCATGGGATACCTGAGGCACAGCATCTCTGCCAGGGACACCCTGGTCATTGCTTCCCACACCGAAGTGCGAGGTTGATGCCACAATGTTTAACACGTTCTTAAAGAAAACTGCAAACAGTGACCTGGCACCAAATCATCACAGGCAAAGCCAGCTGACGCTGCCCTCGGCTCAGTCCCACTCCTGGCCCTGCCCTGCTTGGGGGTTACAAGGCTCGCATAAATTCGCTTTCAAAACAGGAGCCGCTGGTGAATGAGACCTCGATTTCTAATGGTTGGAAATATTTTGTACACTCTGCTGCTCCCTCTGTACCCCTTTGTCGGGGCCAAGGGTTGCCGGCTAAAGCGGGTACCAAAAGACCATCTGTAGCTCCCGTCTTTACAGAGAAGTTTAAATAGGGGGATGAATGAGCACAGGAATTAATGAATGATAAAGCCGTATGGTCCCAGTCAGCCTCCTACGCCGGGATGTGGCATTCAAACCCTCCCAGCCTTCTGCCACAAAGAGAGGTTTCTATGCTACAAAAAAAAGGGGGAAAAAAATAAAAGGGGAGGTGGGTGGGGGTGGTGCGTGCAGGTTTTTAACAACAAATCCAGCAATTTGCCTCCAGGTTCCCACCCGTTTTCCCTGTGCCAGGCTGGGGGGAAAGGCACGTGGGAGGGAAAAACGGGGGCTTCCCCAGAGCTGCAACCCCTTGATACTGAGGGAAATCAGAAGAGTTGGCTCTGGGGCTCACCCGTGTCCTGGGTAGGAGTCCTGGCCAGGGCACCCTGGGGTCTCACACCAGCAAGGGTGGGCAGGTTTTGGATAAGCCACCAGGACTGACCGTGCCACATCCACTTAGCCAGTTTTTGCAGCATCTCTCCACCTTACCCATTTGGGACAGCTTAAAGATGCCTGGTAAAAACTAAGGAACCTGGAAAGGCCTGAAGGGTGTTTCAAGTGAGGGGTCTCTGCACCCAAAAGCACATTCATTATAAACCAGCTCTATAAAAAAAAATGTACCAAAGAGAAACTCAAGGTTTGAGGAAGGCTCACAGAAATGAAGACTGCTCACCAGTGCCAGAGAGAAGATGCTCCAGCTCACGGTGCTATTGGCCAGAGATTAACAGGTGACATCCAGGGAGAGGCAAGGACATGGAGGGAATCACTGCCATTGCTAGAGCATGGCTCCTGAGAGCCCAGACACACTGACAAGGCAAACCCAGGACCAAACACCCCAAATCTGTTTGACTCCTATTCAAGGATCTGGAGCTGCCAGAGGGGGATGTTTGTCTCCAAAACAATGCACAAGAGGCAGAGGGAGCACAGCACAGTAGTGGAACATTACTTGTATTTTAAGAGCCGTCATGTGTAAAGCATTAGTGGTTTTGAAATTGCATTCTCAAGTTAATTAAATGGACTATCTTTTATACATAAAAAGTGAAAGCACACAATCAAAAGCTACTGAAGAGGAAGTGCCTTTTTGGAGCAGGGCTCTGCCTCTCTGTGCCCACTCCCCTGACCAGAGCATCCCAAGGGAGCCATCATCCTGGTGTGCCAGCACAGTGCCAGGGATGCCATTTGTGCCATGCTGAAGCTCAGCTTACAGCATTAAGCACCACCAAACCTGGGCACTGCACTGGGCCATCCCATGGGTCTGCCTTGCCACAGGAGCCATATGCACTCCTTTCACAGAGTTCCTCCATACAGGGGTGTTTGCTGGCTGGTGGTGGTGTGAAAACCCATGGCAGTTATCTTTGCTGCAGTAAAACACTGACCTTCAGTTTTAGGCAGGAGGTAAAGTTCACCATCGATTGGACCCACCATAAGCTGTTGATAATTACTATTATCTCTGAGTTGATCTTGTGAGAGGTCAACAGTTTTATAAAAATCTTGCAAGCTGTGTCTTTTACCTCCCAACTTCATATCTGGGTCAAAAGGTCAATTACTGCAGCTTGCTGACTTGAGATTTCAGAAAAAAAATGCCTGCTCCCACCCAAAAAACCCGCTGGCATTGGGGTGGGGAAGTGGGCTGGTGCCCACCCTTGTGCAGGCAAAGCACCCAAAACCCTTGGGCTGGGAATTCAAGGGGAAGATCTCCCCAAGTCAGGGCTATCCCAGTTCATGAGCTGAGCCTGAGGGGTTGGGGCATACCCTGCACTCCAGGATACAGCCAGGGGGTCTGGGGCATTGTGCTGGTGAATGCACGCTCCCTGCCTCGCCAGCTCGTGTGGCACAGGGCTCTGAGGATGCCAACCCCCTCTCACAAAGCACAGTGTGTGTGGGCAGCTTCCTCCTTGCCCAGGCACACAAAACGAGTGTTCAAACTCCTGGGCTCCACTCCCACACCCACCCACGGAGGTGACAAACAGAAGCGGCGCAAAAACCCACGGGAGGGGCCAGGAGAAGCCCCCAGAGACGGATGAAGGCGTGACCCGATCTCTTGATCCCTGCATCACCCACTATCATCGCTCCTGTTATTTCACCCACCCCGACAGGATGCTGCTGGGCTGCTCTGGGCAGCACCGTGCTCGGGGAGCAGCAAGCCCTGCTCTGAGCGCAGCCCGGGCCCGCGGAGCATTGCTCAACTACTCGGCAGGCAGGTGTCATAAACAAGCAGGCACATGGCAAACATATCGATTTCCCGGAGCTTATCGCGCAGCAACCAGTGCTCAGTTACCAGGCTACTTTAATATGTAATTTACTGCGAGAAGGGAGAGCGGGGCTGAGGGCGGCTGGAATATTTACTGTGGGATGGACGGGGAGGTGGAAGGTGTGAGCAGGAGGGAGGTGCACTGTCTCTTGCCTCCAGCCATACTTAGTGTTTTCTAACTATTAAAAAAAGCCCAACCCCTCGCCACTGCAACGGAGTGTTTACACAGATCCCATTAATCTTCTTCTGCAACTGTTTACGCTATGAAAATATAGTCTCAGCTGCCCAGGCTCTCCATCTCCTTCATTTAAATTCAGATGCTTAATTTCTGTCAAAACAGAGCCTACCAAAATTACCTCCATCCATTTCTGGTGCTCAACTTGCCTCGTCATCTGAGAGCTGCCCTGTGGAGTGGGGAGGGACCCCAGGTGGGAGCGTGGAAAAGCAGGAGGCAAGTGGCATTTCAAAGGCTTTTCCTCTCCAGCCTACCTGGGACCAGCTGTGAAAGCCAAGACTCAAAGCCCAGCCTGAGATAACGCTGCCACCCTGATCCAGTCACCCCCAAATCAGCACCTAGGCAGGTATTTTGCCAGCTAGCTGCCCCCCCAGACCCACAGTGGGGAAGGAACCATCCTGTGTCCCTCCTGGCATCTCTGGCCCTGTTGTGCATCCAAAGGCATTTTACAGATGTGACCCTCGAGGGAATCCTGGGACTCACGGGAGGCTGGTGTTTCCAGAGCACAATATTTAAAAAATCCTCCTTGTACAGTGCCTCTCAGTAGATCTTTTGGAATTTACAAGATAAATACTGGTAATTTGATTCTTATCTTCTTCAAATCCAATTCTAAGGCAATTCTGTGTAAAGGACACTAATTATAGCCCAAGGGGAAAGAAAAGGTAACCCATCAGCGAGAATACACTGGAAACGTTTAAAGGGGTACAGGGTGCTGAAAAGTCAAATAGATTTCAAATCTGCTCTTGCAGGAACAGTAATTTGTTGGGTGAAAATGATTCTCAGCACTGTTTCCGCTCCCTAGCTGGTCCTTCTGGTGGGCAGCAAAGTGCTGTGCTGGAAGTGCTGGCAGCCAGGGTTTCATCCAGCTTGCTCCACAGATCCTTTCAAGGCTGCCTGGCCACTCCAGAGCCCGGCTGGGATAGGCAGCAGCACAGGCACAGCCCCATCTCTGTGTCCAGACACTCATGGTGCTTTTCACCCTCATTTCCCTGGCATTATTTACTAACGAAGAGGCAAAATTTATACACACAGGGGAATGTGACCAGCAACAGACACCAAACAACGAAACCATCACTCATTAGCTCCAACATTATGTGTTTACCAACACACACACCTAAACATGGGATATTCTGGCTCCAAAACACCTCCAGAGGCCAGGAGTCCCTGCATGCTCCAGCCACCCAATAGCTCCCTGTGTGCTGCTGAAGAGCATCCCGAGAAGGAGGATGGTGGGGAGAGCTCACCGGCCACCACCACACGACACAGCCCGAATGTTACAGCACCTATAAAATAATAAAACCCCAATGCTGGGATGTGGAGCCAGGATGTGGCAGAAGACGACGCAGGAAGAATCAAAGGGAATCTGGCAATCCAAGAGGAGTCCTGTTTAACGAGCGCCGCCGTGGGCTGTTGCTCCACAGGCATTAACATCCATTGTTACCGTCCCTCCGAAGACCACACGATTATTCCCTTTAACACGGTGACACTCGGAGCTAACTCATGTCTGACCCTGCCAGGCAGGGCAGGCACCACACGAGGGGTGACCAGAGGTAATTGAAAATACACGCGCCGCAGACCGGGACGGAAGAGCTGCCTCAGCAGCGACCCTCGGCACAACAGGTGACGGCGATGGCACCTGGAGGACGACCTGCTTGGGCACACGGTAAATCAGCACTTTGCTGAGGCGGCACATCGGGCTGGCTGGGGGGGGGCATGTGGAGCAGCAGAGTCACAGTCCCTTGAGCACGTGGTCCCTGGAGCACACGGTCCCCGGAGCAGCCTGACTCGGCACATCCCTGTGCCCACACACCGCAGCACTGTGTGTGATGGCGATGGAAAGCCCCTTCCCCGACACACGGATCACTGGCAGGAAGCTCGCCGTGCAGGGCCGTTTTGTTCACTTAGCAACAAAGGTGCTAATTAGGGAGTGGGCTGCTCTCCACCTCCAGTTGGAGGAGGATGTGGCACAGCTGCCCGTGCCGGCAGCGGCCAAGCCCGTGGCACTTGGACATCAGAGTGGACCCCGCCATGCCGTGCTGGGGGATAAGGACGAAAGCATCCCAAGTGCCATCCCATCTCTGCGACCTCCTGCTCAGCCCTCCAGGCACCAGGGTCCCCCCTTTTACCATCCTGTTCCCATCCTGGACAGGTCACTCTCCCAGTGCAAGGTCCAATGTGAGCCCACCCACATCCTCAGCACGCAACCCACCATAGCCCCCCACTCCCTCCAGCCACGTGCTGGCCAGTCACAGGCCTCCGCCCAAGGCAGCCCACCGCAGCTCCCACCCTGCTAAATAATGCATGGGGCATCGGCCAGCGCTCACAGCCGCGAGGGGAGGGTGATAAACATTTCTGCACTGCTTTAAGTTACGTTTGGTTGGACGCTGAGGGAAGAGCCGCCTCCAGCTAAAAGGGTCAGAGAAGCCAGAAATCAATAGAAGCGCTTGCCTCTGCATCCCAAGATCCCAGTGCTCCTCCCCAGCAACGTGGGCAGGGCTGGGGGCATCCCCCAGCAGCCCTGGTGCTGTCCCCCTCTCGGGCACTGCTGACTCAGCACCCTGCGGGCTGGGAGCTGCCGCTGGCCTGGTTCCCACCACAGCCCTGCCCTACATGCGCTCTTCCCCACGGCCCCCAGAAACGCAGAGCCCAAATTCCCCCCCAAAAACCCAAACCAAACCCCGCCCTTCAGCCAAGGTGACAGTGAGCTGAGAGGCCACAGAAGGCACGGCAAAAGTCAGGATGGGATTTCCCCATCCCTCACCCAAGAGCACGGGGAGATGAGGATCTGGGAAGAAAAAAACCAATTGCTTTTCACTTTTTTTTTTCCATTGTAAAGATTTTCATCCAAGTTAAAATGTTCCTGAGATGATTCCTGCTGGAGGGAAGAGGGTTTTCTGCCAGTTTCATAGCACACCACTGGTTCCCACTAAGGCAAGCCACACGCAAGACAAGTGTGAGCCAGGCACCAAGCACCCCAGGGAGGCAGGGCAGCATCTCCAGAGCCCCCCAAAGGCAAGGGCAGGGCAGGCAGAGTTGCCCAAAGAGGCTTTGCATGCAACAGGCGCCTCTGGTCACTGCTCTTATTCGCAGAGGCACCCTGCCCTGTGCTGGGCACTCAGGATCTTTTCTACGAACAGGGGGAAGGCAAAAAGAGAAGAGGAAATCACCGCGTTCCTGGTAAAAATAGCAGAACCCCCCGGAGGGAGGGACGGAGGTACAGAGGGAAGGTTTCGGTTCCGAGCGTGGAGTTGTTTCGCAGAAAGGGGCCCCGGTGTGTGAGCCGGCGGTGCCCTGCCACGCTCCAGCCACGCCATGTGCCGCTGGCCGAGGGGGCCTGCCCCAGGGTCACAGTGCCATGTGGCACCACGGCCCGCAGCACGGTGAGAGGGGGGCGGTGTGCCAGCGCCGCGCACGCCATGCAGGTGGAGGGGGGCTGGCGAGGGGCTGTCGATGCGTGGGCGCTGCACAATGCCGGGGCCTTATCTCTCCCACGCAAAGGCCGTTGGTGTGCACGCCACAGCCGGCTGCGACCGCAGCCCGTGCCCAGCTGAGATCAGATATCCGTCAGCAGCAGCGCTGCCTGCGCCGCCGACAGCGGCTCCCGCCAGCAGCCCGGATCTGCTGAGAGCTGTTGGCAGGGTCCCTCTGCACCGAGCATCCCCTCTGCACGTCCCCTCATCAGGGAGCCCTTTTCCGTACCTATTCACACATCCCATTCCAGACCTGTGCTCGCTCAGGTCGTGGAGGTCATTAAAAATCATCTCCAACTCCCTGCCGTGGGCAGGGACACCTTCCACTAGACCAGGTTCTTCCAGGACTTGAGCAACCTGGTCTTGAACACTTCCAGGGATAGGGCAGCCACAGTTTCTCTTTCACAGGGAAGGGTGATGCCTGAGCTCGCAGCTCTCCCTGCTCCCGCACCACAGCAAGGCTGTGAGAAGCCAACAGAACAGCCCAAGACACGCAGTGGAATCTGGAAAGCAAAGGGTCATCCCCAAAGCCTTGTGCTGCCATGCACATGCCCTTCCAAGAAGGCTGGCTGGGTTTTGGTCGGGTCTTTTAAGTGTGTAGCCTGTGCTGCAGTGAAATTGAATTTCTTGGAGTTGTAGCGTTCCCAGGTTTACTCTGTGCACGCCAAAATTAGTACAACCTGTCCCTAAATACCATAATAAAAACCACGTAGTAAGCGCTTTGCCTTTATGTCAGCGCTGGTTTCAAGGAGGATGAATCATACTTCCTCCTTAGCGCTCCTTTCTAATATGATTTACTATAAATAATGCGTGGCGAAAAGAACAAGGGAAGGCGACCAAGGGCAAAGCACGTGGAGCCCAGTACTGACCCCAAAATTGGTGGTAAGAGGATAAAAGCAATTCCAGCAGCCGTGATGGAGCGGCAAATGGCACACGGGTTGTAACTGGTGCAGTACCTGGTACAGAAATCAGAGAATACCCTGGGCAGGAAGGAACCCACAAGGATCATCAAAGTCCAACTCCTGGCCCCTTACCTGACAACCTCAAGAATCCCAGCATATGCCTCAGAGCACTGACCAAATGCTCTAAGACCTCTGGCAGGCTTGGTGTTTGGGAAGCACCAAGCTTGGGAAAGGCACCTGAGAGCATTGAGTCCAACTGTCCCCCCAAGCAGTGCCAAACCCACCACTAAAATATGTCCCCAAGTGCCACCTCTGCATGTGTTTCGAAGCCTTCCACCAGCAATGGAACTAGCCTGGTGCTTGGTGCTGTGGGATTTTTCGAGTTTCTCTTTGGTTTTCTGCTCAGCCGGTGTTTCCCTTCTTTATAGGTCACCAAGGTGAGAGCAGGCGCCTTCCTCCCCACCACAAGCTGCGCTTGCAGACGGATGGAGGTGTACTTTTCTCAAGAAGGGGGTTGCACAGGTCCCTTCCTCGGCACGCGAGGCAATCCGGCGTGCTCGCCCCGCACCGCGCCGCGGCAGCGAGGCAGCCGCTCCTCGAGCAGCACTGAACAGAGCACGGGGTTATCAGCCCCGGCTGATACACGCCGATAACCAGCCCATCTCCCGCGCTGACACCGGCAACAAAGCAGGGTGTTTAAGGCTGATTTATGGCGGGCGGGCGGGCGGCTCTAGCCGGGCTCCCCGCGCCTCGCAGCGCTCGTGCCTACGTGGAGAAGCGCTTCCCTCAGCTGCCGGCTTTGCTTGCCGAACAACGCGCTGATAGAACGGCAACGAGACAACCAAGGCCGGTGGAAACCTGAACCAGCACAGCGGGGCACGTATCCAACCATAATCTACTTAAAATCAGTTAAGAACACTACAGCGAAAATGATCCGGGCGGCTCTGGCCCCCGGCCAGCGCACAAGCCTGGGCTGCAAAGGCTCGCTCCTGCAACCCCAGTTTTAGGGTGATGCTCCCTCCTTCAGGTGCAGAGCGACCGAGGCAGAGCATGCTCTTGCCAAAAGGAGAAATCCACCTTTCTTTGTGAATCACCTGGTCCAACAGCACTTGTAGCCACCCCGAAAGCACCCGCTAATCTCCTTGTCAGCACAGAAGTTACCCAAAGCACTGCCGGTGCAAACCAGCGTGTTCCAAACCGAAACCAAGTGGTTCAGGCACGCCTCAGCCTGGATAAAGATTATCCAGAATAGATATGCAGGTGATGCACCTCAATGCCCCACAACAGGTCTGAGCAACTGGACTTAGCCTGGGAACAAGGCTGCACTGGGAGCTCATCAGCCCATATTAAAAGGTGTGTGGCCACATGCAGACTCTCCTGCTGTGTCTGCGTTTATTCCAAAGGATGCACAAACCTTTCCCTGTTGCTCATGTTATACGACTCCATCGTGCCTGAAATTCCCTACATGTCACCCTCCCTGTTTCAGCTGGTACCTGTCACAGCACCAGTCCCTACCAGGGCCGGGGCACACGCCAAGCTCTGCCCAGGGTCCTGGCAGCAGAGCAGGATGCAAATCCCTCCCAGTGAAGGAGGGAGCGATGCCCCGTGAAGGACTGATCCCACCATAAAGTGCTGAGCCGGGCTAGGGGGGAAGAACCCCTCGCCGGCAGAGTGACACAAGCCAGGACTGCCGGGAGAGGAGGAATGAATGGAATAGGCTAATTTACACAGGAAGTGAGCACTTACCAGACCCTTCATCCCAACACACAAAACCCTCTGCCATATCTGGAAGCAATTACACCCAGTTAACATGATCTGCCTGCCACTAAAATTAACTGCAAACAGAAATATTTTTCACTTTTGCAACAGGAGATGCCATGGCCCCGTGTTTGGCTGCCGGGAAATATTTACTAATTACTCATTTAAAGCCTCTCTTGAAGCTGTCAAGGGGTGGGGAGGGGGAGAGTAAAAGAAAAATCTTGCTAATTGCAGGCAAAAAGGAAAATGCAGATCATTTTACTCTATCCAAGGAAAACAGATTTACACACCGATGCAACTAAAGAGCCAACATCCTGCAGAAGTGGGAAAAGCTGTGGGAATGCTCTGTCACCTCCAGCCCGGGCTGCTCTGCACCACTCCCGTGCTCCACGGGGAAAGGAGTCATCCCAGAACCAGCACAAGCTCTCTGAGGGGCCCTCTGCACAGCCCAAAAGACAGTTTAACCAACATCACTCCGCAAGGTGTAACCAGGACCGAGGAGGTTCTGTAAATCTCTCCAAGCTGCTGCAGCGACAGCCAGCTGTGGGGAAAAGCCACCCAAGAATCCCGAGTGGGGCAGGTTTCACACATTGGGCAGGCAGAAACAAACAAACAAATAAATAGAAATAGGTGTTTTCTGATGGGAACCTCAGAGCTTTGCCTTCAAACGCAACGCATGATGCAGAATAATGGAAGGAATAACACAGAAGCCAAAGGGGTTCTTTTCCCCCCTCTGCGCTTGGGGTCGAGTATGGAAACGGTTAAGTCCCCCACTGAATAAATCAAAAGTTCAAGGCTGCAACATACCACGCCGTATTCCCCCCTCTGCCCGTGACAAGAACCAGAGAGCCCCCGAAATCCCAAGCATCCTGCGCGGGGTCTCGGCCGGCGCTCACAGGTTACACGCTCGGGGTCAGCGCCGCGGACCTTAGCTGCAACATTCATTTCCTGAGCGGGGCACGTCCCCCTGCCCATAAAGCTAATAAGAGCTTCCTCGCCCGGCCGCCCCGCGCCGCGGCCCGGCAGCCGGCAACGCTGGTTTCCATTAGCCCCTTATGATGCCAGGTGCCGCTAATAAGGCCCATCAGCAAGAAACAAGAGCTGCCAGGTCGTCCTCGGACTCTGGAAGTAATCATGGGCAGAGTCTGGGGGGCTGCTGCCTCGGCTTTTCCTTCCCTCCCCCCAGCTTGCTTTCCATTTTCTCTTTAAAGTTTCAATCGCAGCGGAACATAAATTGCCCAATGCTTAAAATAAAATAAAATAAAAAACAACTACTGTATCCGGCTACCAAAATTAACACTAATAACATCTCACAAAGCACTTGGGATCCGATTTATCACGTTTATTGCTTTAATGGTACACTGCATCTGTTTCTCACTGTGACATGCCAAGCAGTGCCAACGTGCCTAATGGCATTAGCAGTACAATGCTCAGCTAATCCAGGCGGAGACAGGGGAGGTGAGGCTGGCAGAGGGAGATCCAAAGGTTGGATCCTCACGGGCAGCTGTGGTTTTCCCAAGTAGGAGCATTCTGGACTCGTGGGAGCATCAGTGCCTGGCCCTGATAATGGAGAGATGGATCTGCTGCTTTTCTGTCCTTCAATGGGGAAAGAGGCCACAGATCTGGAGTTTGGGGTACAGTGGCTCGCCGGTAGCCAAGGAGGCAGAGCGAGCTTCCTTATCCCTGTCCTTAACATCCTCTACTGGAGCACACATGTCCTTAGCTGACAGCTCAGCCGTGGAACCCCAAACTGCAGAACAGACCTGAGAGCTGGAGTGGAGGCTTTCCCCAAGGTGCATCCCCTCATACAACAGTGAGGACAGGCACCTTCCACCCAAACCCACCCCACGGGGAGCATTCACCCACCGCTGGCCTCCACGGGCCTCGTGACACCATCACCACGTAGCACTTTCGTTTTCCAGCCCAGCATCTCCATCTTGCACTGGCACACGTGGCGAGAGCTGCCAGCAGCCTCTTCACCATGGCCAGTGAATTTCCAGGCAGCACCAGGTTGGGATGCTTGGCTGTGCCACAAATGAACTGTACAGAACCGCATCCCCACCTGCAGCCTTTCCACTCACTGTCGCTTTAGGAAAGACGTGGTTTAATTTTTTTAAAGCTTTAAGGTGTTTAACTTCCCAGCGACAAATCATGCCAGGCTCTGTTGGCAGCTTGGCATGGCTCTCACCTCGCAGCTCAGAGGTTTTCCTTCACAAAACAACCCCAAAAAGGGCCGCTGAACTATGGCTTTTTTGTCTGCAATTAGAAGCGACGATCGATACTAACATTAGATTAAGTTTGAACTTTGCTGAACCCAGAAGGAAATCTTTTATAAAAAAAATTAAAGACTCGCCGACTCAATCTACACTCAATTAGTCAAAATCATAAGCTTGGTAATGGAGAAAAAAATGGATAATGCAGCAGCTGGCAGGTTCAGGGACCCAAAAAACCCAACCAGAGCCAGCGCCGAGGCTTGTGGCCACTCGGCCAGCAAAAGGTCACTGCTCAGCACTCCTGGGTATGACACGGCACAGATGATGCTGCCACGAGGCCGAGGAGCCGTGCATGGGGCCAGGGCAGATGACTGTCCCTTGGGCACTGTCTGTCACCCAGGGCCAGTGGCCCCCCTGTGCTTGCCAAGGCCAGGCCGACCCTTTGCTCTCCCCTTCCTGCACGTGCTTGCCATACTAATGAAGACAGGAGCAACACTCAGAAGGCTCCGAGACTATAAACATATATATTTACGCTTCTATAGGCATGTGTGTGTGTAAACAAACAGCCCCACCATATGCATGGGCTGCCTGTGTGCTGTAAACAGGCTCGGCACACGCTGGCTCACGGAGCTCCCTGCGGAAAGAGCAGCGTTGGCACCGGGTGGCTTTGGGCTCTGTCACCTGCTGGGGCTCAGCACGTGGAAGCTGTCACGCCAGGCAGTCAAAAACCCCCAGAACAGCAGGGCACCCCCTCCCCAGGAGCTGCCCCCAGCTCACCACAGCTGGGAACAGCTCTGCTCAGGCACCTCCACGCTCACATCAGGGTCAGAAAGCAAAACCACAGCAGCGAGTGCACGGCAGAAAGAGGTCAGCAGAAGCCAAGAAGCGACACCCCAGTGCCCCTGGCACATCCTGCCACCACCGCTGGATTTCTCAGGGAGGTGGTGCCCAGACCCTGGCGTGGGGCATGGATCTCCCAAACCTCCTCTCCACCAGGCAGTGGAGTGAAGAGGAGCCCACAGCCAGCATGGTGCAGCTGCCACCAGAGCTGCTCCAGCAGAGAGCTGCAGATCCCAATCCAGCGCAGATGCTGTTTAACAGCCCCATGAATACAATAGGATCCCACAAATCCTCCCCCAATGGTAATTCGCACAACGTATTAGAAAGCAAACACTATAAAAAAGCCACATGAGACCCCATCTACACACAAACCGCCTGGGATTTAGACTTTGGGGGGTTGGGGGGGGTGAGTTCATTGGACTGTTGCCCAATGCCTTTCAACATGGACGGTCTCACAGATCAGTTTAAACACGGCTCAAGGGATTTGGCTCGCCCTGCAAAGTTTGCCAGCGCCAGGTAATCGGTCTGAAAGCAAGAACAGGGAAACAGAGTTTGGCAGAGGCTTCAGCAACTGCCTTCAAGGTTCTGCTGGCAGGGGCCGGCGCTGAGCTCTGTGCTCCGGGCAGACCCCAAGCCCCTCGGAGCACGGAGTGTCCCAGCCTCCCGATAAGAACCACAAATAAGTGGGAAGCTGCAGCCACGGCTGTCACAACCAGCCGAGCCCCGGGAAGGCACCGTGAGATAGGGGCTGCCGTGCTGGACAGCTGGGTCACGCTGCCCCCCATCTCTCGACCACGCAAGGGAAGGATCTGACTGCGCAGCCTTCCCTCCCTCCGGACACATCCTCAGCCGGCGACAGGAGCCTCCGGCCAGCCCCAGCATCGCCCTCTCCTGCGGCCGCAGCGCTCGCTGCTCTGGGCTTGGAGGGGGGAAAGGGAGAGGCTCGAGACCGTGGCAGAACGGCACGTTAAAATTCTCCCTGAGCCCTCACTGCAGCTCTGCCGGTGACGTTCGGTCTGCATCACCGCACGGCCCAGGCGGCTCCGGGCACGTAACCAGCGCCAGCCACAGCTCTCCCCGCTTGCGAGAGGAGGGGAACAAAGCCGAAAGCCAGCGTGCACCCACCCGGGGCCGGGCACCCTCGTGGGGGCTGGAGGCTGTCCCGGCAGGGTCCGTGCGGCAGGGCGAGGGGCGATGCTGCCGGCGCTCGCAGACCCGTGCGGGGCTTGAGGATCCCGCACCGCAGCTGCCGCCCTGCACCGGGAGCGTGCGGGGATGCCGCTGCTCCGGCACCGGGGGGGCACCGGCTCATCCCGCACCGGCACCGCATCCCCCCGCCAGAGGCGCGTGCCGGCACGGCCGCCGGCCCCGGAGCGCCCTTGTTGTGCATCAGGGCTAATTAACCTGTTGATTCATTAAAAACCTGACAAGGGTGCGCAGCCCCCGGGAGTCAGGGGATAAGCTCCGGCACCGCGCCGGTGCTGCCTGCCCGTCCTGCCCGTGGGGCTGCGGCCACGCTGGGGGCCGGCACAGTGCTCGCCAAAACACGTTCAGAGCCATGGGATTTGACCGGCAATGCCGATTTCGGCGTGGTAATTGGCGTGGTGGCCCCGTTCCCCAGGCAAACCGGGGAACGAGCTCTGGTTCCCGAACCGCGAGCAGGAAAACAGCGGAGCGCCGAACTCACGTGTCGGCAACCAACACCACGCTCCCAACCCTGCGGGGTGCGGGGCTGGCAGGGAGCACACAGATCCCCCCACCCCTGAGTGGGGGAGCCCCAAAACTGCATCCACAGCCGCTGGAGGTTCAGTCCTGCACCCACCAGGGACGGACCGGCGGCTCTGCGGCAGCCCGAGCCCTCTGTGCTCGCACCGGCATCACCCAGCCTGACCCCCGAGCCACTTTGTGCGAAGTGCAAATGTTTCACAATCCGGGAAGCCGAGCAGCACAAACCCCCCCGGGCTGACAAGTCACTACACACCACAAGCCCAAGTGCCACCGCTGCCCGAGAGCTGGCACAGGAGGGACCAGCTCTCAGCAGAGCGTGGACGAGAGCCGCCTGACCCCTCAGCATCCCTCTGCATGCAGATCCCTCAACTCAAAGGGTGGCAACTGTGAGGTGCTTGGCTGATGCCCCAGGAAAACCGACGTGGTCTGTCGTAGTGGGAAACACCGACGGCCCCAGGCCCATCTGGGCTGTCCTCCCCACCAGCACTGACTGGAAGGAACCTTCTGGCACAGTTGCCAGATCTGTGGGAGCTGCAAGAGCCATCCCCCTGAGCGCACTACTCTGGCAGCCTAGTTTTGGGGTACACGGCAGAAACTTTGCACCAGCACACACCGAACACCCAGCCAGAAACCAAAACCCTCTGGGCAAGATCCCAGCTGCCTGGCACAGCATGCCACAGCACGGCCTCGGCACTCACCTGTGCTGCTCGAGGGTCTCGTTGTCTGGCAGCTCTGCCCCGCACACGCTGCACTGCTCGCCCAGGGCTCTGCTCTCTGTCTTCATGCCAGCTGCCAGCTCCCCCAGCTTGCTGAACAGCTCCCGCTGGATGAAGCCCTGGGGCAGCAGCCCCCCGTAGGCACTGAAGTCCATGGAGACAGCCAGGGCCGGCTGCACGTGCAGGGCGGACGCCACGGCGGGCGGCACGCCGAGCACCGGCTCAGTCTTGTGGTTCGGCAGCAGCGAGTAGATGCCCAGGGGTTTCTCTCCTGGGGCGGCAGCGGATGGCTCTGGCCCCAGCGGCAGCCCCTGGCCGGGTTCAGGAGGCGGCTCAGTGCCCTCCTCACGGGCATAGTGCAGTTCGCGGGCGCTGGTGATGACACTGCTGCGGGTCGGCGTGCCGGGCCCTTCCTTGCCCTTCTCGTCAGGTTTCTCCCCGCCAGAGGCACCAGGCTCAGCTGTCCGGGAACTGTCATGGCTGGAGGCCTCATCCACCTGCATCGCTTCAGTTTTGACCTCGGCAAGGCTGGGGGGGCGGCGGGCGGTGGCGGGGCGCGAGTCCTCGGGGGCACTGGGCGGCAGGGCACCCTGCAGCAGCGACTGCCCAATGGTCATCAAGCTGTCCACCGCCGCCTTGGTGGGGCTCATGGCAGAGAGGGAGCAGTAGGACACGGAGGCAGAGGGGCTTTGCTCCACCGTGGCTGCCGGCAGGCTCTGGCCGGTCGTGCCGGCATAGCCACCCTCCTCACCGGTGGGCTTGGAGATGAAGAGGCCTTTGATGTACCTCGACTTCCTCTCCTCCTCTTCTTCGGTGGTGGTGGTGGCGGCACCTCCATCGGCCATGGCAACCTCAGCATCGTTGTCCTCAGAGGCCTGGATGGTCTCCAGGATCTTCAGGCACTGCTCCTCCAAGTACTCGATTTCCAGGATCTCGGCAGCATAGAGCAGGTCGTCCAGGTCCTCAACCTTGGCCTGCAGGGTGGCGGTGTAGGCGTACTCCAGGATCTGCTGGAACGTCTTTGGCGAGAGGAAGTCCAGGGTGTAGTGCTGGCTGTTGCGGTGGAAGAGGATCTCAAACATCTTGCTGGTGCAGGCCAGCACGGTCCGGTGCGCGTGGAACTCCTGGCTGTCCACCATGATGACCACGTCGCACAGCGTCCCCGCCAGGCGCATCTGGTTGGCTTTGTGCAGCAGCCCGGTGGGGTGGCAGGGGTTCTGCAGCTGGATCAGCCCCATCTTAGTCAGATCCATGGCGCGCCCCAGGCTCGCGCATCAGGGTGTCTCGCCGTCGCTCAAATCTGGGACCAGCTTTGTGTGCCGACTATCTGCGAAAACAAAAGGCGGAGGGGGAGAGGAGCGGAGCGGAGCGGGAAGGGGGAGCGGCG
>VXBX01005695.1:27956-48135 GCA_013400415.1 Scytalopus superciliaris
GCCTCCCTCCGGGGTGGGGGGAGGAGATGGTGAAAACCAACCCCGGGGGGTTCCGCCTGGTGGGGGAACTGGGACCAGTTCGGGGTGCGGAGGTGGGTTCCGGCCGGGGGTTCCGGCTGGGGGCAGGCGCGGGGGGTGACATGATGGGGCACCGAGCACGTGCCGCCCCGACGGAGCTGATTTGCACCCCCCTCCACCCCCGATGAAACGCAGACCCCGCACCGACACCGCTTCTGTGTGGTGGGTGCGGATCGGGCCGTGGTGGTCCCCGGCAGGGACCGGCGATGGTGGCTTCGGGAAAGGAGCGAAACACACCGGGAGCACCGTGATTCCAACACCAACAGCACAAGGCAGTGACACGAGACACGGGCCACGAGGGCTACGCCCCGAGCATCCTCGACCATGTGCCCTGGCTCCTCGGTGGCGCACCCAGAGACCTGTGCCATCCTCGGGGGACGGCAGAGTGGCAGCCACACAGAGCTCTCCCTCCTTCCCTTCCCTCCCTCCCCGCACCACCCATGGCACGCCACAGCCAGCGCAGGGCCCGGCGTCGTCAGCTAAAACAACAAACACGGACGGCATTAGTACAAAAATACCCTTGGGGTAAAGCAGCACAAATGTAATCTAAGGAGAACGTTATGGGGAAGTGTGTTTATAATTATAATGGGATTTAATGTACTTTGGGACCAGATGATAGCAGTCATTTAACGAGAACAGCCTAATAACGGAGGCCTTGCGATGCACGGCGGCGCTGCGTGGGTTATTAGACCTGTATGATAATGCCACGCTCGCCGTACTATAGTTAAGGGTAAGGCATCAGCTACCCCCATTTTTTCGGGGGTTATAACTCTGCTGTTGTAATTGGCAGAGAGCGAGGATGCAGAGCCAGCGTGCCTGCAGGATGGGGTTTTTAATTGCCTCAAACTGCTCGAGTTCCTCCCCCTCCCAGACTTTCAAATCTGAACGGCTGAGAGGGGGAAATAGTGAGACACTGTGGTTTCAGGTGTTTGTTTACCCTCCTCTAACCTTTAAAAGGCTTGATTTCAGGACTGAAATTTTGCAGGCGGGTAGGTGTACGTTTTTAGTGTAGCTCACATGAAATTAAGCTGCGTGAGTCCCATTAGCAATAATGGAAATCCCATGGCTAAATTCCCAGGCAGCATCCTGAAAATTAACCCCCCAAGTCCTTCCTGTCAACTGGCGTGTTGCACTTATTGTTGCTCCTCTAATACATACAGTAAAAACTACTGAATTGTTTAAGAGACCTACTTCCCATGGCTGCCTCTCCCCAAAGGCACTGACTGGCCTGGTGACCCCGAGCAGTGCCCTGGCAGTGGGTGCCCAAACCCCTCCCAGCACCCAGAGCGTCAGCATTATGGGCAGAGAGTGCCGGTGCCTTTGGGGACTTCCCTGGACATTGGAGGGGTTGCACGGGAAGGTGGTTTTGCTTCCAGAGGCAAGGCAAGATGACATGCTGGTTAAACAACTCTGGCAAGAGCCTCTTTCCACTTTGACCCCTCATTCCTCCCAAACTCTTTCTGTCCCCCATACCCTGTGCACATGTGGAGCTGGGAGATGCCGTCCTGGGAGCAGGCAGAGTGACTGTAAGGCACATTAAGAGGGAGGGGAAAGCCCAAGCCTCTTGTCTGTGACCTCAAGCATCACCTCCCTTTCCCCGGAAATCCCCCCATGTGCTGTGTGGGGAAAACACTGCGGAAACACCAGCTCCGCTCTGTGGAACCTCGGCTGAGGTGCCCATCACCCTGGAAGGCAAGGACTGATCTGGACACATCCCCCAGCCTCAGAGGAGAAGCAGAAGCAGCTGCTTGCCTTAGCACCTTGAAAAAGGAAAGAAAACCATTCCCAGGATTAGGTATCAGAGCTGCAGCAGGCTGTGACCTCAGGGTAGGAGCAGCCCTGCAGGGCTATGGGGCTGCCTAGCACCTGCAGCCCCCAGGTGAGGCCCACAGAGATGCTTGGGAAGCCACAGGCATTGGCCTTCAGGGCTATTTCCCCATGCCCTGGCAATGGGAGTCAATTCCTTGTCACTTCCCCCTTGCCCCGGTACCTTCCATTTCCCTCCCATCTCTCCCCATCAGTTTCCAATTTATTTACTTTTCTGTTCTTAATCCCCACCTTGTAGTGTAACGTGTTTATTAGAAAGGCACCAGCAGCTAAATGAAGCCAAGCTGGGCTCCGTGTTAAGTAGCAGTCACGCCCAAGTGCCTCTCCATGTGCCATTACTCCGAGTGATTGAGGCAATTTCTTCCTCCGCCACGAGTTTCACTTGTAAATCTCTCAACCAGATACGGGGCAATGATGTGCTGCCTGGTGCGATTATTATTAACCTCCAGCATTAAACCCCTGAGCTGGTGGTTCCTCGGGAAGGGCTTCCCGTGTGAGGACCAGGTGGATCATGGAGATCCTTCCCGGGAAGCCTAGGGATCCCTTCAAATCCACTTCAAGCCCCCAGCCCATCAGTTACTTTGGACAGCGAGAGACAAACATTCACTTTCCCAGGGGAAATGCCCTGGCCAGCAGCACCAGTCCTGTGGGAAGACAAGCTCCACAGAGCATGAATCAGGCAAAGCAGCAACCTGTATATATTTCGAGGGAAGATGGCAAGGGCAGCATCAGAATGCTCCTCCAGGACATGTGGCAGTGCATGGAGAGGAGAGGAAACCAGCAATTTCCAAACTAACAATAAAAAAGGAAATTCCTTGTTCATGATGCTTAGTCCATAAAACAATATCGTGGGAGACAACTTCAGCCAGACAATCTCACCCACCCTGTGTGAATGGCAGGGGAGGAAGAACAGCTCCTCTCCATCACCCTCAAAACAGCTGCTCCTACCCCTCTCCCCAGGCAAATGCCCTTTTCCATCACCTACACTCCTCTGGTGCCATCAGACTCATCATGCCCCACTTTCACCCCAGAAAGAGATGCAAGGACATGGCTCCCACTTCTTCAGCCTGCTGGGCCCTGACTTTGATTGCCCCCCTCAGCTCTGCCTCCTGGACCTGTTCTCCCCACTGCTGCACAGGGCAGGGGACAGACACATTCTGATGTTACTATTTCCACATTTTCCTAGAATAGCTGCATTTCACTTTTGGTGTGTTTGGAGCATTCCAGCATTCTGGGTTTGCCAGCCTTGCCAGCGCAGAGCTGAATTACAAAACACCAGAGCGAGGAGTGCTGTGCAAAATAAGATCTGCTTAAACTTCCATCAAAAATGCATGACTTTCCAAAAACTGATTTTTGATCCCATCCCCAGACCCTGAGGGAGGTCTGCAGCTCCTGAGCCCACGTGTGTGCTCCCCAGACCAGGATTTCCCCGTGCACTCTCGCTTTGCTGGGAGCCGGGGCCGAGCGCGCCGCTCTGCTTTGGCGCACGGCAGGCTGACAGCTTATGAAAAGATGATTAAATGTGTTAGACTTTACTTGAAAAAGCCTAAGTGCACAAAGCTGTTTGCAAGGGGGAGGGTGGGAGCCCCCGGGAAGGCTGCTCAGCGTGCAGCCACGGCGCATTAAGCTCCCTCCAAACCCCATTGATCAGCACCAGGCTCCGTCCGAGCGCGTGGACACCGGACCCGTGCGCTTTGTGGCGGCACTGGGGAGTGGAGGGGCTGGGAACAGGCCCCTCATTGTGCCCCCATACACCACACAAAGGGAACCTGAGAGTGGTGGTGAGGATGCAGCTGGGCTGGGGGCTGTGGCGTGGGGCTGGTTATCCACATTGGAATTGATCGCAAAATAAGTTGTTGCTGGAGCTGTGGCCGTGATGAGCCCCAGCGGAGTGGCACAGAAGCCACCCACTGTCGTGGGAAAGGAGAGCATGTACAGCCTGGCAGTTCAGATGGAGCTGACCAGTCACTCGTGGGCTGTTCATGCTGCAGAAACCCTTGTCTGCCCTTCCCCACGTGCCTGCCTTTCCCCACCAATCTCTCAGCCCTGGCTGTACATGGGATGCCACTTGGCCACACGACAGAGGCACGACAGCAGCAATGAGGACCACCGTGTCACCACCACATGAGAGAGCAGCCAGCGTGTCACTGCGTGGCTGCAAATGAAGCTGCTGCACACCGTGAGAGACCGGCAGCTCCCCAGCCCCAAAATCCCTTTTTGTTTGTTTGTTTGTTTGTCTTTTAAAACAAGCTCCTTTAAGAGTACAGCATCTGAGCAACAAATGGGAGACACTAAAATCCTCCCTGCTCTTAAGCATCACTCCGAGTTACAACTTCGCTCACTTGTAGGGATGGCAGAATCGATGCCATCCCATGGAAGGAGCGGATCATCATCCCACTGGGATTGTCGAGAGGTGGGCTGTGACACACGGAGCATGAGTGCAAGGAGATACGTGCTGCTCGTGGGCTTCCAGGAGCGTGTCCCTCCATGCTCCCCCCGCCCCCTGTGCCAGGTTATGGATGCTCCAGTCCTAAGACAATGAGGCTAATTAGTGGCTTAGGGCCCTGAGCCTGCCAGGGCTGGAGGATGAGCAGAGCAGTGACTCAGGAGGGCGGCAGCCCGGGCCAGCCTTCCCACATTCCTCCCCTAAATCCCCCACACAAAGGGGAATTTAGCCACAGTGACTCAGCGAAGGAGCACAAACTTTACAGCCAGGCTCTAAGGGCAGTGTTTATGTATTCCCCCCCAGAAACACGCTGCCGGGCCCGTAATTAAATAAAAATGTCTCCCTCTAGCAGGCTGTGACCCAACCATCAGTACAGCACCTATTTTTAGCGTTACCCTTTGTATATATTCGAGAGAGCTCGAGCCAGAGGTAGCAACTTTTGAAGCCCTAATAAGCAGGAGGGGGGTTGGCCTTGTTTAATTTACTGGGTAACTATTTTTCCTCTTTCCCCCTTCTCTTAACCTGGCATATTTGATGTCCTGCATGGGACAGGGAAAGAGATGTGCTGAGGCTTTAAATGTCAGCCCTGACTGTACAGTGCTGGGGAGGCTGGGTACGTGCTTGGTAAAGTTCATCTTGGAAAAAAATCCTTTAAATAGAGCAGAATCTACACCAGGGCCTCAGCAAAGCGCTGCCAGGGGCTTGCTCTGCCTCCCAAAACAGGGGATGCTCCAGTGAGGGACTGTGTCCCAGTTTCATCCTGCTTTCCCTCCATCTCCCTTTGGCTTTGGCTCTCCTCAGGATGGATACAGTGCTGGGGAAGGACCTGGTTTCAGGTCAGCCAGACAACATTCATGCTGGCTGGTCCCCCAGGAGCGGGACACAGGCCTCCATCTAGGGCTGTTCCTTCTGCAGGAGGATCATGCCAAGTTCAGACACTGACAAGAATTCCAGGAGAGTTAAGTACCCATCACATGCTCTTCTGAGCACGAGATCAGCATATCATTAACATATTGCTTATACCTCTCCCTGCCTTTAACAGCATCATTTGCAAGAGCCTGGAATGATTTTGGGGTTTAAAACCAAAAAGTCATCCAGGACCACAAGCAGCATCCTTGGACCCACTGCATGCAACAGGTTTCTGTGGCCTGGTGATGCTCATGTTCATTTACTGGAGGCAGTGAGCCATGCCCTGGATCCCAGTCACCCAGCAAACACCTTCAGCCCTAATTCCATCTTTCCTCTCTAGCAAGGGCAGCGCTCCATGTCCCTTTTCCAGCTGCACAGTCATCTGCTCCCCTTTCCAAGAGAGAGGATATTTATATGTATTTATGTACTGTGTGTGCGCACAGAGAACGCGTTACTGCTTCTGACAGGGCAAACAAAAGCCCACACTTGTGGAAGCCTCTTCCCCCCTCCCTTCCCTGCTCTTAACATATCTGTGCATTAAATATTCACACAAAATGCCTTCACAGCTGGGGAAACTTCTACTAAAGGGGCTCCTCCTCCTTCTCCTTCCCTTTCTTGCACCGGGACAAAAAGATCGAGTGGCTGAATCACACATGGCACAGACCTCATTTCTGAGACGCTCGAGCTGCATAATGATGGTATTTTAGGCTCAGATTAAATTCCTGTTCATCTCTTCCATCATTCCTAACAGCCTTCTAAACTGTACAACTCCAGAATGTACAAGAGAGGCAGAATGAAATCTGAAGCCAAACGTTGTGGTCTAGGTTCAAGGTTAGATATTAACTGATTCTATTTTCTTAATAATTGCCAGAAGATACAATAAACCCCTGGTATCTTATCTGGTCACAGATTCCTCAGGGAGCGAAGCCTCAGATAACATTGGAGCAGCAGGGCAGCTCTCAAACTGCCCTTTCAGGGCAGATATTTATGAATCCCTCCCAAAGGCTGGGAGGAATTGGCATGTTCCAGCTCAGTCACAGCACACGTATGTCGCTGTGAGTCCCATGTACACAGGCTTCACATCCCACCTGCGCAGTGGGGTCTGCGCTGGGAGGGGGAGGCAAGCACAACTGGGGCTCTGGTGCCCTTGGACCACGCAGTGCTCATGCTGGAGGGAGTTTGGCAGGGTCCACCTTCGGCCAGGGCACATTCCCGGCTGGAACGGCTCGATCAGCCTCCCAGGAATGAAAGTAAACACTCCTGCAAAGCCGTTCCTGGATAAGACCTATCTGCCCAGGGCCAGAGACTCCACGTGTCCTGCCAGAGGCTGGGGATGTGAAGTGGGGGAGGCAGCACAGCGTGTGACATGACTGTCACTGAGGGTGCAGCTGCTTTCACCACCACCCAGCCCTCCTCTCCAGGTATTAATTTCCTTTGGAACCCAGCCTGCTGTTTCTCACCCTGTGTGGTTCTGCTGCCTTAGGTACTCCATCCTTCAGCTGGGAAACGCCAATGCCACCACAAATGGACCAGAACTCCATTTCTCCCTCATTTGGAAAGCAGTTCTCCATTCACAAAGAGTTCACCATGAAAGGCTCAGTGTTGGAGTGGTGGCATCACCGTGCTCCTTACAGACCTGGGTATGGCATCACCAGATGGCCAAGGGCCCCTGGGGCTGTGCAAAGGGACTGATGGGGTAGCGAGGGAGCGAAGCGGGGTGGGGGGAAATATTCCAGCCCCAGAGGCTTTTGAGGGGCACATTTTGGAAGATCTCTTCAAGGGATCTGAAGGGGAAAAAAACCAAATTACAATTTGCATGTAATTAGTTGAAAAGAGAGTGACATGGAATAGGAAAAACCCAAAGGTGCTCAATGGAAGAGGAGTTGGCAAGCTCTGGAGGGGGGCACTGAGGCCAGTAGAAGAGGAGGTTACAGTGACTGTCTGGGGGGACAGAGCTTCATCCTTGACCACACTCATCTTCCCATGGAACACTGCCATTCCCAGGACCAGGCTCTGCCTAAGTTACAGTGCTGTGTGCCATACACTGCACTAAAAAACAATGCACAGGGGGCTCCCGAAGAAAAGGCTTTATTCCCGAAGTGAAGCAGCGCTGTGGGAACTGGCAGGTGGAATACTTCACCCACATTGCTCGAGAGTTCAGCTGAGGTGATGAGAAATAATCCTCGCTGGCATTAAAGCCTATGAGTTTTGTAGCAATACAGCTCTTCATCACATCCCTCCCCGGGAAGGGCAGTTCCAGCAGGACACAGGCAGCTCTGGAGTGGGCACTGACAGAGCAGAGCACGGTGGAGCTGCTGCAGTCACTGTGCACAGGTTGAGCCCAGCACCGGCCAAGGACCTCACTGCTGCCACTGCCACAGCTGTTCTGTACATCAAAGCATTCTGAAGTGGCCGTCGCCATGGAAGTTATCCTGCCCCACGTCCTGGGGCACTGGGCTGCTCCAGCCTCGCCACTGCCTGCTCTCATAAGGAAGGCACCGAGCCACGGGGCTGCCCTGACCCACCCAACCATCAGCATGGGAATTGGAGAGCTGGCACCGTGCTGCCACAGCTGGACACATACAGATCACCAGTGTGCAGGAGCCCAGCACAGTTCCTCATCTTACACGTGTGAAGAATTGTCTTCTTGCTAATCAGAAAGCTGACCCAGGAACCTGCAAGGAGCAGGATCCAGGAAACCACCTCACCCAGGGATCCAGTGAGCATCATTCAGGAAACTCAGCAGCAGTGCCTCAAACCCGGCTTCCTGACCCATTTCTGGAAATTCAGAGGTTGTCATGGGATACTGTAACAGGATCACAAATTCTGGTTTAATCTGTGCTTTCAGGAATAATCTGATTTAAGTTGCGCTTTGCCAGAATCGTCCTTTGGCAACGTTTATTCCAGGGGAATCCACTCACAGAGCAGGAGTGGAGAAGCACCTTTTCCTTATGTGTTGGCCACAGAGTACCCAAGAGGAGACAACCCGAGTGCCTGTGACCTGAAATGCTCTCCCTCACTCTCCTAATCCTGCTGAAAATAGGAACCAAGTGCAGCGTACCCTGTGTAACGCTCACAGCCTGGGCTGTAACAAGTCCTGATCTCCTCCAAAGAGCACTAAACAAACTACAACTAGGATTTTCCCCTTTACAGGGTCAGAACGCCTAATTTCACGTTCCATCAACAGGCTCCCAATTAGCTGTTTCCACTGTGGAGCTTCACCCCTTAACACACACACACAAATATATATATATATATACAGCTGTTCTGCAACAGGAATCGATGCTGTGTTCACTCGCTGGAGCACCGGGTGCCTCGGTGCCATACCCAGTGCTGCTTCTGCAGGGATGAAGTTTGGATGGTAATAAAAAACAGTCCTGGATAATTAATCCTGTCCCCAATAGCTGCAAGATACCAGAGAGCCAGTGCTATCAGAAGAAATAAAAACCAAGAGGCATAAACACGGCACGATTAGATGGAGGTGGGTCCTTCCTGTCGGTGCTCCAACACCGTCCGTGCTCAGAGGGAGAGGGAAAGGAGATGAGTGAGCACGCTGCCTGCTGCAAATATTGACAGAACCATTATGGGCATGTATAAAACTCCCATTTGCGTGATGCGAGCGGGATATTCTTTGAATACCTCTGTCTCGAGGAATTCTTTATTTTGCCATAGAAGAAAAATGTTTTCATATTCTCTCCTGCCGTGCAGACCTGCAGCCCAGCGAGCCCTTTTGCCCTTGAGAGCCATAACATTATTTGTTAACATTTTTATGATGCCAAATGGTCTGTGCTAGAACGGGTGCCATTCTTTAGCTGGGAAACCATATGGCATGCCGAGTAATAAATAAGGTATTGTGATAGTTAATGAACCTAATTGCCAGCAAAGGCTTTAATACAGGGAATGTGCTGCTGAGAATTTAGCACCACATTAGAGATGCAGCAGAGCTCCTCTGACTTCTGAGGCTTAATTTAAGTTCTATATTGCAAACTCCAGAAAATAATTCCAAACCCTCCTGCTGGAAAAGCAACCTGCTGGTAGACTGTGATTATACTGAATTACTAAAATCGCAATCAATTTTATACACTCAGTTAACCCTTGCTGGGGAACTCGACTCTCCAGGAGCTGAGGGTATGCCAATCTAAAGAGATACTGGAGCCAAGTGAGTGGGAGCATCATGGTCATCATCATCCTCCTCCTCACTGTGACCAGTCCTCTCTCCTTGCAACTCCTTCTGGGAAACACCCCTTTTCCAGCCTCTCCGCCTGCCAGCCAAGCTGGCTGTGGGCAAAGCAAGGTAGAAAAGCCAAAATTATGAGCAGCCACTGTTATTTGTCACTGTGACCAACCCAACAACTGCTGTTCCCACATCACAGTGATCCAGTGCAGCAGAAAGTGCTGGTGCTGCTCCGCCGCCTCGTGGCTCCCAGGAAATGCTCCCGTGGGCAGAGCGGTGGAAGCAAACTTAAAAACAAAGTTAAACTCGCTTTGACTCCCTCAGCCCTGGAGAGTGGAGAGCTCTTCTGGCCTAACGGAACCCCTGGCACAGCTGTGGATTGCATATGTGACAATAAGAGCCGCTTCAGCCCAGAATGCCCTTGGATGACTTGTACCTGCAGAGACACCCAGGTACCGCCTGTGCATCCCGGGGTGGAGCCACTGCTCCTGCACGGGGCCTTTTAAAGCTGAAAGCAGGGATGCAGGACACCAAATATTCCATTAGGCTGCTGTGCAGCACACCTCAATCCACAGGAATAAAAGGAGGATATACTGGTGCTGGAAGTGCTAGTTTGGAAGACCTGCAGCTCTCTCAGTTGCAGACACAGATCTGCTGTCCCGTGTGGAAGGGATATCCCCTGCCAGGGGTGACAGCTCTGCTGCAGCGTGCCCACACCTCCTCCGAGGACTGCTCCCAAATGCTCACCACTATGGGAAACCCTCGCTTAGACTCTGAAACTGACTCTTCCTGTAAGAAAAGCTGCCCCTTTTAAGGACTCATCCTTCCCTAGAGCTGGCTGCACGGGGAGACCCGCAGAATCCTTAGAGAGGAGCAGCGCTGCTCCTCCAGCCCCTCTGGAGGGGGGAAAGGAGGATATTGGTTTCTTCCCTTCTCTGATTGTGCTTGGTCGCCCTGCAGTCACGTCCTTCCACTGACAGTGGGCAGCTCAGCTCTGCCAGGAAGCAAGGGAGGTTCCCTGGTGGGGCTGCCCCTCTCTATCCCCTTGTGCCAGCTGCAGCCAGGTCCTTGGCTGCCTGCAGACCTCTCTCACCCTGGGCTTGGTGCAGGTGCCACTGGCTCTGTGTGTGCCACGGGGACACAGGGAGTCAAGGCAGGAGGTTGCCAGGGCCAGTGCATGACGGCAGCATCGAACGGGGAGAGCAGCGAGATAAAGAGTGGTGCAGGGTGGATTTAATACTGTACATAAATACACTTTACAATCCAGGGAAGGCTCGGTGCTAAGAGGAAGCCATTGGAATATTTTATCGTGATGCAGATCGAGTGAAAAGACTGTGAATAAATAAAAGGGAAGATAATTATTTGATGGAGTTCTCTTAGGATATGCCACAGCGGGGAATACTTACGGAGAATACATATTACTAGAGAGACTCAGCTATTCAAGCATCAAACTAACCTATAAATTGTCAGAGGAGAAAATTGGAGGAGAGGAATGGATGGGGGTTTGGGCACCGCTCTCATCAGTAACGCTGGGTTGCGCTTTCCACCTTCCCCATCGCAATTCCCCCTGCCCGAGGAGTCACAGCCCTGAAAAAGGGAAGGCTGCCTCCAATAAATGTCTTTCAGGAATTACGACCGAGCCACTACAGTACGGAGATGGCGTCGTTTATCTCCCCGCCATCTGCGAGGGCTCGTCGGGCCGGGGTGCAGTCGCCTGCTCCCGGGAAGCCTCGTCGCTTCTGCAGGGCAAGGAGGTTTGTCAGCAGTGCCCAGGGTGGCTCCTGAATGATCCATCCCCTCCAGACACCACGCTCCCTTCTCTAACTGCATCCTCCAAGGCTGGCATCCGCCTCATCCCCGTTTCATAGGGAACCCCTGCACAGGAAGGGGTTTCTGGCCCTGGACCAGGCAGGTCCATGCCCATGGGGCAGTTCCCAGCACCTTCTCCCTCGAGTTGACAGGGAACTGCTGAGTCCCAAGCTCTCCCATGCTGGGGTCCCTCTCTCAACCTCACTTCTCGCCCACTCCCGAGCCAAGGGTCTCCAAGAAAGCACTTTTCCAGCCCTAAGGAAGCTGTGCACGCTCGCAGCACTGCTCAGAGCCATCCTCCACATTTCGGGGAGTGTGGCAGTGTTTCCCTGAGGTCAGAGTGCTTCCTAGAGGCGAGCTGGAGAGAGCCCAGTGCTCCCTGCCTCCCGCTGGCACAGCTCACACCAGCCCCACTGCCCTCCCACCCAGTACCAGGTCGCAGCTCCCAGGTCACAATCCCTCAGGAACTCTATAAAGGTGGCACAGGCAAAACATGCTGGTACAGGGTCTATGGGTAATGACAGTTTTTTATACAGCTTGTTCAATACGCTGCCACTCCTGTGCNTACCAAAGAACCCCTCACCCATACCTTCCCTCCAGCACAGCACCCACCCTCCTTCCTGGAGGCAGGTGGGACAAAAGCTGGTGCTGGGAGGGTGCTGAGGAAGACCCTGGTCCCTGTCAGAGCCTCCTCCTGTCCCATGCCAGGCACCAGGGGCCACATCTCTGTGGGTGCAAATGGCTTTATACCCTTTTCTGACTGGGGTGATGTCATTAGCTCTGAACATCTCTTGTCTCTCTGGGATTGAAGGAAACCTCTGGTTCCTTTATGGGGATGATGTAAGTGATGGCCTGTGGTGTAAAGAGGCAGCCTCAGGTAATTAGCAGAGGGGCTCGTTATTTTAAGCCAGACTTGCCACAGCTTCCAAAGCCCTGAGCAGGAGCAAAGCCAGTGCTGAGCACAGGCTACCTTTAAGGCTGGCTCAGACAACACAATCAAAGCCAGCCTGACAGTGGCAGGTCTCCCTCCCTCTGCCTGCCAGAAGGGAATTGCTCAGTCACCTGCACCCAGAATAGGACTTTGTCCCTGTTCCTGTCATTAATTTATTGCCTGTGAATTAGTGGGGCCCTGGAGACGCTCAGAGCCCACCTGTTCCCTCGCCCAGCTCTGACATTTGGAGCCTCAGTTGCAGGTACCGGCACCGGCAAATGGTCCCATAAACCATCCGCTAACGCGGCACTGCCAACGTGTGCCCACCCCACTCCCCTCCCTCCTGCAGCCACAGCCCTCCCGGGGGGCTGAGGGGACCACCTGGCCCGTCTGTGGGGATGGACACAGCCAACCAACACCTTTTTAAACAGGTCTTATTTTCACCTGGAGAAGAATCCTTAACGCAGTGGTGGGATGCTCGAAGGGGTGGCACAGGGTGATGGGGCATGGCACACGCAGCCCCCACCCTGTGCCAGCCTCTCCACGGAGGTCATGCTTACACCAGTATCACTCCATTTACCCCAAATGCACTACGCTGCTGTAATCTCCACCATCCTGGACTCCAAACAAATTGTCCCTAAATGCTTCTCTGTGAAACGCATCCTGTTTTGTTAAAAGGGACGGGAGGAGCGTGGTTTTAAAGCCGCCATCACTGTAATGCAAGGAAATTACCATGTAGCATGCAAGGGTCTGAAAGCTGCACTTAATATCCCACACCTTTCTGAATCCTTTGTGTCATGACAGCCCTGGAAAAACAGCTGCTGGTTGGGGTCTGCAGCAGGGACTGATCTCCCTGCTCCTCCCCTTGGGCCCACCACCAGTGCCTGGGTGCCAAGTGCCCCATCCCCTTCCCAGAGCCCCTCCCCAGGACCAGCAGTGTGCAGAACCCTGCTCTGCCTCCCCCTCTCTGGCTCCATTTTTGGACACCTGAGCCCCTGTTAAGCACAGTACGTCTCCGCAACTTTCCAAAAAACAGGTGGTAAAGAGTGTTCCCATGGAAATGAAAGCTACGGGGTTTTCAGAGAAATCACATCCACATCGGACCTAAACCCACAGGAATCTCACCGTTCAACCTCTCTGTTTGTCCATCAGAGCACGTAAAGAGCACAGAGAATCCTTGCTAATCACAGGAAAATGAAGAGTTTTTTATGAATAACCTGTAAACAATCCCTAGAAGAGAGAGGAAACTCTCCATCTAAGGCAGCCTTTGCTCCAAGGCTACCCCACAGCAGTGCCCGAAGCCACACCAGCTCACACTGAGCTTTGCAGAGCCCCTTCCCACGTGTCCCAGAGCCATAGGGATCTGCTGCTGGGGCAGGAATAACCTGGCTGAGCAACCTGCAGAGCTCTGCACTGTTGGGTGGGGGAGAGACAGGTTTGGGACGAATCACACCACAGTTCATAGGCAAAGTCCCATTAACAGAACCACTCCGAGGCACTGCAGCTCCTAGTCAAGTACTGGGAGCTGGAAGCCATATTTATGAGTGAGATATATCCGCAGAGGGAGCAATAAACTGCAAAGCAAAGTATGAAGGTTTGCAGCAAACGCCGTAAAGTTTTACACTCCCGAAACCCAGGAATAAAAGATGTACCCATTTAAAGCAGAGTGGATGGAAAGGGTTTGCACAGAACTGTAAAACAGCCTTATAACAGTTAATTGCTACTTTCTTTTTGCAGCCCAGAGAAATTCAAACCAGGAAAAGAACCGCTTAAATCCCCATCGAAGAGCGGGAACACAGAGAGGAGAGTGAGAGGCAGGGAGAGGAGTGCAGGGAATGGGAACCTTTTGTTCGGGATCCTCTGCACCACGCGGAGGGAGAGCTGCCTTTTGTTCCCGGCCCCGGCTGCTGCTGCTCCCCTGTGCAGGCAGAGCCTCTGGGGGCACAGCATCGTCCCGGGTGTTAATTACGTGCCCTTTAACTAAGATCACACCGATGCCCCTGCGACAGACTCAACCGAGCATCTATCCCGGGGAGAATAAGAGGGCACAGGAGCGGGGTGGATTCTTCCCATCCCGACAGAAACCTTCAAGCTTGACACTTCTGACCACAGGAACACGCGGGAAAACTCAAAATGTTTTCTGCGGCCGCCAAAACAACCAGACACCACGCTTTGAACCAAACCTCCCAAAAAGCATGGGCACCCAGTGCTGCCACTAAGGGATCCATATCCCTACCACACCATCTCTCCAGCCCAGCATCCCACTGCACCTGAACCCACCCTTGAAGGCCGAATGATGGTCATGAGAGAAAGCTGTGGAGTTCACAAAAAACTCCCTGAGCAGCTGTTGCACTTCAGAAAATAAGTGTATTTTATCCTTTAGAAGCACAGTTGTCTCCACCCTTTTTTTTTTTTTAATAACCAGTGATTCCAACAAAAGAACCATTTCTCCCTTCCCCAGTAAGTATCTGAGATTAAAAATAGTTGCTTTTTGTCCTTTCTTTACACAATGGAGGGGAGCAGCTAGACCTCAGTCTGCTAAAACCATGTGAAACAGAGACAAAGGTGCTTCAGTCCCACCCTCAGAGCACACCTCCCCTCCCTGGCACCCCAGCTTACCTCTCTGGGGGCAGGGAGGTAGCAGAAGGGCAGGAAGGGTCCTGGGTGGACTGCTTTGGGCTAGGCGGCATCTGATGCTGCCACTGCTGAGCCCAGGACCAGCCCTGAGGCTGCTGAAGCTCAAAGCCAGGTCCTGGGTTGAGCCTGGGGCTTACCCTGCACTCAGGGCACAAGCTGACTGCTTTCAAACTGGCTCTGGGACACCCACAGGAGGTGTGCTGGTGGCCATGTGGAGCCTAAACCACCAACACCTTGAGGTGCTCCAAATGCCAAACCAGCCCCCCCTTCTCTCCCCCTGCCCTTTATAACCTCCCAGGTGCTTCCCTGGTGAGGGGATGAGGCCAGGTGCTCCTCCTTAGGCTGATGACCCAGTGCTGTTCCAGCTGGGAAGGCTCCACTCCTCCCTCCCCAGCCTTCTGCAGGGGCTGCTCTTTTTTTGTGTGTGTGATTTTCCCTCCCTGCAGTGGCAGATTCTGTGCGTTATCCAGGAAAAGCGGAGCGATGCGTTCCTGGGTGTAAACATTGAGATGCTGTTTCCATCCATCAGAGCAGCACTTAGGTGGAGATGACAATGGAGCTCGCACAGCCCTAATCACACACTTTGATTGAAGTAAGAGTATGGCAGGGGGGGAAATGGAAATCAGATGCCTGGAGCTGAGCTTCCATGGAGCTGGGAAGCTGAACTGGGAGAGCTGTCCAGGGGGCTGCCATTGCCACCAGGGCTGACTCTTTGGGCTGACACTATCTGCAGCCTCCCAGTGCCTGAAAGGAGCCTGCAAGAAAGATGGAGAGAGATGATTTACAGGGGCTTGAAGTCACAGGACAAGGGGGAGTGGCTTCACACTGAGAGGGAGTAGGTTTAGATTAGATATTGGGAAGAAATTCCTCCCCGTGAGTGTGATGAGGCCCTGGCACAGGTTGCCCAGAGAAGCTGTGGCTGCCCCATCCCTGGGAGTGTCCAAGGGCCAGGTTGGATGGGGGTTGAAGCAACCTGGGCTAGTGGAAGGTGTCCCTGCCCATGGCAGGGGAAGTTGGAATGAGATGATCTTTAAGGTCCCTTCCAACCCAGGCCATTCCATGAGTGTGATTCCCAGGAGCAAACAGTGCCAGGCTGCTGGTGAGGACAAGGCTTACCAGTCCCAAGATGCTCCACTGCCTCTGCTCAGAAATACCCCCTGGCCTCTGGGTGCAGACAGCTTGTACTTTTATCCCCCAAATCACGTCACTCTGTTAGCAAAACCAGGCTCTAGGGAATGGCAAATGCCCCAGGGTCAGCTTGCCTGGCTGATGGGGCTTGTGTGGGGCTTTAGGGACGGTTTTAGCCCCATATCTCAGCGATGCTGTAGCAGGGACCGCTGGTTGTCAGCCTCGCTGCCAGAAGAAAAACCTCTTTACCGCGTTCATCTTTCAAGCTGCCGTCTTTACGCCTCACATCCTCGGCAGAGGGTTTGGCAGCGGCAGATCTGGCCGCGCACGGTGAGGGGGGTTTGCGAAGCAAAACGCACCTCGGGATCTGCAGTCGCACCTGTTGGTTTGACGGCGCTGCGGCGGCTCCTCCGCCGTCACCCCCACTGACGGATCTCTGGAAAAGCAAAGGCCGATTACATAGATCGGAGCCGGTAATGAGCCTAAAACTGTTTGATCGTTTCGGCTCCAGCCGGGCGAGTGGGAAGAGGATGAGATGCTGCAGGGAACCCGCCAGCACGGGAAGCGCGGGGCTCTGCTGCCTCTTTGTGGCGAAGGACGTGTCACCACCGTGTGCCCGCTGTGATGCTCGGGACGGTGGGCGAGGGGCTCCCGGGGGCTGCAGGGCAGGCTGAGACCCCATTGCTATGGGGCAAGCAGGGGCGAAGCGTTCAGAGCCAGCTCTGGAGGCAAAACCCGGGCACCAAGGCTGGGAAGGTTCTAGTTTCCAGTGCTCAGAGGTGAAATTGCAATTTTTCCGAGGGAAAGCCTGGAACAATGAAAGCAACAAGATCATGGGAACAGAGCAGAAATTTTGGCAGGTGCTTTTCACGGGTGGGCAGGGATCAATCCTCCCTTCCTGCAGGAGGGACCCCAGCTATCCTTTGCCATGTTACCAAACACATCGACTTCCATGGGATCTCAGGAAGCAGCGGTGTGGGACACAGTTTACAGGGCTGCTGGGCAGTGACTGCCAGCGACACCACCTCGCACTGCACTCGTTTTTTGCCATCAATTACCGTAATCCCAGGGATTGCCATTAATTATGGCCACTCGTGCAGGCTGTAGGGCTTGGGGGTGCTGCTGGGGGAATCTCGGTAGTGAGTTACTGTGGAAGAGGCAATGGTCAGCAAGAAAACTGGAGAGCAAGTCTGACTCCTCCCGACGAATGTGTCCAGCTGGAACCTGGAGCAAAGGACACAGGAAGGACGTGCAAACCGAAAGTACAACAGGGACTGTGCAACGTGGTATGGGAGGGGTGAGGAGCAGAGCAGGCTGTGGGCAGGATGGACGCACCAGCGATCTTCACCGAGGCAGATGTTTACCAGCAGAGTTTCGACCCTCAGGCGTACCTGAAAGAATTTTACAGCATGACTGACGGCAAGGAAGGGGCAAACGAGTTCCTGATGCAAAACTTGAGGAGCCTGCATAAAATGTTCTCCTTAGGTGAGTGCTCGGGAGGCATTTGGAGCGGGGCACAGCATGTGCCTCAGCATGGAGCAAACTCTGTGACACAGAGACACACTCCTGCTTTGTTAAAAACTTCCCTCTGCCTGCATGGGTGTGCCTGTGCACACAGGGAATTGCAGCTGGAGCTGTGCCACAGTTTCTGGGATCATCATCAAAGGCAGCTGGGGCAATGGGATATCTGGTCAGTGTCTCTGGCCCAGGGGCTGGCACTGCCCCTGCCACGGGCTCTGGACCTGCTGCAGGAGTTGTCTCCATGCTGGGCTATGGCCAGAGAGCCAGGGGGGCTGTGCCATGGGTCTGTGGCACTTGGGGGTCACATTTCAGGGTCAGGGGGAGCACAACCCGAGGGGCTCTGGGATGTTTCTGCCCTGGGGGAGGCTCCATCCTCACTGGAATGGTTTGCCCCCGACTCTGTGCCAGACGGGCTGAGAGGTGGCACCCTGATAGACGTCGGCTGTGGCCCCACCATCTACCAGCTTCTGTCGGCTTGTGAGCATTTCCAGGAGATCATTGCCTTGGACTACACTGACCAGAACCGCCAGGAGCTGGAGAAGTGGCTGAGGAACGAAGAAGGAGCCTTTGACTGGGTGCCAGTGGTGAAATATGTCTGTGAGCTGGAAGGGGACAGGTAAGGCTGGTGTCCTACCCCCTGCCACCAACCACGGTGGCCGTGCAGTCTCAGGCTCAGATGTTAAACCACCACAGAGCCTTCACCTGCTTGCTTGTGCATTTCCCTGCCAGGGAGAAGTGGGCTGAGAAACAGGAGAAAGTGAGGAAGAAGGTGAGGCAAGTTCTGAAGTGCGACGTGACCAAAGCCAACCCCACGGGCCCCGTGTCCCTGCCACCAGCTGATTGCATCGTCTCCACCCTGTGCCTGGAGGGCGCCTGCAAGGACCTGCCCACCTTCCGCAGCGCCCTGAGGAACATCAGCACCCTGGTGAAGCCGGGGGGACACCTGGTGATGGTGACTGTCCTCGGCGAAACCTACTACGCCTTCAACCAGCAGGTTTTCTCGTGCCTCTGCCTGGAGAAGCACGAGGTGGAGGGGGCTGTGGAGGCTGCTGGCTTTGAGGTGAAGCTCAGCGAGGCGCAGCCGTACACGGTGAGCGACGAGCGCACGGACTGCAGGGGGGTGCTCTCCCTGGTGGCACGCAGGTGTCCCTCTGCCACCGCGTAGCGTGGGCACAACAACCTGGAGACTGGCTTCAAAACGTCCCGCTGGCGTAACCCAGGGGCTCCCAGCCCTTCGTGTGGCACCAAATAAACTCCTGAGTGCTGTAACCGTGCTCGTGGGCTGGGATTTGTGTGACACAGCAGACCAGGCTTGGGTAACCCCGCCAGCTCCCCCCAGCCCAGGGACAGGGAAGGTGCCCAGTCCCTTCCCTGTCATCATCCCAGAGCTTCTAAGAGGCTTCCCTCTCTCAGCCACGATGTGCTTTTTGGAGGGAAAAACCCATTCCTGTGGGAAAAATGTCTGGCCACAAAGGCAGTGAACTTGTCCCCACACAGCACTGTTTGGGGGCAAGCCCTGCGGGTTCATTCCGAAAATCCCTGGGGAGAAAGGACTGTGTGGAGGGCAGCAGCACCCACCCTGCCTCCAGCAGAGCCCAGGGCACCTGCTGAACCTTTCAGCAAACCTGTAAAAAACCAGCTGTTTGACCCAGTGCTGCAGCCCCAGCTATTGGAACCCACCGGGCACTGGCACCAGGAGCAGGGCAAGAGGGATCCTGTCCCCGAGGCACCTCCTGTGCTTGCAGCAGGCCAGACACATTCATTCCCCGCGGTTTCAGACCTGTGACATGCCTGAGGTTCATCACAGAGATACCTGAGCCCAGCCATGTGTAATAATCACTGGTATTTGCATACTCAACGTGTCTCAGTTCTCAAGAGCTTTATTTGAGCAAGTGCTTGGGATTTGTTGCTGAAAGTCCCTTCCAACCCAAACCATCCTGTGATTCTATGGTTTTGTGTGAACACACTGCCCCGGCACCAGGCAACAGAAGAATGGAAGAAGGGTATAATTATATACATATACAAAAAATCAAACACCCCCCCCAACCAACCAACCAACCAAACAATCAAGAGCCTCTTCTAAAGCTGAAACGAGCAAGTGGAATTGATTGAAATCTCACAGCACTTTCCGAGTGCCTGCACATTCAGAGTGAAAACAGGCAGATAAAGAAGGGGGGTTCCCGCACCAGCAAAGCAAAGAGGCTTCTAGTTTTCCACCCTGAGGGGCAAAGAGGCCACAAGGCAGTGACACACAGACACACACGAAAAGCACAACAGAATTCCAGGAGTGCTGCCCGTGAAGCACCTGGAGGAGGCTCAGGTTCACCTGAAGTAGAATGAGTGGAATGAGCCCCGATGGCACACGAATGTCACACGCTCCCAGCCGAGCCCGGGGGGGGGGAAAAAAAAGCACAGCAAAATAAACGAGGCTCCAGGGAAATTAAGGCAAAGTGGAAGTCCTGGCAAAGCGAGGTAAGCAATTCCCTCCCCGAAACGAGTGGCTGTTTGGAATTTAACCAGGCGGGCGCGATTAAACCAAATGGATGTAAGTTCTGGGTGCGGCGGGCGAGTAATGGGGCGGGGAGAATGAGCCGCCCCAAATCTGAGCCCCTCCAGATGGAAAGCGCATCCCGCGCCTCCCGGGGGTCCCGGGGGACTGCGGTGGATAGGGAGGGCCCAGGGCAGGGGCAGGGGGGACAGTTTGCTTTGGAAAAGGGGA
>VXBX01005695.1:51193-119567 GCA_013400415.1 Scytalopus superciliaris
TTTTGTTGTTGTCTTGTTCTTCTCTTTCCCCTCCCCCGCCATTACCTTCGCTGTTTCGCCCCGCCAGGGCCCGAACCTGATTATCAACCAGCCCGACGAGCTGCTGGAGGGCATGTCCGAGTGGTGCAAGGAGCACCACGGGAAGGTAAAAACCCTGCTCTGCCTTCGCCACGGTGGGACTGACACCCGATTCGGAGCTCCGTGAAAGACGGGAGGCAGCATCGCCCTTGTTTCCTAGCGAGGAGCCCACGCAGAGTGTTTTGCCCGAGGTCTCACGAGTGATCCGTGGCACAGAGCAAAGAGAAAAATGCGCCCAGGGATCTCCAGCCTTCACCTTCCAGCTCGCCTGGAGCAGCCTGTGCTTCACAGCCTGGGTTTTAATAAGTTGGAACAGCGCTGGGAGCTGATTCCCTGAGAGCAGGAAAGCACCAGCACCGCCCAGCAGCTGATGGGGCTCCTCTGAGAGGGCTGGAGCAGAGGGGGGGAACCTGGAATGGGATCTGCTGCTCAGGGTTGTGCCACTGCCTCCCATCTCCCGAGGCGTGGGGTCAGCCTCCTCCTCCCAGTGGGAGCTTGGGAACTGGGCTTTGGCTCCCCAATCCTCTCGTGGAGCTGGTGCCACATCCTGCCTCTGTTTAGGCTGGGTTAGTGGGCCCCTCTCCTCCTCCTGGTGAATCCTCTTCTGCCTTGCATAAAGTAATTCAGAGACTTAATTCCAGCAGAGAAGGGGAAGCTGAGTCTTGAATGTCCCAGTAAGAACAGGTGCAGAACAGTCCAGAGCTGCTAAAAATGTAGATTTCTCCCTGCAGATTTTGCTGTATGTGGGATTAAACAGGCCTGTAAACACTGGGCTGTTAGTTTTGCCTGTCCTCTCAGTCCTAGGAACCTCCTGCATTTTTTCTCTGAAAGCTTCACTTATGCAGCAGGAGATTATTTTTAGTTCTTTGGGCCACTGAAGAAAAGTTCTTCCTTGCCAGCAGCAAAAAAGCAAATGGATTTTCCAATCCCTGATGATGAATTGAAACTCAAGTTAGTTTTCAATTAAGGGCTGAAGTTTTAAAGACACCCATAAGCCCCCCCCCTCTCTCCCCCTCAGCATCTCAATCTCCATGGGAAGGATTAGCAGGAGTTTGGAAAATGAATATTAATTTACAGTGATGGGTGCTTTTCCCTGCTCCAGTCGAGGATTCCAGATCAGCCTCAGCTTGGGAGTGAATTGGAGATGGTAACACGTGTCCTCGCTGCTCCTGAGGAGCTACTTATTTTTAATTGACTAAGAGAAGAGAAGCAATTAGAATATAGATGAAAATGCAGCCACATAATGAATTTTTTAACCACCACTTGGATCTGTCAAGTAGATTTTTGTGGCACAGTCGTGGAAATATATAGCGTAGCCAGATGGAAATAAATCACTGAGAACACTTGGAGAGGATTTGACATTTAACTATTGAAAAAAAAAAGAAAGAAAGAAGGAGTTTTTCTGATTTGTAGGAATCTTGATAAACACTTCAGGCAGGATTGTGGTTAGTTGTGTTCACTGATGCCTGCTGCTCTCTGCTGGGGAGGTGAGTGCCTCTCCTGGAACAGAGATATGCAGGTGGATAAATGAGGCCTCATGTCTTGATAATTGAGAAGAGCCCAGAAAAAGTGCAGCAAAGAAATCAAAAAAAAAAAAAAAAAGGGAAGAAAAAGCCCCAGTCCCCACAGGAAAGGTCAGTGCTGCCAGGACTGTTTACCTGCCTTGGTTTTACTTGCTGAGCAGTTGGTCACTGGGGAGAGTAAAGACTGAGGGTGTCCCAGAGAACTGAAGACAGCTCAGGAAGTACTTGTGGAACAAACTGCACTTTAAGGGTTGACCCTTTCCTGTAGAGTTAAACATTTACTTGAGAACTGGAGCATTCCTGCCGGTGTCTGTGGCAGGGTGTTTCTGATTTATGACTTGGCTCTTTTTTTGCAGTCTGGCCTTACCAAGGCTGTGAAGGAGAGTAAAATCTCGTTGCAGCAAGCAGAGTATGAGTTCCTGTCCTTCGTGCGGCAGCAGACACCCCCGGGGCTCTGTCCTCTTGCAGGTGAAGTGTCTTCTTTCTTAACAACAGCAGCATGATCCCCCCTGCACTCCCAGCTGGATGCAGGCACCCACCAATGCACTTGGCAGGGATGTGTTCGTGTTCTATGCTGTGCCTTTTCCTCACTGGGTATCCAACCAAAGGCTAAATACGGATCTTCCGGGTGTCCTGCTACCTGCAGCTGTGTTCAGAATGTTCCCATGCAGTGTTGGGGTGGGTGCTGAGTGAAACTATTACCAGTGGCCAGTCTCACTTGGCAGAAAACCCAATGTTCGCATGATTCTTTGATACTTATCTGTGTGACAGAAATTGTGGGAGTAGTAACCGAGGAATTACTAGAGGTATTAGTATTTAAACCCCGTGTGATCCCACAATGAAAATCTGACAAACCTTTACAATCATATTTACTAGAAAATGGGATAAATGAGCTGCTTGTGAATGGCTTTTCCTCCCCTGTGATCTCTCCCAGCTCGCTCATCCTGCCGCTCGTTTTCATGTCGCTCTGTAGCGTCTTTGAAGAAACATCTTGTTTTGTGTCTTTGTAGGTAACTCTGTTCATGCAGATAAGAAATTCCTTGACAAATACATGCCGCAGTTCATGAGGCACCTTCATTACAGGATCGTTGATGTGAGCACTGTCAAGGAACTTTGCAGGTAAATGTTCCCCCAATTAAGTGGTTTGAAAGATACCCCAGGGACGCCTGTTTGTGGTGCTGGGGCTTTGCAGTTTGTAGCAGGGGGTCTCGCAGGGCTGTGGCTTCTCTGGTTGTCAGTGGAACCAAAATTCTTCCACCAAGTGTAACAAACTTGCAATAAGCACGAGAGATGGTTTTGAATCCCTTTTTAAGTGGTAATTTTTCAACTTGCAGGCGCTGGTACCCAGAGGAATATGAGTTTGCACCAAAGAAGGCGGCTTCTCACAGGTGAGCTTTCTGCTCCTGCCTGTGTCTGTGACACAGCAGGGATCTGGAACCAGTGGCTCTTCCTGAGCCCTGAGCAGGCAAGCCTGGAGCAGGGAGCTGATCTCCAGAGCCCTCAACTCCTCCCTTGGATTGAATTGCCAACACTGTCAGTTGTGTTGGCTTCCAGGAGCTCCATGTCCCATGGTGACATAAACTAATAAACCATGTGTTGCTCCCTGGCACTGTTGGACTTTTACTGCTTCCCCAGGGCAAGGGAGGTTATTTTCATTTCTGGCAGATGCACCATCCATGTACATCCAGTTTGGTTTCCTGCAGCCTGGAAGTTTTCAGTGGCGCTGGGACCCAGGTGTGGCTGGACATGCACACAGGCGCTTTGAAACCCTCCTTAATTCTCTTTCAGAGCACTTGATGACATCAGGGAAAGCATCAAAGAACTCCAGTTCTACAGAGACCACATCTTCAAGAGGAAAACGGACGAGAAGAAAAGGAAACTGATCGAGAACGGGGAAAGCGACAAGGCTGCCAGCTGATTTCCCCTCCTCCCATGCCGGCCCGTAGCACACACTAGATGCCTCTCCTGGTTCTTTTCTGTTTGCCAGTCTCTCGGGAAAGCTGCACCCTGGGTTACCTTATTTCTTAACCAGCTGTTCAATGCAGACAGAAGCCTGAGTTGCTGCTGCTTTTGAGTTTGAGCACGGAATGGGCACGCTGGGCCTCAGCAGCGCCTGGGTTTGGATGTTCTAGGTAAAACACGCTGTTTGATACTCCTTGCACCCAGTTTTAGGTGCAGTCTTTCACGACACAATAAAACAGGTCTGTTGAAAGAGGGTGGTTTCGGACAGCCTTTCTTTGGTGCTCGCCACGCGGCCAGGTGAACCAGCTGCTTGTGGGTCTGGAGAGGAAGATGCTCTGGGAAATGGTGTGCCAGTCCTTCATGGGTGTTTAACAAGAGTGGTTGGGTCAGCCTGGTCAAGAGGAGACTGAGGGGAGAGCTCATTGGGGTCTGCAGCTTCCAAAGGAGGGGTGATGCTCTCAGGCACATGGTGGCATCGTTTGGGTTATCCCGTGCAGGGCCAGGACTTGGACTTGATGATCCTCATGGATCCCTTCCAGCTCAGGATATTCCACGATTCTTTGAGTCCTTATCAATAAGGCTGCATCGGCCTTTAATCTTCACTGTGAAAGTGCCTGTCCTGTAACTCCCCACTTCTCACAAAACACTTGTGAAAGTAGGAACCACAGAAAGCTGCTTCTGTCACCCAAACTGCCCTGTGGTCGGGTTTCCAGAGGAAGCATGACTGCTTTTTAAATGTGGAGTCTGGAAAAAGGGAAGTACAAAAGGAATGTATGTCAGGAGAGGGACCTGGGCTTTTGGCTGCAAGTAGCTCTCTCTCTTCAGCAACACTTCCCTGAATCAGAGTTAAAAGTGTTCGTAAAACATTCTGTTTAATAACAGAAACTGTGACATAACTCAGTGCTGAACAGCCACATGCAAATCACAGAGCAGCTAGCACACATATCACAGGGATATCCCAGCAATTCATGGCATAAGAAGTAGGACTGAAGATGAGAGGTGTTACCCATTATCAGACAAAACCACACAAGTACCCGAACCCCTTTGTCTCTGCATCCTGACATTTGCTGCCCCAGTAATTAGCGTGCTTCCCTCTGAAGGAGAAGGTGCTGCAGAGCTTTACAGGCATAAAGCTCTTTGCTACCAAAAATAGTAGTGGGGAAGGGTCTGAAGTGCTGAAGAACACTTCAGAAAAGAGCAGAAAACACACAGGACTGAGCAGTGTCCCTTGTTCCCCGCAGGGCCAGCTGGGAGGCACCTGCCTGCACTGCAGGTACAGCCCTGTCCCTGTGGTGCATTCAGTGCGTCCCTCAGAGCTGGTGCTCTGCCTCTTGCTGCTGGCTCCCAACCTCCCCTGGGGTGTCCTGGAGCAGGAGCTGCCAGCCCATAAACCAGAGGGTGTAACGGAGCACGGGGTGTGCAGCTCCTCAGCACGTTTTTATTATGGGCATTAATAATAACAGCCATCCAGGGCTTCTCAATCCTGCTGATTGTTGGAGCACCTGCTCTGCTAACCCTGGGAATGATTGTTATTGGAGAGAGGCCATTAAAATGGTTAATGGGGCAAATAAATGAGTCTGTGAAATGTCTCTCTCCTCTGTCACTGGGTCTCAGGTAGGTTGGCAGTTCCTGTGAGGTTTGTTTCCCGTGTGCCAGTACCCATGGGCAGGGCTGAGGGACACCCGTGGACAGGGTTATCTGCCATAGCCAGCACCTTCAGAGATGCCTGGGATGCATCCCTGTGGTGCTGCCAGCCCCCCACCCACGGGGGTCTTGGGATGGAGCCATATCAGAGCCAAGGACATGCAGTTCACCCTCACCCCAGCAGCTGCCCAGACCCACGTCACGGCCACACCCCAGCAGAATCTGCTTTGCCTGTCATTTCCATGTTGTTAGTTTTCTACCCTTCCTTTGACTTCTTCTTTCTGTGACCTACTTCTCCTGCTTTTCATATTTTATTCCTTTTTAAGAGGCTTTTGTTTTTCTCGAAACGTTTTTTAAGGAAAATATGCCACCTGTGTTTATACATTTTTAAACACTGTTTATTCTTGCTTCTGAAGTAACGGCACTGTATGGAGGATTTTTATCTCATTTCCCTGTGTTATGCAATATCATTCCTGGTTTTCTGTGCTGGCATCGTTTGAAGTTCCGATTTAGTACAAATTTGTCACGCGCTCGGCAGAGCACAGATAAACCCCACCAAAGCGGGTGTTGTTTTGGGCTGGAAACAAAGCTCCCTCCTGCAGCAGGGGCTGGGGAGGGGGGACAGACACGGACCACCCCAGCTCTGCACCATCCCCTTCTCCAGAAGCACTTGCACCAGTTGTTTCTGTGCACGATGCCCTGAAAGCTCCATCAGCGTTGCACTCACGATCACAGGGGTTCCAGACACAGGGATGCAAATAACTGCGTGTTTTAGAATGTGGTAGCTAATAAAACTTCCTCAAAGGCATAATACAGAGTGTGCCTGGGGTTTTCAATGGAATTTCATAAATTATGTTGGCCCCTGTAATTATTTATTTGAAATAGGAATTTGTGGGGAGGTCTCAGGTCCTCTTAATACCACATTAATAATGTGCCCACAGGTTACAGAGCAACTTAAAATCCACATCACTTATTCCAGGCAGGTGTTGGAGCCATTCTGGCCCTGAATGTTGAATGGCTCCGGTCAGAAACACCCACCCTCAGCTCCACCATTTAACCCTCACGGAAATCCCTGTCCCAGGACAGAGAGCCAGACCGAGGTGGTTTAACAGCACATTGAACCCTTTACTGCACAAGGAGTTTGTGTTCCCATTCTCTGTTCAGGAGTCCCACAGCTCCAGCTGCTGCCAGTCTGGAGGTTTTCCCATGCGGAAACTCCTTCCAGACACGAGTCATTTGAGCTTCCCATGACACATTCCTCCCTCCTTCCCTCCTGATCTTTTCTCTGACCTTCCCTGCGCCTCTCAATCTCTCCATCCATCCACATGGCACTATTCAGGTGCAAACCACAGAAATCAGGAAAAAATATGTCTCATGATCACCAAAACTACCCTTTTGCCCAGCTCCCATTCCTGCTTTCCAGAGAAATCCCCGTGCCCTTTCCCCCTCTGCTCCCAGGCACAGCCACCGGTTCCACCACAAGGGTCCAGAAGAGCTCCTGCCCTTTGGCAGCTGCATCACAGACACGACACCACCCTTAGGAAGGCAGGTGAAGGAAACAGTGACCCCTCCTCGAGCAACATCCTCCCCAGTTCGTTTGGACTGAGCTGGATGTTCAGACGTGGCAGGGACGTGTTGGGGACGTTGAAGGGACAGTGCACAGCCCACCCTGGCACTGCTGCTGGCACTGTCCACCAGCCCTGGGAGCCACCCCTTGCAGCTGTGCTGGCTCAAGGTCGGCTGCAGAGAGCCTGGAATAGAAAACCTTCAGACATGTCTTTTTTTGTGTCTCTCTCTCTTTTTTTTTTTTCCTCCTGCTGCCGTTGATGATACCCTTTTACTGGAATAACTCTCTCCTGCTGACAGATAAGCTTTTAGGATAGTGAAATCTCTGTGACATTTTAAGTGCCCTAAATGACAAAACAAGGACGTGCAAAATTACCCCGCGACTACTCCGTAAAACACAACTTGTCAGGAAGTTGCTGCAGCCGCCTGGGCCCTGCGAGGATGGGGCATTCCCACCCCTCCTGGGACTGTTCTCATGGCAGGACAGCAAGTGGAATAGCATGGGAAGAGGGAAGAGAGGGAAAGGGGCAAAACAGGGGCAGAGTGAGGAAGAGCCTCCCAAGCCATAGGGACAGAGGGTCCGTGTGGCACCGTGGACCTGCCTCTCTGGCGTCTCCCCACTGATGGATGGGATCCAAATGGCTGTAAATTGCCAGGTGCTGCAGCAATGTTTCAGCCACTGGAGCTGGAGGAGCTGTGAGCGGTGCCATGTGCAGGGCACGGGCTGTCAGTCAAGTGTGGGGAGGGAGAGATGACAGCCGGCGAGATCCGTTCCCCTGCACTTACACCAGCGGGGAGAAGAGCATAAATGGGTGTGATAATGGTGTGATGGGGCCTAGCAGAGACAGTATTTTGGAAATGAAAACAATTATCCGGTGAGTCAAGTGGCACCTTGTGACCCCCCCAGTTCTGGGTGTCAAGGGCAGGTTACAGGGCCTGGAGAGAGAACAAATGATGGAGGTGCAAATCCTTCTGCTATCCTAAGTCGAGGCTTTGTTGTTCACCCTTGAAATCCCCTTTCTGGGGAGATCTGGGGGGAACTGTGCTCTGAATCGACCACGCAGCTTGTGTGAGCCCTGAACCTTCCCCAGGCAGAGTCCTCCCCTGTGCCGTGCCAGCTCCATGCACTGCACTGCAAAGGACTAAAATCAGCCTCTGCTCCCAGCCCGACAGACAAGACCAGAGGGAGGATCACGCTCTCCAAACTTTGCAGAAGGGAAATGAAGCGCAGAGAGATGAAGTGACCTTCCTAAGGTCGCGTGGGGAATTTGTAGCAGAGCCAAGGACTGAGCTGAGATCTCCAGGGTCCTCATCTACTCCTTCCACCGTGAGATATTCCTTCCTCTTTCCCTCCAGCCAAGTTAAAAATAAAACTGAGTTTCATTTCCCTTTGGCAGCAACGTGACTCCAGTGCAGCATCCTGGTCTGTGAGCTGCTGGGGCCGCAGCGCTGCCAGGATCTCTGCAGTGCCCACTCTTTTAGGGGATGGCTGCATGCATGGATATATTTGTGTGCGTATATTAATTAGGTGGCATTTCCTCCCCATAATTAAGCGGAACCTCTTCATAGGCCCCTTTGAAGCAAATCTCTGCTGGTTCAGAGAAACTTTCATCGCCAGCCAGCGCTCTGAGGCGCCTGTTTGCATTGTTCCCTCCAGCTGGAATAAAACTCCTTCTGATAACGATGGAGAAGGCAGCTCTGGGTTCCCAGTGCCATGATGCAGAGCCCAGCCCTTTTTCGGAGGGGAAATGCCTGTTCTGATACCTGCAGCAAGCCCTCAGCAGCGCCCCAAGGTCTGGGGAGCAGAGTGGAAGGCTTGCCCGCTGTACCTGCAGTTGATTATGGCTGTTTGTATCCCCTCAACTTCTTTACAAGTCCTCCAACCTGTTGCATCCTTCTGTTTTCCCTCCTCTGCTCAACAATACCCCTGACAGGGGCTGCTCTTTTTTCCAGGGAAGCCCACGGGCTGGGAGATGCTCCCTGCTGGATGGATCTGCAACGCCCTCGCCTTTCCCTGTGGAGGTTTCAGCAGTTGAACTGCTGCTCATGAGCAGCCCCCAAACCCGTCACCCAACCCGTCCTCCCGAGCTGCCATTCCCTGACGGCATCGCTGCTGTTGCTGCAGTTGGTCTTGTGGTGTCTCCCAAACACAGGGAGCTGCAGAGCTGCGAGTGGAGGGAGCTCTGGCAGGGAGCATGGCAATAGAGCCAGGGCCAGGATGGGAATGCTGCACACAGGTTTCCCTTGGGCGGCTGTTTTTTGGCTGCTCCTGCAGTCAAAGGGAGGTCCTAAGGGCACATGCTACCTTTCCAGGTATAACCCCCTTGTTTCAGCAGGGAACAGGAGTTTCCTGCAGGAATGAGGGTTGTCCTGTTCCTCATTTGTATGGGGGAGGAGGAGAGAGAAACCCTGGCTGCATCCCTGTGCTGTGTAGGTGTCTGCACGAACCTGACACTCGTGGCATGTGTCAGCAGAGAAGGCAAGCATCCCACCTCTCTGATTCCTGTGTCAGATGCTTGGCATTATCACTCCTGCCTTCTCCTCCACCTCGGGCCCATATCCAAGGCAGCAGTGCAGTTTGGGATGATGTTTTTGGTCTGTGAACCTCTGCAGAGGAGAGGATGACTGGGCACAGGGGGCACCCTGGGGCTCCCCGTCATTCCCACTGATCCCCTGGGAGGTGACAGGCTGGGAACGCTTAGTAAGAAGAACAGCCACATTTGTAAGCAAAGTCATCCCAGACTTGGTGATTTACCTCCCACACTTTTTTAAACACACGCATCACCTCTGACTTCCAAGCTCTACCTGGCATCGAACTGGTGGCTGGTGCCTCTTCTTCCTGCTCTCCCTGCAGGAAGCTGGCTGGGGAACATGAGACCCTCATCCCAATAAAAGGAGATCCCCTCTATTAGCAGAGCTACAGCTCTGCTTAAAGCAGGCATGGGAAAGGTTTGGTGTTGCTCTCTGGGTTTGTTCTCTCCCCACAGCAGAGCCACCTAAATGGAGCAGGTACCCAGCAGGTACTGCTGCATGTGTGCCCTTCCCACAGCAAAGCCTCACTCCCCAGCAATGGCCTTTGCCCTTACAAGCAGGGCATCTACAGCATCCCATGGGAATATAAACACCCAGATCCCTTGCCCAGGTGGAAGGTACCTGCTGGGAGCCAAACCCACAGCTCTGCAGGCCCCAGAGAAACGCACGACATGGATAATCCTCTTCTCCCCTCAGGGTCACAAGTACCCACCCAGTGAAATATCACAGGCGGCTTTGCACAGGATCTGAGTCAGTCTGTGATCACCAGTAACACAAGCAGATGAATTAGGGCGAATCACATCCCCCCTACAGAACAAACAGCGTCCAGCAAAAGGGATGAAGGGAATGTATTCCTGGTGTGAACAGCTACACAGCCCCAGCCAGGAGTGCGTGCTGGATGGAGGCACCAAGGCACGTGTCAGCATCAGCCACTGTGGAGGAGGCACCCTGCCCTGCCTGACCCGGCCACACCACATCCTGGCTCACTCTCACGGATCCACTTTCATGTCACGCAGCGAAAACGCAAACAATATGTTCTGGGACAATCATTTCCCTTTCCAGAGGGACAAAGTGACTTGGCCCGGGGTCTTTGCCGTGTCCTCTGCTGTGCGCTCTAATTGCCCTGAGATGCTCTACCTGGAGAGAGCCTTAATACATAATTATATACCATTAGCAATGAGAATAACATGACAACTGCTTTGGATAATCACGGAGAGCACCGTTCCTGACAGTCTCCTAGCTACCACAGCATACACGTACTGGGCTCATTTTGTACAAGAGGGCATTTTGGCAGAATTATTTGAAGCTGGAAATAAGAACAGCAGACACGCAGTCCTGGTTTCACGGGGCTCAGAGGGAAACAAATGGGAAAATTCACTGCAAAGGCAAATCAACCAGTAGGATTTTTAATTTTCTAAACCCACTCTAATTAAGAGCATAGGTAAGGCAGCCCAAAGGAAGCCTTCAGAAGACTGTGGGTGCTCTCTACCTGGAGATTGTGTGATATCTGGTGTTGATTTAAAGACTCTGGAAAGCTGCACTGCCATCCCTAGGTAAACCATTCCCATGTTTTATGACCAGATTGCTAAGAATTTAGCCCATATTTCTCACCTGAATTTGTCCAACTTTCATTCCTAGTCACTAAGGATCATTTTGCCTTTCCCTATCCTTCTCTGCAGCCACTCACCATCAGGATTCCCCTCTCCCTGAGCAGGCATGGCATGGTCAGCACTCCCTTGGCCATTCATGTCAGAACAAGCATGCCCCTTTGCTTCTCTGCTTCCCAATTTCCAGAGATGCATATCCCCACTGTCTGGAAACCATCCTTACAACTCCAGTGTGCAAACATCCCTTAGACTTTTTGCATATCCCCGCAGTGCTTGAAATTGTCTTTCTTGCCCAAACCACTGTGACAGCTCCCAGCTCACCCTCCCTCAGGACCCTCTGCTTTGTCCTCCCAAACAGCAGGACCAGGTTTTCATCCGCCACAACAGCAAGAGTCGTGCTGTGTTACACTGCCCTGGGACATGTGGAGACTGCTGGAAGGAAGGTCCCTGTTCACCTTGATGGTCCCTGTTTACCATGGTGAGCGCCACAGGAATGGGCAATCTGCCTTAGTGCTGGCACTTCCCTCCAAGAGCACAGGGTCCACGTCCCCTCCCCACCTGGTGTGTGGTCCAGCCTGCCCCTCCTGTGCTGTGGGATGTCACCCACTCCCTCAGCTCTTCCCCTTGAGGCATTTTTCAGCCTGAAGGACAGCACTGTCAACCCACCCATGGAGAATAAAGGAAAGCAAACAGGAACCTTCGGAGGTGCTCCAAGTGCCAAGGACAAGGCTGGCTGCTGCCAAGGTCACAGGCATGAGGATATTCATCTTCATTCCTCACCATCACCATACAGCCTTAGCTGGAGAGAACCGAGCCGCTTCCGGCTGTGCCTGTTTAAAGGATGAGGGAGCACAGGATGGTTCAAGAGGAGATTGCTTCATAAGACAATGGCTGAGCTGATAATGCCAGCTAAAGTCGGGCCACCGGGGACCTCTTACAATTTTAAGATCCAATCAACTTTAAAATATTACTGTCTCAGGCAGGCAACGAGTCTTGGAGCAGAAAACAAGTGATCCTGTTTTATTTACGGAGCAAAGGATGTTCTCCCTGTCCTCACCCACGTATTGAAATATTAATGGTGTTTGTGTGTGTTGCTGTGTTAACATAACATTTCCACAGCTCAATTTAAAACAGCTCTGGTTAAAACACTTAATGCCACAACGCCGGCTGCCCAGGAAAAGTGGACAGCAGGGATGCAGAGATCAGAGGCAGCAAGGATGTGAAGAAATATCTCAGGGAGAGGCTGCCATCAGAGAGATTTGTATCTTAATCCCCCTTTTCCTCCCAGTGAAACCCACTCTGACTCCATCACCTTCCTGGTGGCCAGATGTCACCACTCTGGAGCAGCTTGTCCAGCATCAGCAGATGCCCAGCCTGCCTTGCTGTGGCTAAGGAGACCATGACCTTGGGTTAGAAACTCCAGAATTTTCAGGTGCATCCCACTTGCTTCACCCCTTGTGACTACCATCCTGCAGTTATGCAAATTCCTGCAAGGCTAAAGCCTCACTTGCAGAGATTGAGCTTGGGAATGGCCACAGAGGAGCAGCCCTGCTCCTGTGTCTGGGCTGGGTTGTGCTGCAACCCCCTACACGCTCCCTACCCGTTGGGATGCCAACAGAGAGCCCTGGAGCTCTTTGCAGCCAGTCCATGTGCTGGGTACCTCTGCTGCTGTCTGGGAAGCGCTTACATGACACATCATCACTCTGCCTTAGCCGGTGGCCACAGTGGGACGGCAGCAGTGAGGACTGCATTATATATTTTATCATAAACACAAAAGCAACGACTACCACAGATTCTTAATAAAAATGTGTCTCCGGCGCCGGTGCAGAGCGCGAGTTAAACACTGTGTAACATCAAGCAATTTGTAGCGCCTGCACTTGCGATCGCGCGAACGTCCCCAAAGTGCCCCATGGAAAAGTCAATAACATCAATAAAATCAACAACAAATAAAAGCAGCCTGGCTTGGCGGCAGGCTCCGTTCACGGGGAAAATCTCAGCGGCCTTTTGAACAGGCTCAGTGAGAGAAATGTCGCCGTGTGAGGGGAGGACGGGCACGCTCCCCTCTGAGAGCACAGCGCCAGGACAAATACTGACCAAGGGCCACAGCATTGTGCCATGCCCGCTGTCTGGGCCACACCAGCCTTTGGATGGCCAGCAGAGCACTGACCCCTGCATGACACTGAGCATCCCTGGCACCTCCAACAGCACCCAGTCATCCCAGGTGCCTCCTGGAACTATAGAAGCAACAGGTAAGAGCCATCCTTGCAACCTACTGCCTTTTGTTGGGGTCTAAAGGACATCTCCTAAAACTTTTATTCTTTCCTGTGTTGCCTGATGCTGCCCTTTCCCCACTCTCCAGGACCCAAGTGCTCTAAGTTATGCAGCTTCTTTTATTCTGTGCCCATTCATCCATCCCCGAGATTCACATTCCTCCTCCTTTATGAAGAATTAACTTGTTGGAGCTGATTTATGAAGACTGGCAGGCACCTGTGCTGGAGCAGGGCTCTAATACGTTCATCATGAAGTCCTGTAGTTATTCCTAAAAGAGCTCATGTTAATGCCTCACATTAAAATTCATATTTTATTTCTACATAACTAGAGTCTCTCCGCAATCTTTAAGATATGCCCTTCAGAACCTGGATTTCTTTATTTTATTTTTTTTTTTTCTTTTTGTGAGAGATTGAAGCTGTGCTGGTGACAGCTTCTCATAAACACAGGGTGGCATCGGCACAGGGCGGTGGGTTGTGTGTTCTCTGCATGTTACGTGCCTCGGGTCTGACTGACAGCGAGGACTCGCCAAGGTACATCCTCCATCAAACACTACTCACTTTTGTTAGCACAGCAACAGAGCCATTCTCCTTAAGAACATAACCTTTCCCAAATCTCCTCATGCTAGCAGGAGCCAGGTTGCACTGGAAAAGCAGCGGGTTGAGCTTTGTGCTCTTCAGGAAAACTCTTCAATACACAAGGGGCAAGCAGAGCTGGAGTGGGGGCATGTGGGGAAACAGGGGAGCCTTTCATGTGAGTTGGCTCATGGAGGAAGAGGTGGGCATGAAAGCAGAGCTATGGGGGGGCAAAGGCCTGAATCGTTTGGTGGGAACATTTTTTTCCCCTTTCAATCCAGCGTATTTCATTCCCTGGTAGAAACAAACCTACTGGAACCCACTGAATTTGGCACGAGTTCAGCTCAGAACATAACTGCCCCAAATTGGCCAAACAGCCCAGCCCCACGTCCCCTGTTTTTCTGACATGTTTCCCTTTGGATGCCAAACGCACCTGAGGGGTGGCCGGGGACCCTCCGCATCACGGGGGCAGATGCTGCTGGCACGTTCCCCATGGCTCCCCCCATGCCCACGCCGTTCAGAGCTGGCTCTGCAGGAAGGCGTTGGTGGGAACAAAGCAACGCGAGCTAACAACCGGCTCCAGCATTCCACTGCGGATCATAATTGACCGCTGAAAGCCTGAGCTACAGTACTAATCTGATAGGGCTGTAATCAATTGTGTTTCTCGCTCTCAGATGCAGGGAGAGAAAGAAAAGGAGTGGGAAAATTAATCTGGATTTTTTTTTGGTTTTTTTGTGCACCGCTGCAGCAGGAAAACCTTGTCCCTTGTTATTATTTGTGCTCGGAGCAGGCTGCTGTGTTGGAAACACTCCCAATATGGATGACCACTGAGCCAAAGAACCCCATTCTCAGACAGACTGACATGGAGGACATCTGTGGACCGGCCACGGCATGACTTGTGGCCTTCCAGGAAGGATGTGGTGCTTGTAGGAGCCGAGCAGGCAGGATGGCTCTGAGCACGAGGGGCCAGGCTCGGCGTGCTGCTGGCGATGGCCATCACCCAGGCTATCAGAGAGCGAGTGGATGTCTTAATCCCACTCCCATCCTGGATCTCATCCAAGCCAGATTGAAGTCAGTGGAAATCTTCCCGTTGGCTCCCCCGGGCTTTCAGCCAGACGGGCAGCGGCGTATGGAGTTCCCGGGATGAGAGACACAAAAACAGACGGAAGGCCCGAGCAGAGCCGTGGCGTGACTCCCGTGCGAATGCACAAGTAGATTTTGCTGCAAAGAGGACACGAAGTCCTTAACAGCATTGACACTGCCCAGGAAAGCACTGGAAATTTTCCCCTTGGGATCCCGGCACCGCTCAGCGCAGCGAGTCCATCTGAGCATCCTCAGTGGAGCACTCCCATTCCCACCCCTGCCCGCATCCCGCCAGTCCGGCGCTGTCTCCCAGCTCAGCACCGTGGCACAGGACGGCGCCCACAGCCCCAGGCGCTGCGAAGGCAGATCTGCTCCCTGCTTATTTATTTGTTTTTGCGGGGCAGCGCAGAAAATGACAGCTCATAAACTGCCTGCCAGCGCCCTCCTCCCCGTGTCCTTTGAAGCGCCGCTAACCGCTGGCTTTGAACCCCCTCTGTTTATTGTGTGCAGCAAAGCTCACGCCTTCGCCGCTGACATAAATTATAGAGCAGGAGAGGAGAGAAAAGGAGGGAGATAATGCAAAATGCCCTCCCAACTAACTTTGCTAATTAAACCAGCTCTGAAGCCTTCCAAAACCACCCCCATGTTATGACAACGTGAACAGCACATTCCAGGGAAACTGTTAAATTTATTGTTAAATAAATTGTGCAGATAAAGTTCAAATGAGACTATTGTTGGTCTACAGCTGAATGTGAGCTGGGGTTTGCCCGGGTGGGCAAGAAGGCCAATGGCATCCTGGCTTGTACCAGAAAACGCGTGGCCATCAAGGCCAGGGCAGTGACCATTCCCCTGTGCTAGGAGGATGCTCCTTGAATCCTGGGGTCAGTTTTGGGCCCCCTCATGCCAAGAAAGACACTGTGATGCTGGAGCATGTCCAGAGAAGGGCAGCAGAGCTGGGGACATGGTTAGTGATGGGCTTGACAGTGCCGAGTTAATGATTGGACTCGATGATCTTAAAGGTCATTTTCAAGCCAAGTGATTCTCTGATTCTGTGATTTACTTCCCATTACCCCTATGCCAAAGGGAGCAATCCTCAAGGAACAGGGATTCCTCTGAGCCTGGGGCATGCCTCCTCCTGCTGTGCTCCCACCAAGACACCCACAGTACAGAGCAAACACATCCCTGCTGGGTTTCCCCCTGGATTAGAGCAATGGCAGCAAGGCTTCAGGCTGTGCCAGCACAACACCTGAAATGGGAACTGACTGTCCTAACAAGAATAATATTCCTTGCAGAGGTTCACGCGCTGCTGCAATTGAGTTATGAAACGCCACAAAGATCAGGTGGACTTTGCAGGAGCTGCTCCTCTCACGGAGCCTTTTTTCATTGTCTTTAGCTAAAATAACCTTTCAAGAAAGCAGGAGCAGCATCCTCCTCCCCCTCAGCCCTCCAGTCACTCTGTCCTCCGCTGAACATTGATTTTTGCAGTGCTCCTCGTTTTTCCTGTGCTGGAAATGAACCTGACTGTGTGTTTCTGCGGAGATGGTGGAAAAGAGACAGTAAAGGCAGAGATGTCTGCATGACCGCGAGGTCAAACTGGTCCAGCTTTTGGGAGTCCTTAGAAGAGGCTTCAAGCTGCCCTATGTTAGGCACATTAAATTCAAAACGTTGACAGCTGAAAAAAGACAGGCTTCACAACTACCTGCTCAGTGCTGAAGGAGAATGAAACTGACCCTGTGCCAAGGAGCACTGTCCAAGCAGCCCCACAGTGGGGTGACAGTGACTTGCCCTAGTTAACTCATAATTTGTGGGTGATTATATCACATTGATGGGTGGCCATCGTTTTCCACCTTACCACCACTAATTAGCCATCAGGCCCCTGGAGCTCTTTGGCTGCTATTTTAAGTCGTTATTCCCTCTAAGCAAACAGCAGAGAGAAGCAACTTCCTTTCCCTAAATAAGACACAGCGAGAGCTTTCACTCAAAGCCAAAAATCAAAGAGCGAGCTGGAGATGCGTTTGGAGGAGGCTCAGAGATGTTTGGATAAAGGGTGTTGGTGTGGGTGTTCTTGGACCTGTGTGCACTGACAGCAGCCCCAGGGGCGAGCACGCACGAGAGTGATAAGAGACACTAGAAAGAAGAAACTCTAAAGAGAAAAAAAGCAACTTTTGCCTCCAGGTCTGTGTCTCACAGTCCCTGAGCACACGGTGAAATCTGCTGGGGGAAGTGTTTCTGTACGACTGCTGCACTGACAGTCACGGGAGGGCTAGGAAGGAGTAGGGTGGAGCTCTGCGTGTTTACTACTATTTATCCTTTGTGTTTTCCTGGTGTTAAGAGGCACTGGGTACTGAGCAGCCCTCGTTCAAGGGAGTGCAGGTTTCTCCCAAACCCATAAAAGTGAAAAAAAATAGAGACGGTGGATACATTATCACTGGATGAGGGCTCACCCTAAACAGTTATCTGTAACTATAAAGTGATTCCATTCCAGACCCAAATGATAAACTGACAAATTTCATGGCCCAGTTTCTATTCAGGAACTACTCCCCCCGCTCGCTGAGGCTCATTTTTTTGGGGGAAGTATTGGAGGAAAACGAGCACTTTCCCCTCAGATCTCCCCGGGGAACGCTCACATGATGCAATCGCTCACTCGCAGCATCCCTGACACAGAAGTACAAACAGCGACATTTCCCAATATCAAACAGGGATCGGAGGGGAGTTGCTGAGATCAGGCGCTGCTCTGATCTAACTTGCATCTCTCCAGTTTAAAATCTTAATTGAAATGCTACTTGAAAGCCTCTGGAGCGCAAGGAGGGGAGATAAACCCAGGCAGTTGCCTGGAATGCCAAAGCAAGGGGAAGGAAAACCAAAGTGCTGGTTGGTTTTGTGTTTTTTTTTTTTTTTTCCTGAAAATGTAATTTTGAACTGCCTGTCACTGGCAGAGGAACGGATGTGTTCCTCTCCAGAGAGGGACAGGAGGGGGAGGAAAGTCATCTCCCCAAACTCCTCATGAGCAGCAAGTGTCAGCCAGGCAGCAGCACTGCCTTCCATCCTTTGACTGCCGCCTCCCTCATGAGTTTGGGAAGGAGAGGAGGGGGCATGAGACCACCACGTGTGATCAAAGCTGTGACAGCACAACACAATGCACCATGCACAACACACAGAGCTGGTCCGAGCACTCCCTCCGTCCAGCGGTGGATGGAGTGCTCCCGCACAACCTGCTGCTGCTGCATTACACCCTGCTAGTGCCTCCAAAACACTTCAAACAAAAGAAACCAAACACCAGGAGAGGGCTTTGACGGCCCGTGAGCCTCTGGCAAATGCAAACACACAGCACATCTATGTTTAATATGGAATAATCCCCCCCCCGCCATGGCGCTCGGCCTCACGGCAAACAGAGGAGCGATTTGCTGAGCCCCTCTAACCCCACCTGCTTCTCTCTCTGATCCTCACACTGCTTGTTTCATGAGAGCAGAAAAGACTGAAGATAAGTATCGATTTCGGGGAGAATGAAGCTTCCCGGCCCCATTTCCACGTGTGTCTGGGAATCACAGCAAAGCTGGGGTGTGTACTGTCCAGGGGTGCTTATAGCTGGCTGTGCCCCCCACCACAGTCCCTCTGCTTGGGGACACCAGCCACTCCTAAGATCAGTGCCAGTGCCCTCTCTGCCCACACCAATACCCTGCAAGCCCTACGGTCCAGCCAGGCAGCTCTTCCACATGGGAGACCGTGCAGGGAAAAAAACCCAAACTGGCCAGGAACCGACTAGCTGGTAATTACATTTCGCAACATCTGCTACTTGCTATCATTTGTTTTAGTATTTCTGCTTTATACATTGGAACACTCCGAGTTTTTGTCATCTGGAGCTGCTGAACTGTCTTGGAAAAGAGCTCCCACTCGACGGCAGTGGCAGAGCAGGCATGCCCAGAGCAGCACAGCACACACCAACACCATGGCAAGGACCACTCACAGCCAGCCTGGCTGCTGCTTTTTCAGCGGTTTGGTTATTTTGGGTGCCGCAGACAAACCTCCGACAAACCGTTTGTTCATTTGGGAACAACAGAGCTTAAAAACAAACGAGGTGTTAAAAGGAGGGAGGCTCAAAGCCCGGCTTTCATCTGCAGGCTGCCGTGCGGCTTTGATGGGGCCGGGAGAACAGCTCTGTTCTCAGGGGGATAATAATTATGTTTTTGGCTTTGAGAAGTCCAGTGGGTTGGATCTTCACAGGCTCTTGGTGCTCCCCTCCCCACCTCCTCGCGTTTCGACTTCAAAGCGGAAGGGAAGAAGCCCCAAATAGCATCATTTTGTTGATCAAAACCCTACAACTAAACAGTGGCCCAGATGAAGAAACCGGAGAGGAGCTTTTCATTAGCGGCAGATGAAAACGACACCTCGGCTCGGGTTTGGCCGCTCCCATCCAGAACAGCGATATTTCACCGGCTAAGGAGCCGCGCTCATCCCCGGCTGCGCTGCACAGGCAGAGGCGGCAAAGAGTGTCTTGCTCTGGGGCACTGGCATTTAGAAGAAAATGGTTTTCTTTCATCTGCCCAAGTAAATCTCTTCCCAACACTTGTGAGCCTGATTGCTGCCAATTTCCGCTGCAGAACGCAGCCATTCGGAGGGAAGGCATTAAGGACTAAGAGATACTCATAACATTTCAAATGAAGCACTTTTTTTCCCTTCCCCCCCGCTCCCCCATCCCACCTCAGGCTGTGTCTCTTTCAGCGCTTGGGTATCTATTCTTTGAGAACAAGAGATATTTCTGTGCTTGAGCTCTGCCCTGTTTTTTGCAGTCCCTGCCCAGACATGAAGGCACTTTTGCTTGGAGGGATGAGTCCCTTTTGCAGCTGGGGCACCATATAAATATGTAATCATAGAACCATAGAAGGACCTTAAAGCTCACCTCATTCCACCCCCTGTCATGGGCAGGGACACCTTCCACTATCCCAAGTTGCTCCAAGCCCTGTCTAACCTGGCACTGGACACTTCCAGGGATGGGACAGCCACAGTCTCTCCAGGCAATCTATGCTAGGGCTTCCCCACCCTCACAGGGAAGAATTTCTTCCTAATACCTAATCTAAATCTACTCTCTGTCAGTGTGAAGCCATTCCCCCTTGTCCTGTCACTACAGGGCCCTTGTAAATAGTCTCTGGACTCACTCCAACAGCTCGATCCTTCCTGTGCTGGGAATCCCAGAGCTGGAGGCAGCACTGCAGGTGGGGTCTCACCTGAGTGGAGCAGAGGGGCAGAATCTTCCCCTCATCTGCTGCCTACGCTGTGGGATGAGCCCAGAACACAGCTGGTTTCTGGGTGCCAGTGTACATGTCTGGCTGCTGTCCAGCCACTCATCCAGCAATACCCCTAAGTCCCTCTTTGCAGGGCTGCTCTCCATCCCTTCATTCCCAGCCTGGATTGATCTCAGGGGTTGCCCTGACCCAGGCACAGAACGAGTACTTGGCCTTGTTAAACCTCATGAGATTCCCATGGGCCAACTTGACTAGATATTCCAATATATATATATATGGGGTTTTTTGTGTGGCAGCAAAGAGCTTGCATCTCCCCCCAATGCTACACAGAGCTGCAGTCGCTCAGGGTGCATACAGGTGCCAGGCTACAACCACTTTCCACTTATCCTTCTGTGCCTGAATATTGCCACACATATGTTATGAAAAATTACCCGCTGCTCGGAGAGCTCGGAGATACAATAAGATCCACATCAACATTAATGAACCCCTGTCTCTCCTGTGAGAGGAAGCTAATGTAATAACAGCGTTATATTCGGCAAACAAATGCTTGAGACAATTTTTTTAAGCACCAGACAGTAAACAGGACCGAAAATATCCTCATGAATTACAAGAGTCTAAAATCCTCTACTGAGAAATTAATTTAATAGCAGTAAATACTGGAGCAATTTCCCCCATGTGAAATGCCACCACCACGTTCAGTTAAAAAGCTTCATTTAAGCAGCACGTTGGCACCCACGAGGGCAGGGGAACGTATTTCATCACCTAATAGTCCTTTGGAAAAGGCTTTGTCTCTGCTGCACCATCCCTGAGTAAGGAATGCACCTTCCCCTGTGGAATGATCATAGTGAGGAAGAGGGAGATCATGTTGGAGGGACTCAGAAGGAGAAAAAAACCCAAACAACCCAACGATTTGTGGGCAAACTGCAGGTTTAGGGAATTTCTTAAAATTTAGCCTCCCTGGCCAAAAAACAGACATACCCAGGCAGCTCCCACGTTCGCAGGGAACATGGCGCCAGGGCTGGTAATTCCCATTGATTTTTTGGAGAGGGCTTCATCCCCCGGAGGGGCCTCGTCTCTGAGAAGCAGCATCTGCCGCGCTTGCCGGTCGGCGCCCGCCTCCTCCGGCCGTAATGAGATCTGGGAGCGGCTGGAGGAGCCGGCGCGCCGGCCTTCGGGGAGCACGCGGGCTTTGAGAAGAATTATGGTAATCAGAGTAGCCTTCTCCCCACATCTGTTCGGCTGTTATTCCGGGCGAAAATTAATAGGTCTAAGGAAAGATCCGATCATAATGACAATCTGGTCCGCGCAGCGGGAGGTTTTATAAAGGAGCTGAACTGCGGCTCATTGAAAACACTTAAAGTAATTAGTTACAGGGCTACTCGCTTTCTTTCCTTTTAATAGTAATAATGGTTATTAATGTTTACAAATTACAGTGCCTTGCTGGAAATGAAAGGATGGCTGGAGCTGTTGCCCAGGGAAAACAGGTGCTCCCAAATTCAGCCTCCGTGCTCCCTTGGAGATGGATTGTCTCTCCCCTAGGCCAGGGTGCCACTGGAAAGAGGGTCCTCCAGCCAGACCACGACCAAGGGCTCACAAATGTGAGTCATTATGAGCCCAAAACAGGGGTTTGGCACTGAGGAGTGACACTGTGGCCACCCCTTGCTGGCACACACCACCCTCTCACCAGCCAAATGCTGAGAAAGGCGAGGAGAGAATCTCTGTCTTGATAAATATGTAGGAGAAGCACAAATCAACCTGAACTTTAGGAAAGAAGAAAGATAATTAAAATATAAATAGACATGTTTGTTTCAAAGATTGATGGCAAGCACTCGACTCAGCCTGAGGATTAATCAGGGAAGCATAATTATGCATTTGCGCAAGAAAAACCCTGTTAAATCCCCTCCCTGCCCCAAACAGTGGAGAAAGGATGCGGCCAATGCTGCCAAAGTACACATGAAGCTGAATTTTGGAGGATAGTTCCCCAGCACAGGGACACTGCTGTGATGGGACTGAAGGCTTTGCTCCACTCCATGGGTGTGACAGTTTTGCTCATTTCCCCAGAAACATTTCATTTCCACACACTGGAAAACTTTAATGTGCTGAGATTTCCTTGTGTTCCTGTCCCCCCTCCTCACACCTCCAAAGCCATTTGTAGGGATACACAGCACTATCCCAGCAAGGACACGTTTGTCTGTTCTCCTTTCTTTGTAGCCCCTGCAGACTCTCCAAGGACATTTCAAGGCATAATTACGGCACTAAATGTTATTGCCCGAGCTCGTATGACCTGCTCATCATCCTGGGGGTGCTGCTCAGTGAAGCTTCTCCATAACCCCATTACACCCCAGGGCTCTGGGGACTGAGGGCAGGAGGTGGATGTAGCATCACCAGCCTCACGTTCCTCCCCAGCAAGGGACCACATGGTCAGGCCAAGGCAAGAGATTGATTTGCGGGAGCTGCGCGTGTGTCTCAAGCCATGTGTGACGAGCACAAAGATTTGTTTGACATCTCTTTCCACGCAAGGTCAAGTTGTACTCAGCTGCTGCTGACTCAGGCAGTTGGGACGCAGCAGAGCTCCTGGGAGGGTGGGATGCTGTCTCAGCATGCCCAGACACCAAAGACATTTCCCTCCGTGCCACTTCCAGCTGTGAAACATCAGCCTGGCCTCGGTGGTAACCCATGGGGTGTACCTGCTTCCACCAGCACCCCTCTCCACCAGACCTTTCAGTGCTTCCCCCACTCCATATTTAGTCACCCAGCAACATTTGCTCAGAGTTGGGGAAGTTTTTCGTTTGAAGCCCTTCAGAACAAGCCATCAGAGCACTGTTTGCCAACTGGAAACACAAGAAGAGCAAATTCTATGTAAGCAGCAAATGTCTCCACAGCCCTCAAGTCACTCCCCATTAGTGGCTCCTGCTCCAAGGCCATTGCCCTGGGCTGTGCACCAAACACTCACCCCACGGGTCTCTCAGTTACCGGCGGGTCCAGGGTCCTGAGGGAGCTCCCCATCACAAGGCAGAGCACGTCCTCAGCTCCTCACACATGCCAGCTGGGAGACGGGACTCAGCTCTTCACATTATTTACTTTTTATAGACAAAGCTGTGACCCTGGTCTCCTTTTTAAAGCTTATCCATCATGTACTTCTCTCCCTTTCGGCATCAAGCTGAGAAGAGGTTGGTGTGTGGGGAGGGATGCAGGATTTACTCTGCAGCATCAGTGCTGGGGATGGAGTTGGCATGTGGGAATCCCTCCTTTCCCTTCCTGGTGCAGGCAGCAGTGGGACCAAGGTCCCCACACCCCTCTTTACAGAATGCAGGACATGAGCAAACAGAAAGCAAGGGATAGTGGGAATTTTTGCATGGCAATCAAAAAGAACAAGCTGTCATTGCCTACTGAGCGAAGCCAGGAAGCCTTGAGTGCAGTACATCGAGTGCTTTATTTAGAGTATCTGGAGAGAGAACAGGTAAAATAGCTGAGTTCAGGGATGAGGCCACAATTCTCTTGGCTTCTGAGAGATGAGACTCTCCATATGAGAGGTCAGAGTGATTTTCATGAATCAGAGTAGTGGTGCCAGATGCTCTCCTCTCAGCTGGAAAAAGAGGACTGAAAAAGCTCTTTTCCCCTTTTTTAAATGGCTCTCCATCTCAGAGAGAGACCACGTCACCCTGAGCCTTCAGCACTCACACTGCACCCGGGCACCTTGGTGATATCCCACAGCCCCCAAGGGGTGGCTGCTGGAAAGAGGGGGCTGTGGTGCTCCCCCTCTTCTGCTGCCTCTGGGGTGATGGGACATCATTATTCATGTACACATATACGTATAATGTGTATATATGTATATTTTTTTTTTTAATATATATATACACACACACTGGCTGTATGGCAGCCTCTACACCAAATGCAGAGGGAAGGCAGTTCCCCCCTCCATCCATGCTGGGACACCAGCTCATATGCTCATCTGTCCTTGTATTTTCTTTCATCTCCAACCAAATCCTGGAGCTGCTCTGTCTCTGCAAAGAATGGGATGGAAATACTGCAGGCCCACGAGGCAGATCCCCGCTTTGTCTGGTTTCTTCTTCTCTGCGCACAAGGATGTCGGAAAACAAAGTTAGACATAAAATCCTCTAAATTATTTGAAGAAGAAAAAGGCCTGAGTGCGTGCCAGGCAGCTTTTAGGGGAGTGCCGGGAGAGGCAGCCCAAAAGCTACTGCTGAGCATATTAAAGAATGGCATTATCAAGTGGAACAGACAAGACATGTATATAATGCATAAGTAGTGTTTGCTGCTTCTCCAAACAACTCATAGATCACCAGGACACAAGCTCCTAGGAAGAGCAGAAAGGAAAAGAGAGAGGAATGCACGATAGCATCAGAAGAGACGTGTCTGCTGCCAAGGAATGGAAAAAGCCCCAAAAAAGACTGGGATCTGGACAGACTGGCAATGCCTGCGGGTCTGGGGACAGCTGGAGGGAATCAGCACGTAGGAACCCGTGAGATCTGCATGTATTCCAAGCTGTCCCCTGCCTGCCAGCCTGGGTGTCCCCTGTGCCACCCGCAGTGCCAGCCCCAGGTGACAAACAGGGCTGGACAGCTCGGCATCAGCCTGGCCACAGAGTGACCTTCAGCTGCTGAGGGATGTTTTCAACAACTCATAAGTGTAAGGAAGGCTCACTTCCATTCTCATTTAGCATATTAAAAGGATATTATTGCTACAAACCAGAAACCTAAATGAGCCCCTGGTTGCAGCTTTGGATGAGGCTTTAGACTAAAGGTGCAGGGCAGCGATTAACACGCAGCACAAAGCATTTATCCTTCATAAACAAGGCCAGACATGCTCTCCCTCACGATAAGCAGAGGAAGGGCCATAATGAAGCTGCACAGAGACAGAAGCAGAAGGCATGGGGGAACACGTGTGAACCTGGTGTCTCTGAACTGTGCTCCCCAGTTTCCAAGACCCAGCTGTTCCAGACAAGCTACTGTTTGCAGCTGCAGCAGCTCAGCTTGTGCCCCAGACCCTGAAGGGCCAATCCTGCTCCCTTCAGCCTTTACCAAGGGCCTTCTTACTCTTGTCAAATTTGTAAAGCCCCCTTTGCCAATAAAACAGAGTTGGGCAATTTAATTTCTCACCTGCCAAACAGGTTTGTCAGCCCCAGTGTGGCCCTGGTGGCTCCTGACTCCCCCTTCCCTCAGGGCAGTGAACTTTTCCCCCACGCTATTTCTGTGACAGAGAAGGGGAGGCAGGAGATGGGAAAGGTCCTGCTGGTGCAGCCTGGCAGGGAAATGAGATTGTTATTATTTGTGGGCTGAGATGCTGCTCACAGAGCTCTGGGCTGTCTGAGTGCCTCTGATGAGAGGTGACCGGAGAGGTCCCTTGGAGGTGGCTGTCCCCAACTCGTGCCACTCCGAAACATGCTGGCATCTCTGGCTCTTCTCCCTGCTCAAACACAAGGGCACCGCAGGAGTGGAGCCTTGGGAAGCTCCTGCCATGGAGAAATCCGTCACTTTAATTAGCCCTTGCACTCCATTTATCTCCATGAAAGGTCCCTGGCTCCTTTGGCGCTGACTGGCAGGGGGAGCAGAAAGGAGCATCAATGATCTATATATTTGTTTATTTATCTTTCACGGTCACAGCCTGCCTCCTGCAACGCGGGCTTTCCTTACTGCTCATGAGCTTCCAAACTCTGCTCCCCCAACAGATGGAGCCACAGGGCTCCTGCCTGGCTGCTGGATTTGGCGTTCCCATTGCGAGCTCAGGAGCTGAGCCAGGAGCACCATCAGAGGTGCTGGTGATGCAGGGAGCAAGGACAAGGCTGCTCACTGGCCAGGGCTACCGGGGATGCAGTCATGGCTCTTCTCATGGAGAAGAGGCAGCAGAGCCCTGGGAATAGCCCAAGAGGCTGCTCCAAGAGCCCAGCCAGGAGAGAAGGTGGGGTGGGGTAAGCAGATCTGACAGCTGGCACCAGGGCAAACACTCTCCCATTTCTCAAGGGAGAGAGGGAGCAAAGAGGAGCCGCGTGCTGAGAAAGCAGGTGAGGAGAGGCAGGGAAAGGTCAGGGAGGGCAGCGTGGCTGTGTCCCTGTCCCCAGAGCGCCACTGTTTGTGTCAGCCCCGGCAGCTGAGAAGCACTTTCTGCTGTGACAGGGTTTTTTCTGTGATTGACCCCAATTACAGGAGTCAGCCCGCACGGGCTGAGCGCGTCACCGGTGTCAGCCCAGCAGCTGCTCGGCGCCTGGAAACGCCGCTGCCCAAATCCATACAAAATGAAGGGCAGGAGCCCCGGGTAAGGGCAGCTGGCACAGCAGTGGATGCTGAGAGTGGTGCAGCGTCCCCGGGAGAGCCTGGCACGTGCAGAGACCCGTGCACATCCCACACTGTCTCCTGGGGCCCCAGGTACCCCCCAGCATTGTCCTGTCCACCCACGCTTGCCAGGAGACGCCCACGGTTTGTTTTCAGCCTTTCCTTTCATTCCATGCAGTTCTATTGTTTGCACTGTAATGTCACAAAAGCAGAAACGCCGGAACACGAGGTTTCAGGAGCATTGCATACCCCACACCCCACAGCATGGTCGGGTCCAGTTTCAGTGCCCGCTGCCACCCACTGTGCTCCATGCTGGGAATAGCCATGTCATGGGTGGAAAGCCTAGCCCCACTTCCCAGTGGTTGGCCACTGCCACCAGCACCCAGGGCAGGCTCCAGCACAGGGCACAATTGGAATACATCCATCTGGTGAGAGGAGCAGGAGGAGGAATTGCTTTTTTATTCATTTCAGGTTTTCTCTGGAGCATTTGTGAGCACAGGCCACAGGACAAATCAGCAAGCTGCTCCCTGGAGATCAGCTCATGAACACAGAAGGGCTGTTTGTGTCCAGGTAGTTTCAAGACCCTCAAACCACCGCCTCCAGTAGCCCCTGCCCAGACAGGGATTATGAGCGATGGGAACCAACTGCTCCAACTCAAACCATGGAGCACCAAACCCAACACCTAAATCTGTAGCCCCAACAGCAAGGGGCAATAACAAACAGGTTTATAAACAAGCCCAGCACATTAATCCATAGCTCCAACAGCAAGGGGTTGTAACAAACGGGTTTGTAAACATTTGAGGCTAAATACACTTTCCCAGCTTGTGTTTCTTGTCAATAACCTTGCAGAGAGGCAAAGAGCTCATTACAAAGCACAGAGACACAAAAACTGGAATAACACCCATGCAATAAGTTTTCACACTGCTATAGGACCTACCCACTCGTCTGGCTGGAGGAAGAGCCCCTGGACAAAACCATCTCAGCTCTGCAGCCAACACATTCTCTGCCTTGTTTCTACTATACTCGCTCCTTAAGCTCCTAAGCAAGATCCACATCAGATGGAGTGGGTTCACAAACTCAAGGCCTTCACCAGATAACCACACCACTGACCAAATAACCAAACCAATGACACTTCTGCTGCGTTAGCAAAGAAATAAAAACCACGAGACTCACCCAGGGTCCCAGCTGAAGGCTCGGGAGGAACACCACGTTGCACCCAGCTCTAGAGAGCACTGCCAGGACATAAATAACTTCACCTGCCTCATCAGTCCCCTCGTTAGTTGTGCCTCGTTAACCACCTGCCCACACCTGGGGCCCTGCTGCTTCCTCACCATCCTTGGGGGCTCACACAACTTCTGCCTCCCTATCCCCTTGTCCCACTGTGTCTCCCAGTCGGGAATGCTTCTCTGCCCATACCACTCCACCTTGTGTTTGCTGTAACACTGAAATCGTTCTCTGCTCCAAGACCCACTTCTGTTATTATTTCATTCCGCTGTTATTAATACCCGATTTGATTTCATTTGTTCCATTTTACAGCTTGTCTCCTGCAATTGCCTGGCTTTAGAAACAGTTTTATCTGAGCAGGTGAGGCAGATTATAAATAAATGTTGTACCGCGCTTTGTATTTTAAGCAAATTTGAGACTTTCCTGATTAGGTGCTTTCACTGGAGAACCTCGTTCCGTCGGATAATTGCAACCTCGGTTCTTTATCCTCCCCTTTTGTTCTCTTCCCCCCTTGGCAAAGCTGCAATCTTGCATGAGAACATCAGCAGACAAAACCCTTGAAAATAACTCTCCAGAAGAAATCTCATTTACTTTTTAATCTGGTTCGGAAATTTGCCAGCAAAATTTCCCCCGACAAGCAGAGCCATTTATTCCTAGTTATCACACTGGCCGGATCCTCACTCCCAGTCTGGGTAATGCAGCGGGGATGGCAGAGCACGTGAGGAGATGGAGACAGAAATCTTTTGGTATATTATTTATTAGATACAATCTCCCTCCCGATAAGATCAGTGAGCGGAGGACGAAGTGACGACCTCAGCCATTCCAGCTGCTTATGCTGAAGCATCACACGGATACAGAGTGTTGTTTTCCCTCACTTTGGCAGGTTTTCATTTATTTATTTATTTATCTATCTATCTATAGGCCACACACACGTCCATATGTAGGTATGTAACATTCCTGGGGGTAAAGAGCTGATCTGTTGTTGTTTCCCCTTGGACAAGGAGGGCTTCACTGCATTAGTGACTCGAGGATCCTCTTCCCAGGGATAGTGATGGGACAGCGCTGCTCCCTGAAGACATGGTTTTGCTTAATGAAGTGACTAATGAATGTCCACCACAAAGGCCACAAATGTGTTCCATGTGGCATCTTTGGGGGTGAAGTGCAGAGAAGGCAGTGAAATCATTACACTGAAGCTGGTGAGATCTGGAGTGATGTGGGCTCTGCTGTTGTCACCTGTACCCCAAAACAATCCTGTTCCCCTGCTTTTTCCTTATGGCCTGTCCAGCTGCAGGGATTGGGAGGTTCCTGCTTGGTGTCTGTCCTCTCCTGGCCACCCCTCCATGCACTGCCAGCCACTGCCCCTCTCAGGCTGGAGATCTCTCTGCCCTATGGCTTCTCTCCATCGGGCGGATTCCCCGGCGCAGGCGCTGAAGTTTCTGCATAAAAAGTTTCCGTCTCTCACTTTTCCTTCTCAGAACGATGCCTCCTGTGGGAAGTGTAAATACAGAAAGATGACAACGTGTGCATTAGCGCTCGTTAGAATGTCATCATTATATCCTGCAAAGTGTCTGCTGAAGGGATCCCTGAAGGACACTTAGAGATGGAGCAGCTGCTCCGGATTTGTTCCAGCTCACATCTCAAAGAAAATGACATTGAGATGAATACGGCATCGCGAGCGGCTTCGGAGCAGGGCAGGGGCAAGAGAGGGGTGATTGCTGGTGGCTGCAGGTCCAGGGTGGACCTCGGCAGACTCCACCATGCCTTTTTAGCGTTAAAGGTGTGCTGAGGGTCCTCACAGCTGAGGAGGGATGTGTGCCCCATCAACATTCCAGCCAGCTCCGATTCTGGCAGCAGATTCACTGCAGCGGATGGAAGTTTGGATTCTTTGGGGGGGAAAACCCAAAGCACCGCCCAGATGTCTGGAAGATAACGTACACCTGATCAAAGTCTCAGGTGTGTTTTAAGCTGGATTGTCATCTGCTGGAATCAGAACAACCTCACTTATTCCTTCAGTGGAGCGAGCAGGTTTGTGCAACAAAAGCTTCACCCCCACCAGACCCAGGACAGCACCATTCCCTAACCTGCCTCCGACAGCCTGATGCCAGGAGAGAGGGGAATGCAGGACTGACATGTCTGTGTGACAGCCTCCCCCCCACCTGTTTGCTTTTGGAGAGGAAGCCTTGCAATCGAAAAGCAAACAGTCCCAAGGGCACTTGCTGCAGGAACAAGGAAGGTTAACAACTGTGATTGACCATGAGAAGATCCAGACTCTCACACTGCCGGGAGCCCTCACATGCTTTCCTTGTATCTCTGCCCAGCAAATAAAGAAGAAAAGCATTGTCTTCGATTCCCCCATCTCCCGGGAGCTCCCATCACATCAAGTAGCAAAGCCACAGACAGACTCTCTTCACTTGACAGCAGCAAACAGCTCCTTCCCTGGAAGTGGTGTTAGGGCTGGGAGGGATCCCTCCTGTCAGACAATGTGTGGGGAGCTGGCAGAGACCAGGTCATGTTCCCTGTATGCATTCAAGTGTGTAGGTCCCAGACCAATTAATACATCTTCTACTTCATCTGACAAAAAATCAGCCTGCCTTGAATCTGTCCTTCCTCTTCCTCGTGCCATCAGCTGTCCAGCTGCTCAGGAGCTGCACATCTGAAATGTGGGTGTGCTCTGGGACAGAGGCACAACTCCTGAAGGCATCATCCCATGGCAGGGCTGGGCTGGGCTGGCACAAGCTCCTCGGTGTTGCACCACAGCCCCCATGCTTGGTGTCTGGCAGTGAGTGGCAGGATGGGGGCCAGTGGGACAGGTAAAACACCTTGGAAGAAGATGTGGGAGGTTTTGGTTCACCTTCTGTTGGAAGAGAGAGTCTCCCCCAAATGGAAAGGAATGGGCTGGGAGCAGAGGACCAGTGCCACAGGTGGCATTTGTGGAGACAAAGGGAGGGACAACAAGGGCTGCCAGAGTGGGGATGGTGCCAAGTGGCTGCTGCAGTGATGGATTTGCTGTGAAGTTGTGTCTCTCTGGGAGGAGGCAAATAGCCAGAGCCAGCTGAAAATTTTTCAGAAAAGCAGAAAATTTCTATTTGGTCAGTTCAGATCCTGCTTTGGAGAAGTGAAGGAGTGTGGAGTTATGCACGTCAGTGCTGGCACAGGTGCTCCAGGGTTGTGTGCTTGGACCAGGACCCTCAGGTGCCACCACGATGTAGATACCTGTGACAGCTGCAGGTGCCTCCTCCACATGTGGCACACGAGAGCAGTGCCGGCCATCTGGGTGGGATGTATGTATTACATAGTTCATATGACATTATCTATTATATCATGTATGTTATTACATCTATTTTTATACACATGTATGTATATGTGTGCATATAGTGACACGTCATCCAGCAAAGACTGATCTATCATCACTAGCACTGGAATTCCTTACAAAATGGACTGACATCTCATTAGGATTTTTGGGGACCACAGAAATCCAATGGGATTTCACACCCCTCAAGGCGTGAGGGAGTAACGTCTCCTGCCTTGGGCACTGACACACCGAACCACATCTGTGCTCCAAGCTGGAAATCAGGTGCTCCAAAACCACTGTGAAAGAAGTTCTCCTTCCAACAGGTACTTCCAGCCATCAAAACATTGCGTTTCCCATATGACATCCACCATTTAACAACTTTCAAGTGAAAAATCTCCTTTGGAATGAAATATTGCCACGCCGCAGCCCGGCAGCGCTGGAACATTTCAATCCTGTTGCTGCATCTCTCCCATTTTCTGCCTAACATGAGATGACTGAGGTGATAAAGTGGTGCAGAGGGTGCCAGCCCAGCTCTGACCCGAGGCCTGCCAAGGCCACCATGCTGTCCCCAGGGGTGGGGTGTCCCCACTGCTGCAGAGAGAGATGGAGAGCATGAGAGAGGCATGGCCAGGGCAGAGGGAGGATCTGACTCCCAACACAACACAGCGAAGATGCAAGAAAACTCTGCCCAGACGGCTGTTTTGCTGGAAACGAGCCTCGTTTGGGGTTTCTGTAATGATTAGGAACCAGTTTAAGCTAAAAGAACTGGAATGAGAACAGATGAAAGGCACAATCTGCCGAGCTTTATGGCATCCCCGCGCTGGGCGCCGAGCACGCCCACGGTGACTTACAGCACAGCTGACAAACAGCGACTTGTTAAGCTGCGGTGGCTGGATGATACATCTGAGACTTAAAAGCACAAACAGAGATTCACACCAGCCCTCCCGAACCCAACACAATTCCCCATACAGGCAAGGCCTCCTCTTCCATCCTCCCTGCCTGTATATATCGCTGACAGCCCGGCTCCCCCTCTGTGGGTGCAGCACTGCCACCACAGCAGAGCCCACCAAAAACCTCTCCAGCATCAAACCCAGAGATTTTTTATTCTGGTTTTTAAAGCACATGCTTCACTTGGCGCCTGCAGCCTCCCCTCTATGCAGCAGAGTTGCCACCTCCCCGAATAGCTGTAATTTCTTTTTAGTTCAATTATTTCTGCACCATATTGTTTGCAACAGCTGAAGCCAACGGTGCCTTTCACATTTGATGTACTCCATGTCAATGCCCCGTGAAATATTAAAACTACAATGGTCTGAAGTCACAGAGTCATAATCTGTTAATAGCTCGGTTCGTTTTAGCTGCGGAAGGTGGCAGAATATTTCTATTTTTAAATTAATGGGTTGATTCCAATGAAGCTGGGCTCTCACACCACTGCACCTGCACGCCTTGTTCTCCACTGGGGTTCAGGCAGGGGGGAGCTGCTGACAACTTTTGCATTAAGTCTGCATTTACCTGTGCCGACACACTTGGGTTTATCACTTTGGTTAATTAGCAGAAAAATATTTCCTTCTGCATTTTCCCAAAGCACTGCACTGACCAGGCTGAGCACTGAGAGCATCAATGAGACACATCTCTAATTCCAGTTCTAACTTCCGAATTCTCCCAGAGTTTGAGAGGAGTGAGAAAGGGGTAGCTCCCAGAGAGAGTCCCACTCCCTACATCCCCATAACACTGCTTTTTTGGGACATCCATCCTGTGGCTTGACAGATGCACACTCTCACCTTCTTTTTGTAATGAAGAGAAGACCTTTTTTTAATGCTTTCTGGCAAATTTGCATATCCCTCCTCCTCTCCTTCCATGCTTAAGCTCCTGAAATATAATAAATATTTCACTTTCAAATCTAGATTCATTAAAGGATGCCCAGGAGGGAGAAATAATAAGATCTCACTTTACAGCCCAAATAAAGCACAGAAAGACGCAGCCTATAATGTATATTTCAGGCTTTAGGTTGAAATAACTCAGACATTGCTCCTGGTTAAGAAACACGAATGGTGCTGTGTCAGCACCTTGGCTGAAAAAGTATCTTCTTGTAATATTTTATGCCTTTTGGGAATGACTCCCTGTGACCCTCCACTGCTGTGAGCTGGAAACGAGGCAGGAGCCTCTCCACCAGAGAGAGCCGAGGTGTTCCCCTGTCTCATTCCTCCATCCCGTGCTGTGCCAAGAAAAGGGAAAAACAGGCAAACATCATTTTTTCTGCCATGTTTTCTGACCAGAGGCAAGTGTTCTTGCTCTGGCTGCAGAGCTGAGCAGCAGCAGGGCTGAGAGGGCTGAGAGTGTGCCTGTGACAGTGCCTATGACAGCACTTGTGACAGCCTGCCTGGTGCTCGTTTATTTATAAGAACCATTTCCCCATTAATAAAGTGACCTTGTGTAAATAGCTCGACTTTTCACTGCTATGACACCATTAGGACAGGAAACACTGATGGAGAGGGACCACATTGGCTGCTGTTCCAGGACAGGGACTGAGTTTTGGTGTGGCTGAAGTGCTCCATCATTTCCTGACAGAAAGTGAAGGGAGCAGCACATCCAGGGTTGTGGCTGGTCCTGCCAGCACTGATGCCATGGAGATCCTGGACTCACATCCTTTGTAGGTCTCCAAGAGCCCATGCTCTGCCCAAAGGAGCCTCTGTCTCCACATTGCTGCCTCCTCAGAAAAACAACACCCAGGGGAGAAATTACAGGTTCTGGGGAGCTGCTGCATTTTCCTGGACACAGTGAGATCTCCTGGAAGCAAACGAGACCTTCGAATCAGACCCAAAGGGTTGTCTTGAGTGCAAGGAGCAGAGACCCCACCTTCCTCAAGATGTGCCATGGACATCACCATGTCTCAGCTTCAATCCCTGAGCCCCAGCAGGGCAGGACATCCCGCAGATCCCAAGTGAACAGCGTGTTGCTCTCAACTGGCCTCTGCTGCTGGCACAGCTCAGGACTCACCACCACTGCTTCCCCAAACCATCCTTCCCCCCCTGCATCTGCAGGGCTCACATCACTTCCACAGCTTTGCAAGGGAGTAAATAAGCAGAGTGGGGTGGGAAGGGACAGGGGAAATCCGCGGGGATGTGCTGCAAGGAAAACACTAGTAGTGGGATTTTTTTCTGTGATTTTACTCTCCCACGTATCCTCCTGGCTAATCCAGTAATCTCTTATTTATGTGCAGCCTAATTAAGGCTGTGAGTAGCTTGATCTTTGTTTACTTAAGTGCATAGCAGAAGATTGCCAAGGCGAAATGAAATCAGCTCCAGGCAGGCAGGGCTGTGAGTGCTGAGGATGGCACAGCACGGGGCTCGGAGCTGCCCTCCTGCCTCTCTGGATGGGGATCACACTGGCTGTTGCATCACGCACCCTGTTGTTAATTCGAATTTATCTAATAAAGATTGAAATAAACCAGACCAAACCAGACCCAGCAAAGTCTGAGAGCAGCTAATGAAATGTGATTAGTGCTCCTCAGCCTCCCTGTCACCTGTTACCAGCAGGACCTCACGTCCCCCCAGCCTTGCTTGGGAGTGGAGCTGCACAGGAAACACCATGCACTCAGGAAGGGGAGAGAATAATGTGGTTTTAAATCTCGTCTCTATAAAATATGCCCATGGCTGGGCTGACACCCCACTGAAATCACGACACAGATGCCCACAATCTGCTCCTTCCTTCTCAGGAAGTCTCTGCTCTCCTTCTCAGCACTCCCCATCCACTCCGGCTCTGGAGGAGCTGTGCTGTTATTGCACTGGTGTTCCAGGAGGATCCAGCACCTGCTCCCTCACTCCATGGGACCGATCAGTCTGGACCAGCACCTGAAACCTGACTTCCATGAGTTACCACAGGGGAGTCTATGGGAAGATCCACGTGAGTAGCTCTGTGCTGACAGGGATGAGGGGGCTGCGAGTGCCTCTCGTGATTTACACCGACACCAGGGAAATAGATGAAGTATCTACTCATGTCGATTCCCATTTACTCAGCTACTCTATCTTAAAGGGGAACATGGATAACGTCGCCTTTTTGGAGCATTGCAGATGAAATATGCTCTCAGCATTGCATACATTATGATTTTTACACTTGCCACACTGGGAGCTTCCTCTCCTCCCATCAGCCCACGGCAGCAGATCCCACAGGCTGAGCCAGCTAACGAGACTATTACATTCGCAATGTGCACTGCCACCCTACGTCTTCCAAGTGCTCTCCAAATGGATCTGTTTGGACCCATTTTAAATATAAATATTGCTGGGTTCTGTGCTAAATGTGTACGCAATGCGTTTTACGAAACCTTTAACAAATTCTGTGCAGAAGAATATGTTTTCCCATATGGGCTGCTTAAAGAAAGGCAGATGTGAGGCAATCCAAATCCCTCATATGCTTCTCCTCCTTCTCCCTTTCCTTTTGGCAAACTAACTCAGGCAAAGACAAATATTGTATCAAAGAGTTATGGAAATAAACATGAATGTAGCTCAAGGGCACAAGTAAGTTTCTGGAATATTTTCTCGGCGCAATTAATAGGTAACATTGCGGGGGGAGCACGAGTACCCAAAATATGCCCGAGGAAGCTAATTTTATTGTGCAGACAGTACTCTGGGAGCCACGGAGCGAGCTGTGTTAAGCAACATTAGTCAGGATACTCTTAATAGGCTGCGGAGAAGGATGAGGAAGCGTGAGTCAGGAGTTGAGGGAGAGCAGGTAACGCCAAGCTGTGGGGAGGGGATGTGAGGACTGGGCCTGCTCCATGCAAGACAGCAAGAGGTGGGAGCCACATCAGGGGCTCAGGTGTGAGAGGCTGGTGAGCCCTCAGAGCAGGCAGAAGCACCTGGAGGTGGCACTGCCTGTCCTGGATGCTGCTCCTGGGAAGGATGCGCTGGGAGAACTGCCAGCCTTACCATGAATTCTGCAGACGCAGGAACCCCGTGGCCAGTGAAGTGTGTGCTGTGTGGGAACTGCTCATCCTGTGCCCAGGGCCGTGTTAAAACAGATGGCAGGGACTGCATCCACAGAGAAATCAGCGGTGCTTCCCGCAGAGTGTTTGTGGCTGTGCCCGGCACCCTCTTCCCGTGGGAGAGGCACACGAGGTCCTGGGGCTGAACCTGCTGCTGAAAAGCACCGAGCCAAAAGCAGGAGGCCAAACGCCAGCACCAAGCTGTATCTCACTACAAACCCCCTGTTCTTACAAGAAGGAAAAGAAATAAATATGTGGTTCTTCTGCCAGGTTCCTCAGTTCATTAAATAACCCGCAAACATTAAACCAGATGTTGTGTTTTATCGCTTGACTCAGATCATTATGACTTTATTTCTGACAGACCCAGAATAAATGAAATGCAGTTATAAAGGTTATTTAACTATTAAAACAACTATTAATTAAAGTTTGCCAAGTCCTGGGGGCCCTGAGGACAAGAGGCAGCTAGGTAAATGTCAGTTATTATTTAATAAGTCCTTGTTGTTGAAATACGTGGCACGTGAGCTGCATCCCCAGCAGGAGCTGGGAGCTCACTGGTCTCTGCTATAAATATTTTGCCCAGTGTTTGCAAGGCAGAAGAAAGGTGGGAGGTGATTTAGTGCCAAGGTTGATGCTGCCAGGGACTGAGGGCTCAGTGAGCAGAGGCAGAGGAGGCAGCAGAGCCCAGCTCCCGAACGAGGGGCTCGGGCGAATGGGGGATGCAGAGAGGCTCGCAGGGCTCTCATTCCGTGTCCTGGGATGACCCAAGACATGGATGTCGCAGCTCACTTGCACATTGGTGCATTGGCACACTGGCATTTTGGGCTGCCCTCAGCTCACCGCTCACTCTCACCCACTGGGCTCGTGCCCCCTTCCAGCCTGGGAATGCTGTGGATTGGGGCTCTCTCCTGTTTTCTGCCTACAAAGCAAAGACCACAAGCGCTGACCTGGCTGGAACCCTGGGAGGATGAAAGGAGGCAATAAATTGTACAGCAGCAACAGCTGAGCTCATCCAGGATTTCCAGAAACTGCTCTAATGCCGCTAATTAACAGAAATAATGCTGAATAAGCTTCCAACACATCCGAGCTCGAGGAGTAAAGGACTTCACTGAGCTGGAACCCAGGAGAAAGAAATATGGAACTGCTTTTGCATGTTATCCCATAATTAGGGCTTGCTGTAGCTTTGTCCCCATTCCCTGCATGGTGGAGCACACTCAGTGTCCTGCTGGTGACACAGACCGAGGGAAGCAGCCACCTCACAAGCCCCTGCCTTGTACACATGAACAAAAATAAAACAATAATCTGATTCTTTTAAGCATGAGAGAGGGAAAGAAGGGAGAGAGAAATGAATATGGAGCAGCGAGCCCAAGCATTACATGGGGATGAAATGGTGCCAATATTTTTTTAAAGACAGACCAAGGAAATGAAGGGGCTGCCACTGTGCTGTGCCAAGGATCACTCATCATGTCAAAGTTTTACTCTAATCAGTTCAGTTACTAAGGGGAAAAAAGCAGAGCAGTGCTGGGCTTGGAGAATTACCACACATAGCTGTCCCCTGCCTCAGGATGCCACCAGCAGGGCTGAGCCTGGCTCATAAGGAGCCTGACCGGGTGGCCAGGCCACCCCAGACTTAGGAACTCTGCCAAGTACTTTGAAATCCCCAATAGCTCATTACAGGGAGTTTCATCTTATTCAAGAAAGCATTGCTATAATTCTTATTTCTCCTACCTCTTTTCTGAGGTGTCTCAGTCAGAACTGAACACGTTTCCAGGTGAGCAGAACCCACGGCATTAAACCAGGGCTGGGTTTTCTCTGCTGTATGCTTTGGAGATAACTATATTTCTCAGCTTTCGGGTTATTGATTTCCTCTAACACAGTTGTGTATCAGCTTCCTGAGATGGCAGGGTTAAACAGAGCACAGACATTCGTGCCAACAGCTCAGGTAATTGCAGCTTCTATTCATTGTTTTGCATGGGGCAAAGCAAATGCCACCTCCAGGCCAGGTGCTCACCCACCAGCCATTGGTGGATGTCCTTAAAATTTCTCCATCTTCTTTAAACTTGCCTACTCAACACAGCCGTGTGTCACCGCAAATTCTGTTCCTTCACAGCTTATTGCTTCTCTAGATCATTAATGACTGCATGGCACAGTCCTGGAGCTGGTGCAAATCCCAGAGGCTCGCTCCCCTTCATCATCTCCAGCCACAATTTATCTGCTATTCTCTTTGATGCCACGGCCAGTGAAGCAGCAATGAAAGCTGAGTCCCCACAGAGCCCTTCCTCCAGAAACAATGGGAAGAGCCATGTTCCCACACAGCCCTGCAGCGAGGTGGATGAGCAGCAGCTCTCAGATAGCTCGGTGGAGAGGCAGGGTTTTGGAACAGGAGAAATGACCCAAGCTGGAGCCCTGTTTGCCAGGGCAGCAGGAGCAGGGCTCCCTGGGGAGCTGCAGGCTGGGAGATGGCAGGGAAGGAGTCCTCTTGTTCCTTCAGCAAAGGGGCTTTCAAGGTTTCCCCTTCTTAGAAATTCTCTTTGCCAAATGGGTCTTCAGGCCAAGGGACATTTGTTCTAGTGAAAATAGAATGGGGGAGAAAAAAAATAAAAGTCCTTTCACACTTCTATTTTTGACTTTGGCCAAAACAGCAGCCAGCAATAGGGGGCAATCATTTTTATTGTTGTTGTTGTTTAAACCTTATTTTCTGTGAGGACTAACCTCTCGAGTCTCTTGCTGTAGTTCAGATTACTGACCTGCCCTGCGCACGGTGATGTGACAGCGCTGGAGGATTTGCTGCCTCGGTCTGGAGCACTGAACATTCATTCCCTTTCCTGCTGTGCTGCCCCTCCATCGCTGCGACAGGTGATACAGGCATGTGGCCCAGCAGAGGTTGGTGTCAGGACTCTGTGTGTGCTGCAGGTACCTTCTCCAGCAGTTGAATCCGGAGCTGAAAGTCACTGGAGGAAGAAGTAATTAATGCAAATCCCCCGGGCTGGATCAATGCAGATACCGAGGCTTTACAGTCTCCCTGGAAGGTAAAAGCTCTTACCAGTTGCTTATTTCAAGAGTTCATGCCACACAAAGCATCTCAAAATGTTATAAATACCTCCCGAGGCGCTGCAGAGACATGCAGAGCTGTCAGTGCCACGTGGAACAGTCTGCACCAGGAGTTTGGACTGGCATGGTCTGTCCAGAGACAGGGGCAGCTGCGTTTGTTTTGGTCTAAACAAAACAATAACAACCAATTGTGTTTGTTCAGGGACCCCCACTCCGTCTCTGTCTGTCTTCTCAGGTGAGGATGAGTCCTGAGAAGAGCTGGTGGTGAAGGTCTGGAGCTGTAGCCCAGGCAAGGTGTGGGAGGAGGATGTGTCTGTGTCCCACTCAGGTGATGGACACAGATGTGTGACCCAGCTGAGGTGTGTTTCAGGGCCTTAAGGATCCAGTGGCACAGCTGACATGGGAACCCAGACCTGTGGGGAGCTCTGTGTGTGTGTCTGGAGCTGATTGTGGAGCCACAGCAGAGGAAGAAGAAAGAAGTCCTGGAGGCGGGGATGTTGATTGATGATATCTTGATTATCACTTACTAAAAGCAAACACAGCAAAGAGCTGACAGCCCAGGGAACAGTCAGGTCTCCCAAAACAAGGGTTCCTTGTGTGGCAGGGAGAGATGCAATGCCTGCTCACTGTCTCATGCCTCAGCTCACAGCCTTCCTCCCCTCCCCATCGTGCAGAGGTGCTTCTGAATTCAAGCACTGACTCATATATGACAATTGGGAAAAAAGCCCTTTTTGCTCTTTTGAGTGATGATTGCTGTCTAGAGAGTGCCTCAGAAGTGACAGGCCAGCTTGTGTGCTTACTGTCTTCTGAAACCTTCCGGGCTGAGAGCGCCTGGTTCGCACATCAAAGAACAGAAGGTTTCTCCAAACACAAACACACGAGTGGAGGTCTGGAAAATCAAGTTACCGTCTGTACTTCTACCCATGTTATCACCAGAAGAAAGGGTCGTACTGCCAGGAACTGGCCTGTCCTGATCTGACAACATCCAATAACCTCAGTAAGAGCAGGGAGGAGAACAGCTTGTGTTGCACAGCAGTGGCAGTGATTGGCAGCGAGGCACAAGGACCGGCCATGTCTCCCATCAAGGACTGCTGAGGTGGTTGGGGTGTGCAAGCTTTTAAGCACAAGATGGTCTCAATTTCCCAAAAGTCTGTCTGATTTTTCCCATAATTTAATCCACTGGACACTTCTGGCTTTTCTCACATGTTCCTAAATTTGCCCATACTTCCTTTCCAAGTCCATCATGGTTACAACATCACAACTGCTACTGCCCCAGAAGGATTGCAGGCAGTTTGGACTCAGCCATCCTGTGGGTGAGGATCCCTCCTTGCACTCAAGCCTTGTTTCTGGAATGATGCCGGAGGAGATTAAGCCAGGAGCTGTGATGCACACACCAGCTGCTGGTCTGTGGGGCTGCCAGAAGAAGCAGCTCCCCACAGCTCACCTCAAGGATCCCCTTGTGGGGTGTGGGGGGCAGGTCACAGGTCATCTCTGTGGGATCAGCCCTTCACTATCTTCTCAGGAGCAGGCTGTGCACCCCAAAATCCTGGCAGGTCCTTCTGCTCTCAGAGTCAAGTGTGGTTAATGAAGGCAATCCAATCCAGCTGGGGATGGTCAAGTTCTCCCCAAAGTGCACAGGGGTGTTGCCAATGTTTTCACAGGATTTAAACTTCCAATACAATAGCCAGAAATAAAGTGAGCTTCGTACGTGCGTTACCACTACCTTTTTTGCATACAATTGAATAAATTACCCCTTGTTATGAAACATTAATCCTCTTTGCTAAATGGAATAATTCCCACCTCGGATGCAGTGAAAGGCTGGAGCGCCCTCAGAGCAGACCTGGGGGCATCCTTTCGTGCAGTGCAGTGGCAGATGGGGCAGGGGAGCTGCTGCACCACAGGGGGAGAGCCAGGACCTTGATGGAGGGTGAGATGTTCCCTGGGGCATCCTCAGATAGGGCAGCCATATACATATATGTATGTGTATATAATTAATATACATTCCAGTTTAAAGAGGAGGTTGCTCTTATCTCCCTTTCCATGGCAGCGGCAGGTTTGCTCTGCCCACACACACACACACACACACACACAGACATCAGGGTCCAATGCCAGTGCTGGGAGGGATCCATTAGGAGGAAACTCCACAAATCTTGGTGTGATACTACAGCTCCCGACAAAATGAAGGCAAGTATCTGTTTCAGATCTGCACTTAAAACAATCCAGAGGGCCATTAGTATTCATCCTGCGTGATCCAGATGGAGTAATAGCGCCTGTATGAATAAAATTAAAATTGGAGGGCTGATGCTGCCTCGCACTTAAGAAAAGGCTACAGATCACAGCTGGCAATGCCAACGCTTCGGCAAGAGCTGGGCCCTCTGTCCAGCTCATGTGAATGGCCCTTTGCTGTGGGAACATCCCTCTGCTCACTGCTGCAAGGTGGGCACTGCTTGGTTGGGACCTGAGCTTGCCATGCCAGGGTGGTCAGAGGGGCTCTGGGACATGAGGGCAAGGAGCACGTTCAGACACAGACACCTTCCTTGGCCTGCACCTCTTGGCAAAGCTCAGGGGCTTTCCTGAGCCTCCCTTTGTGTGGAGCAGCACACAGGGAGCCCAGCTCCTCCAGGCAGAGGGAGGGATACAGAGACTCCAGTGAGCCCTGTGGGGAGCATGCAGGGGGAAGAGGAATCCTCTTTGAGTGGCAAGCAGGTGAAATCCATACTGCTTTTAACCAGGCTGCAAGTTTCAGACTGTAGTTCATTAATTCAAAGAGATAGAATTGATGTGCCTCCCCTTGCCATCAATGCAGTCAAAGGGTCTCTCCATGACTCCTAGTGCTGCCATCGTATTCCAATAGCTCCGACTGCCCCTGCAGAACTGGATCGTTGCCTCCTCCAGGGACTCCTCGGAGATGCCTGTAACCAAAGTAGCCAAACTGGGTACCCACTGGCACGGAGACACCACTCCCTCTCCCTGCCTGTCTGCCCAGGAAACAGACCAGGGAGGAAACCACTGTGCAAGGAGCCTCCGCTTTGATTTCAACGAGACGGTGGCTGTCTGATTCAAAACACTGATTTTTGCCAAGAGTCCCTAAGCACTATTATTCATAGTTGCTTATGAAACCCCTCATTAGCTGAAGAAGCTAATTGTTGTTGTTGAAAAAACGAGCCGTGAATCTCCAGGCCTGGCGCTCTGCCACCCCAGGAACCTGGGCTTGTTTATTGCATGCTCAGTGTCCTTTGCTGCTGCAGCCAGGAAAATATTCCCCAACAAACCCCACCTTTTTCCCCTGTACTTCCAACTGCCTTTCCTTTTTTCTTGCCCAAATTTGTCACACAGAAACATTCAGGGTTGCTAAGGGATGCCACCAGTGCCTTGTGACTCATTCCAAACCCTTCCGAACAGCAGCAAAGTGCCCTCTGAAGTGCCAATAGTGGGGAAAACACCATCCTCTATGAGAGCATCGTGTCCATCTATGCAAGGACTCGAGATGGAGCTCCCTCACCTCCCTCCACCCACCTGCAGGAGGAGGCACCACTCCAGCGTGAGGAGCAGCATCGGTGTGACCACCAGTTCATAAATCTTCCCTCTCATCTGGCTGCTGGGAACAACGAGCCTTCAGTGAGGAGGCAATTGTTTTGCAGGTATTGTTTTGCTAACAATAGCTGTTTCTGCTTCCGAGGATGCTGTTTTGCTTAATACCAGCTTTTTGCAGAGAGGCGACGTGATGGAGTAATAGCCCTGGCACGGGTGCGAGGGGTCTGGCTGGTGACAAGAGAACAGACAGCTGTATCCATCAGGAAAGAAAGAAAACAAGTGCAAAGAAAATAAGTGCTCCATGTAGGAATCCCTCAACAACATGAGCTTTTAATCTTCGGGATTAAATGGTGTTTTGATCTCTTACTGCACAATAAATGTATTTGCAGGGGAAAATGTGCCAATTTTCTTACTGTAAAGAGAAAAGCAAGGTGGACCTGAGCAGTGCTCTGCTTACTGGAAATAAAACAGAGATTTGTTTTGTAAAGTTATCTGAGAGAGGAGAAATGGGACCCAAGTCCCATGCTGTGGCATGGAGAGCAACTGGCTGGAGCACCTGCCTTGGTTACCTGTCCTGCACTTGCTTTCTGAGGACACTGGGGATCACTCAGCAGCTGCACAAACACCCAAAAAATTAACTGCTGACAAAAGAGAGGAAAGCCCAGCCCCAGATGATGGAGGGGCTGATCCTGTCCAAAGGACAGAGGGGCAGTGGTGGCTCTGCCCCTGCAGCCCCTCAGCCACCGCTGCCAATCTCATCATGTCGGTACCCCTCAGAACTGACTCCCTAAAATCATCCAGCAACCCGAGAAATCTAATTATTTCTTAGCCTTTTCCCGGGTTTGTTTCTGTTGCACAGACAGGACCGTCGCACGCCGGGCACCGAGTGTTTATGCCAATGAATTATTCAAGTTCTGTGGAACCAGACATCATTATCCCCATGTGAGATAAAGGAGCGGGTGCACATCTACATGGATGCAGATATAACATCGGCTTTAAAAAGAATTACAATTCTTGGTATTCTCCTCCCAAACAAAACCCCCAAGATACAGCGTTCTGTTTTTTTTTTACTTCCTTTGAAAGAAAAGCAGCAAACGCCAAGCCCTGCCAAGCTCCTAATGAGAGGCTGCTGTGCCCCACATTGCTGCTCAACAGCCACTAACCCCCTGTCCACCCACACTGCTCATCAGCGACCCTAAATAACACACCAGTGTGACCCAGTGCACAGAGGCGCAGCCCTGTGAGAGCTGCGGAGGAGCTGCCAAGGTTTCCCAGCTGCTTCTGGCTCTTTCTCCGAGCTCTACACAGACACTTCCCCTCCCTCCACATTTGGGAGCAGCCCGTGAGCTGCTTGTGTGGGTGTGCAGCAGCTCCCACAACCCGACCAGCGAGGTCTAGGCATCCACAGCACCGCGAGCAACCCCGGGGCTGACAGAGCTCAGAGCATCCCTGCAGCCTCTGCAGCCCTTCCAAACCCAGCCAAAACACACCAGTGAGGTGCCACTGGTAATGTGGATCCAGCAAACTGCAGCAACAGCCCCACTGTCCAGAGACCCCCAAAGCAGAGCTGCACAGCGGGGGGACCACAGCACCCACTGACACCCCTCATTACAGCTGCCCACTCTGAGCTCCCTGTGAGCCAGGCTGTGTGTCAGACAGGTATAGCTTCTCCACGAAAGAAACAGAAAACAAAACCCTTCTGAGGAGCGTGATAAACATGAGTGTAAAGGAAAGAGCTTGTTTTAAAAAATGGTAAGCAATCCTTCAGCCGCTGTCCTTCTCCGCTCTCCGCAGGGGTGATGGAGGGGGCCTGTGCTCGTATTGATCTGACCCGCGACACCCCGAGCACAGCTCGTTACCAAAACAGAAAAACAATGTTCAGCAACACAACATCTTGTTAACTCGGGAAGTCGGGGGAACCCTCCCGCTTCCCAGCAATCATTCGGGCATCGCCTGCCTAAACAGAGCCGAACGGTGCTGCTCTTAATGGGGTTATTAATAACTGTCACGTCCCACGAAGGTGAAATAATGTGCCTGCTTTCATCCATAGATTAAACTAAACCTGCGGGGAATTGTCCGAGTCCTCCTGCCCTGCTTTGTGCCCCGATGCAGAGCAGCAGCACGGCCGACACTGTGGTCATCGGGATGGCCAAGGGCAGCTGCCCCCACCCAGACTGGCCTGTCCGGAAGAAACAGGACTCGCTCTCTGACACCAGACACTGGGCAAAAACATCTCCTGTTTCTCTCTACAACAAATGCACTTGGATGCATTGTTGTAGTTACAGTTTTAGACCTAAATATAACTAAAAGGCAGAGAGAGGAGAGTGTGTTAAGAGACTGTTCAACTGCAGGGAAGAAAAATCTCAGTCCCTACGTATTAATTTAAAGTTTGAGGTTTTTATAGGGATGCTGCTGAGACAGACACAGCTATGAGTAAATATGTCAAAATAATCTATCAAGTGGAAACCTGGTCCCCGAGCTGTTCAATGCAAGAGGTAAATTACACAAAGATTATCACTAAATTTCCAAAATGCCTTCCAAAGAGAGAAAAAAAGGGAAAGGACATGATTTGGGTTTCCCCCNCAGTCTGAGGTTCCCAACCTTCTTCATGCTGTTTTAGAGCTCCAGGTTGTACTGAAGCCTTCCATTCCCTCCTCTCCAGCTGAATGTGGACTGTGCCGTGTGTGTGTCTTTGGACCTGAACAGAGCCACGTACGGAGCCAGTGCTACCCGTGCTGTGGGTGATGCAATCCTGTCCTTGCCAAGACAGAGAAAAAGCAAATGATCTTCCTGTCTGAGCACAGGGATTCTTCCCCAAGTAGAAGGCAACAGGGAGCTCATCAGCCACCACTTTCCCAGCCCTGACCCCTCTGGCTCTGCATAACCCTGTAGGATGAGCAAGAGTCTGCAAAGCACACTGAGCCCCACTGTTCTGGCTGTCACAGCCAGCCCTGGGGCTCCTGACCAGACCATGGTCCTCTTCCCCTCCCTGCATGCCTGCCGGTTGCTCCCTGAGGTTAAATGAAGCCCAAGGGTCAAGGTCACGTGCTGGGCCAGCCCCTGGCTTCAGTGGGAAGGATACTGCCAAGCCCCAGCATCATGCGCAGCTGGAACACCTGGATAAAATCTGCCCACTCTGCCAAAGGGCTCGGAGTCACTTGCTGGTAGAAGGGCTAAATTAATCCATTTAATAAAGAAAAACCCTGCTTTCAGAAAAAAAACTCAGATCCAAGATCTCTCTGAGCAGTGTTCCCCTCGAGGCTTTACCAGCGCTGCGTTTTCCATCACAAAAATAACGTCCTGTAAAAGACTGATTAGTCAGCTGATAATTGAGTTCTTAAATGTCAAAAACAATATGGTATGAATATTCAGCAGATCATGCCTTGAAACTTACCTGTTCCATCAACAATGACTAACAGTTGCTATCCCCATTGTTCTTTTCCAGATACTATGTTAATCTGACTTTTCTGAGGTGATGAACAAGGCTTCCTTAAAACACATCGTCTTGCAGGTTAGCTGTAATGGGCTGCTTGAAAAAAAACAGTTTGGAAGTCGTGCCTGACTTCCATCCCTGTACATTAGCTCCAGCTCGCAGTTCAGGGAGAGGGCCAATTGAATCAAAATTGCTCAAAGCAGACAGAGTTAATATTTCACCTTCTGAGAGGGAGAAAACCTGGTATGTAGATTGAATAAAAAAAGTGATGTTTTCGTGCTGCTTAAAGTTAAACGCAGCCCGAGGGTCAAGGTCACAACACATTTCAGACACCATTTAATTTAACAGGGGAAAACACAGGCTACGTTTCATTCAGGGATGTATCTCTGATTTCTAAAGGGAAGTGGAGTGGTATTGGATGCAGCTCCATTCCCCACCACCCTTGGGGCCCAGCCATCCAGTCAGGTTTTCACTCAGCAAAGAGTACACCCATCCAAGCCACGAGCAGCCAGTTTCTCCAGGAGAATGCCTTGGAAAACAGTTTCAAAGACTTCACTGAAATCTAGGTAGACACATCCACAGCCTTTCCTTCATCCACTAACTCCTTAATCCAACCACTAATTGTGATGGAACGGCCTGGGAGGAAAACAAGCTCTGCGCACCGAATCTCCCAAATGCAGATGCATCAAGGACAGGGACTCAATGTCTTGGTGTTTGTTTGGGACCACACGTTGTGCTGAGCCCCCACAGGTGGGGACAGATCTCTCTGCTCCTGGTGCCCACCAAGGGGAGCCCAGCACAGTGAACGGCGGCACATTTAAGGACTGAGGGATTGCATCTCTGCATCTTCCTAAGCATGTGTTTAATTAACGCCTCATCCTAACCGGGAGCTCAGAAGCCTGGCTCTCAGTTACCCAAACCCAGATTTATGGGCTCAATGTGGAGTGGTTAGGAAAGACATTTAAAACCAATCAGGCCCTCGGAGAGGCAGATCCAAGCAGCCCAGACTGCACTCATTATGCTGGAGAATAGGAAAATAAAGCCGTCAGGCTCACCAGACAAGTAGGTTATTTGTACTATTCTTTTTAATGATTAGTTTCTTTAATAATGTCTTCTGCCTGCAGTGGGAGAAACTCTCCATCGTGCTGCTGATGGATGATGCTCCCATGTGACCAACCAAACCCAATTTTAATGTTTTCTAATGCCACTGAAAACAATGAAAAGGCAATTATTGTTTTCCTCCAGCAAAGCCTCAGATGCTGCCGAACACGAAGGGGTGCTGGTTCCCTGGTCAAGGACCACTGTGTTCAACTTGGCTGAAAATTTCAATATACACTTCCAAAATGCCAGCCTTTGAGGGGAAAACACAAAGTGAAACTCCTGGTTTTTTTCCTCCCCTTAGTCTCTCTATCCCTTACATTAGTCACTGGCTGAATCTCCTATGCATGATCCACTCAGAATACTTAGGGATGTCCCACAGCTGAGGCATCTGGTTTGGGTGCTCTCCTTCTGTCCTAAACTCCATGTGGACACTGGCCTTGACCTGCAAGGCATCTGCCAGAGCCTAAGGCGACAGATCTGTCCACTGACTTCTCCATGATGTGGATTGACTGCAGAAGCCATTACCGTAAATGATACATCCAGAACCTTCTTAGCAGTTGCTCTGGTGGGACACAGAAACCAGGGAGGTCATAAGGGGAGAGTCTGCCTTTTTAATACCGTCATTTTTTAAAAAATCCATCTGTAGAAATGGAATAAAAAGGACCCTGTTAAAATAGCATCAATATTCCATGTGAGATAAGCCAGAGATTTGGGGGAATTTCTTTCTGTCTTTGAAGATTTCCACCTCATACAAAATTCTGTGTATTGTCATGGATATCGCCCTGTCACTCATGCAATTCCAGCACGTCTGGGGGGCTGAAAAAAGAGGAATTTTTTTCTTCCATGGCAGGGTGAGGGAAGGTGACCTCTCCCACACGCGCCAAGTTAATCACCATCGTGCCTTTCCTTTGCTGCCCAGGCCAGTACCCCTAATTACACTAACCTATTTTTCATGAGTACAATGAGAGAGAGTTTCTGAGGAACAGAGCTCTGACAGGGAGAAATTAACCTCCTTCCCTGAACCAGGATACAATGGCTGTTTATTTTTCCCCGTGGCACTGTTATTCTCACAGAATGGCCCATGGAACAAGAGTAATACACAGGGCAAGCACAGAGCAGGGATCCATCCCGCACACACCAGGTACTCAGCCAATTCCTGAACAGCTAGGCAGCCGTCACCTGTTCGGAAGAAGCTCCAGCCCTCCTCCCTGAAACATATTGCAATTACCAAAGCAATTGGAATTTTAATCAGCAACACCACGGAAGTGTTTCTGACTCAGTCAGCTGTGTCAGAAACATACAAACAACCCCCAAATTAAACCCTTTATCGCTCCGACACCGCCTGGAAAATCTCTGTCTTTTCCTGCCTCTTTAAACAGTTGATCCAAGACTTGCTGGTCCCTAAGCCCAGCAGCAGAGAGCAACTTCAGCACTAACGACTTTGATCTTCCCTCAGGCAAAGCTTCTGGGGGAAGCCTGGGAAACTGAGCGTGGAGGTTGGACCTTGGGCTCCAGGGCACAGCCTTAGAAACCTTCCTCTTGGAAGGATTACTAATGGCCACCCCTGTTTAGGATGGGAGATGAGGGGATTTCTTGGCAACATCACTGCCGTCTTTGGTGTGGACTCACCCTGCTGCTCCCAGAGCCATTGGCACTGCTGGCACCCACTGGGTGGGTGTAAGGAATGCTGCTGGGAGACACCCAGCCCTGGCACAGGGCAGAAGGTGAAGGGGCCAGGAGTGCCGTGAACCCCTTGCTGCATCTCCGTGGTCGACACCAGCACCTTGCCAGGCATCATCCCAGCTCACCAACGCCACGTCTGCAAGGAGAGCTCTTTCTGCCTGCTTGGGTTTCACCTGATTTACTCCTTTGGCATGGACATGTCACTGATGTCCTCGCCCTGGTCCCTTTCCCCACTCCCAAGGGACCAGCCGGAGGCCGGGCGCTTGTTTTTGCCTTCCCCAGGTCCGCACGCTGCCGTGTTCCTACCGCGGGAAGCAGAAAACTAGTTTAACATCTCATTTATTTCATAGATGAGAAAGTAATTCCCTGCTGAATGATTGTCCTGAACCAACAATTCAGAAAGCAGGAATTTACAGTGCCTGCCGGAGCTGGGAGTGCATTACTGTAGTGCTGCTCTGTGATGGAGCTGAAATATGTTTTTTTCCCTCCTGTTAGCCTGAAGAGAAAAGCCATTAAATATGATTAAGGTTAAGAGATTGCTAAAATTACAAACAGCCGCCATTCAATTATTTTGGTCTATAAAATGCAACACAGATTGGAGTTATTTCTCTGAAATGTGTTTTTAGAAAATAACACAACACAACTAATGTGGTTTGATGTAGCAAATCAGGTTTCAGATACTCCTCGTAATGCAAAACTAAAAGGTTCATAATTTAACTCAAAGTTCATAACTTCAAGTCGTCAGGTGGCTGCTCTGTTAAAAAAGTGGGGGGCTGAAAAAAAAAATCAATCCTGCCCCAACAAATACGCCGTGGAGTTGTCTAAAGACGGAGAGTCAATCAGTTTTAGCACCCATTAAAGCAAAGACAGAAAAATGCAACAACTTGGCATAACAGTCACACATTTTTTATGGAGAATAAATCTCCCCAAGAGTTCCTGCAATTTCCAGCGCGGCCTGAGGTGGGTGTGAGGGACGTGCCAGGACTCGGAGCCTCTGCCAGAGCGTGAGTGGCTCATCAGGAGGGTTGGTGGGGTGTCACTGAGGCTGTGGGCATGGGGAGCACGGTGCCTGTCCCCCACCACACCGCTGGTTCATGCACTGCCAGGCTCCAAAGAAACTGCACTAAAATGTGTTTTCTGTCAGCAAGGCGCAAGGAGCTGAAATAATTGGAAAGCTGGAAAGGAATGTGGATGGGGATATAGTAACGGCTAGAGACTTGTGTTATTACGGTTAATAAAATATGAGGAATTGCATTATTCTGCTGAAAGCAACACAAACCTTGCGGGGTCCCCGGGGGCTGGCTCCGGAGTTGTTTCCACCGGCAAACTTGGAGTGAGCTCGGCACAGAGCCAGGCATCAGTGGCTGTGGATGGTGGAGCGCAAGGCAGGAGGTGTTCGGTGTGCTGGGCACTGTGCCGGCAGCACCACCAGCCCCATCCCACAGCCAAGGGAACCATCCTGCTGGCCCAGCATGGTGAATTCATGTCTTAGGAAGATTTCTCGCTTCCTGGATGCTGATTATTCACCTGCCAACATCTGCGTGCCTGCAGGATCCACATATTCCCACTGGCATTATCCCAAGAGCCTGAAGCAACACCCAACAAAATCATTTACTTCCACTTGTCACAGTTTATACACAAGGTCCTTTCTGTGGCGGGTTGAAAAGGGTTAATGCGTGAGAAATAGATCATTTGATGAGTAACTGCATGATTAGGACCCAACGGATCGATAATTTCTTATAAGTGTATAAATAATTCATTCTGCTAATGTGCTTATAATCACCTTGCACGTACCCACTTGTGTGTCACAACAGCTACTCACTCCTTCGTCAGCCCCACGTAAAGCAACGCGGGGCGGAGAAAACAGAGCAGACACTCCTGATGCTACACCAGGGCTTGGCTTAGCTGGTGGGATTTCCAGCAGAAACCTCTTTGAAAACACTGGATCTCAACCTCTTGCCCTTGTGAAGAAGATAACATCATTCATTGCAACATGAACAAGTCATGCTGCCACAATCAGGGCTCTGCATCCAACCAGCCCGTGCATCTGGTCACTGGTGGCATGTCAATTCTGGGAAGCTTTGGGGCAGTGCCTGGGTTTTGCTGAGGTCTGGTCATTTGCAACGAGCCAGTTGGATGGCATCCCAGTGTCAGACAGGGAATTTCCAGTATTCCAGCCCTGCGTTGCCTTTCCTGCCTGCATAGCCTGATACCAGCCTGAGGACACCCTGCATCTCCCCTCCCTTTGGCTTGCTCCCAAACAGCCCTTCAGCACAGGGACCAGCAGAGAACTCTCCCTGACAGGTAATTAGCTGCAGAAAAAAAAAGCGAATGAAAAACAGAGTCCAAATTAATAACAATGCACACACACATATTTGTCTGGAGATGCACAGTGAATTACTTTAATTTACTGAAAGCGGCTGGTTTATCCGTGGATGGGAACGGATACATCTTCATTTCTGCTCGCCTTTGGGAATCACAGCATCAGCCAGGGAGCAAAGAGAGACTCCAGTCACTCCCATCCCCTGGTACCAGAAAGTGCCATCCCCACTGGCAGACCCCAATACCCACAGTGACGCTGGAGGTGACAGTCAGAAAGGACAGGGGCTGATAGATCCTGATAATTATTGCTATTTTGAGGAGGAAAAGGATAAGAAAGTGCTGTTACTTCAAACTAACCCTACAAACTCCCAAAGGAGCACTGTATGATGAAAAAGGGCAAAAAGAGACTAAAATAAAAGCACCAGCCAGCCCTGGCACAGCAGCACTGGAGACAAAGCCATGTGCTAGGCTCTTTCTGGGGCACATGGCTCCTCCTTGCTTGGGTGGCAGGAACAAGATGGGAGCGTAAGGTGAGCTTTACATTTTCCTTCAAGGCTCATTGTTTTAGAGTTTCAACCTTAAAGTTGAATTTCAATTACATGACCAGCAATATCCACTTAATGAAAAGCACCATCCTTGCCTGATGGGCTGCAGCAGGAAGGAAGGAGAGGAAAAGGAAGGATTAAGCATCACTCCTGTGAGACAGGCACCTCACCTGTCTGTGTCCCAATACCTTCATCATTCCCAGGATGCTGATGCAGAGCCAGGGACACTTGTCCCAGGCAGAGCCTCACAAACCTCAGATATAATCTGAGGAAGTGGTCGGTATAATCTGCCACCAGCACTGCTCTGCTGGTGGGGTGGAGGGATGGATGCCTCTTATCCACAGCTGGGTACCACTCTACTGGCAGGACAGATGGAAATGGAGCAGCACATGGCTCATCAGGGGTTGCAGGGAGGGCTGCCAGAGTTGCATCCCAAGGAAGGTGTGCTAGGGCCCGAGCTAGAGGCAGCACAGCACTGCTCCCAGCTCTCCTCCTTCTGGATACCCTGGGGCCTCCCTGGCTTACTAGAAAAACCATTACCTTAGGATTAGGCTTCCATCTGATTCTCATCAAAGGCTCTGGTCAGCACCTATTTGCTTAACACCAGACCTTTCAGGCACCATCAAATTTAACAGGGCTTGACAGATTCAGGATTAAACACAAAAGCCAGACAAATCCATACTTTCACAGAAGGCCCCAGTGGATGCACCAGGACAGGCAGGAAAGAGAAAAAAGAGAAAAGGGAAGAGGAAAGGGAAAATCATACAAGGTCTGGCTGGTGCTGCTTGTGCCAGGAGCATTGCCCCCATGCTAGCAGCCCTCTGCCCTCTCTCCTCCCCAGCCACGATGCTGTTTGTTTCTTTCTCTCACTTTTCCCAGCTTATCCCCCCCTCTCTGGCTACTGCAGCACACAGATGCAAGCCAAAGCCAGTAGCAGGGCTCAAGAGCTGACGAGCCTTGCAGCAGCAGCAGCTCAGGGATTCCAGGGTACAAGGTCTAGTTTATAAACCACTCTACTCCCTTAGTCAAACAGTAGCTCGAAAGCAGCAGGTCTGATTGAATTACGTGTTTAATATTTAACAAGAGGTCAGGCTAGATAATCAAATAGTCCTTTTGGGCTGAAAATTAGTCCTGGGGTCAGTACAGAGACTGCAAAGCCTCTCCTCTGCAGCAAGGGGAGTTATTTCTTTCCATTCCAGTAATGGTCACAGAAGGTTTGGGCAGGGAGCTCAGGAGAATCCAAGATGTTTTAAAAATACCATTAGAAAGGAAACACAGCATACACTTTATCACTAAATGAGAATTCCTTGATGTTATAGAAACAAAAATTCAGAATTAATAGGTCTGCTTCTGTCTTAGCTTGTTGTCTCACGCTGCTCGTGGGAATATCAAAGCAGCCTGGAAACTGCTGCAATCCAAGTCTGAACTTCTTTTTAATTTTAAATCAAGAGACATAAAGAAACAACTATTTCTTCTGACAGAGTGAAAGAAGCTGCCCCCAGCTGCTTTGGCACGTGCTGGAAGCACCCAGATGGTGCTCCGACCTCTGAGAGACCCAACCTCCCCTGGCTGCCCACCTTATGCCCCTGAGCTGGCGGGTGAGCAGCCACCACCAGCTTTCCTGAGAATGGGAGCCCTCCTGACGCTCCCATCCCAGCAGGGACAGCTCTGCAGAGTTTGGTGCCTGCGCCAGCCCTGGCCTTGCCAGACCACAGCCCTCCCCGATGTAATTTATATCTGCAGCTGTAAACAAGCACGTCCATTCTGCGAACAAATTGGAGCGATGGCCAGTCACCGATAGCAATTCCCAGTAATTAAATGTGAATTAATTGATTTACCAAGCAATGCACTTGCTTTATGTATGGTGTTTTTATTAGCAAACCCTAGTTACTTAAGTAATTTCCAAGGCTTATTTATTGGCGCTGCATAAATCTGAGTAAACAAGTCATTTTTAATTGTGGGAATAATTAAAAATGGCCGCGTGCATTTACTGAGGATCACACACAGCCAGGGCTGTGGCTGGGGAGGCTTTGCCCCTCTTGCCTGGCACCATGGGCTGTGCCACCTCCCAGTGTGGCCAACCCAGCCAGCAGTACCCCACTGCCCTGGGAAGGCCCCCCCTTCTCAATAACAAAACATCCTTTGTCAGATTTATTTCCCACCACAACATCCCCCAGTTGGCGCAAGGGCCATTCCCATGGCATATCCCACCCCAGTGGCAGCACCACTGGCAGAGGAGTGTCCTCCTCCATCCCCATGTCCCCCACACTCCTCCTCACCTCCCCATCTCACACAGAAAGACTCCAAAGGGGTTTTTTGGGGGTTCTCATGATGAAAAAATTGGCTCTGCAATGCTTTATGCATGCATCTGTTATGCTAAAATAACCCTCCTTCCTAACCATGCCCACCTGCTGTCTTTTTCAATTTTAAGTATTTCTAAGTAGCAATCAAATCAGTATAATTTGTTCTTTATCTCAGAAAAACCATTGTGAAAGAAAAATGTGACCATTATGTTACATCAGGGAAAAATACCAGCCCTTTCTTTCCAGCCTTCTCTCTGTTCTATCAGATCTCAGTCGTCATTATGCCCGTCAGATTTAATATTGCTTGAATGCTCTGAGCTTTCTTTAATCACTGCAACCTTTCTGCCATCCCCAAGCTCCCCCCTCCCCAAGGTTAAGGCTTTTTTCCTTTCTTTTTTAATTCAGATACATAAATACTCGTATCATGAATGCGTTAAGGGTTTCCAGGAGACGGCTCTCGGGTTTGTTTCGGGAGCTGGCTGCTCGCAGCAGCGTTACCATCAGCTGCTATTGTGCGAGGATGGAGGGGCAGGATCCAGGGAACATGGGATGCGCCAGACAGAGCCACCACCCACCGGCTGCTCCGGAGAGATCAGAACAACAACCCGGGCAAATATTGATGCCATAGTCAATCTTGAGATTAGGATTGACTGCCGAAACACACCCAGGGCGCTGTAAAAACATTCAATGCTGCAGATTTCAATAAAGCCCATGGATCAGAGGGCAACACTAAATGATTATTTATAGACTCTCTGCAGAGGTAGGGCAGAAAGGGAGCCCATTACAGTTTGGATCAATCCCTTCACGTGCCGAGGGCTGACTGCGATGTGTTGGGGCAGACTTTGGGAAGATACCTCTTTGATTTAAAGGATGGGGCAGTGGAACCTGTCATCCATAAAAAGCCCGCTAATGAGAGGGTGATTTTCAATCACCCGATTCCTTGAAGGGTTTTCAGTTCAAGGGATAACCCTCTGCTGCTTTAAACCCCTTTCAGTTCACTGATTATTCAAACATCTTCCAAGATCCCCCAGATGGTCTCTGCCCACCCTGACCCCCTGAAAGCTGCTCTTGGGCACATGACTGGCAATGCCACACTGGAATTGAGCCCTGACTGTATAAATGTCTTTCACATCCTTTGGATGAGACATTAGAGGAGCCTCTCCATGCACTGCAGCAGCTGGGGAACCTGCAAACACGGCCATGGCCTCTGGTAACTCCTCCAGCCTGTGTTATCTCCATGGTCTCTTCCCAAGACATGGCCATGGGGACTGTGTTGCCTTGAGCACAGATGTGATGCTCCCCACATCCTGGCATGGGAGGGCTCTGAGGAATTGGGCCTCTGAGAAACTTGTCCTCCAGACCTCAGAGCAGAGCTTTGGCAAGAATAGATGCTAAAAATAAATCCTGTCCTTTCCTTCCCTTTTGACTTCCCAAATGCCAGTCTAAAAATAAGAGCCATTTGCAGAAAAATCCCCTGTTGCTGAGACTCCTTCTCCCCGTCTCTCTCCCAGGACACAACACTAAAGTTGTTAAGCTCATCTTCAACAGATGAGGAGAATGGCACACACAAAGTTCAGATCATTAAACAGGCAGCCAGGGCTGGGGTCAAGCATTTCCATTTATGAGTAAGCTCCCCTTGCCAGTTCTTCAATCTGTGAGGTCAGGTCAGATCCCACAACTGACCATGTCCCCTGGACCAAGGGGTTGTGGGTTCAGCCCCCTGGGCAGCCCCCCCACAGCCTCCCCTCTGCCCTGCCTTCCTCCCCCAGTACACCCTGCACATGTGCTCTCCAGCCAGCTCAACTACACTTCGCAGAGCCTAGTTTCCATAAATAAAAATTAAGCAAACACTTAACGAGCGTCATGCATATTAATACCCTCCAGGTGAAGGTTAGCATGAGCTGTGATTGTGGCAAATCCGCATTTGATTAGATTGACTCGAAAACAGGGAAGATAAACAATGCACAAAACCCTAAAAATTACTATAATTTATTCTTTTGACCTCTGTGAGTTTCTCTGTTTCTCTGTTTTGTGCAGCTTCAGCCTTCCTTGTGCAACGGGAGTTTTCCCTACTCAGGGCACTTCAAAGGAGAAGGTGCCAGCACAGGAAATGTCACTCTGCTTCCCTCACCTCTCGAGCTGCTCCCCACGTGTACACACGGCATCTGTACAGCCAGTTGGAGTGTTTGACTCAGCTGGCTTGTGAAAAACTCTTTGTGGAAGCAAGAGACCCATTACAGGTCCCTCTGCTGAACCTGAAGCGGGATGGCAGGGCTCTGGGATAAGCAGGAGGTGTTGGGGATGGCAGACCTGACACTCGAGTTGCCTTCTCTCACAAACTGAGCTGTGGCGCTGCTGGGAAGCCAGTGGGATGAGGCTGGCTTAGGAAGCAGCACCAGGGCTGTCCACAGCCCCAGGAGCCACATTCAAGTGCCTCAAGTTGTGACCTCAGTCAGACGCAGTTGTGAGGTATCTCAGATACCTGCACCGAAACAAAAGGATACATATCCTAAAAGCTTCTCTCCCTACTCCCTGAATTTAAATCACTTCAGATACCAGTTCAGAAATTCCTGTCTCACCACACAGTGAGGGGCAGAGATGCCTTTTTGATGGGCTGAACTAGAAGAGGCTGGAGGCTCTCTGCACAGCTGGGGTAACTCCTGTCCATCTGGCATCCACAGTGTAACTGCATTTCCTCACCCTCCCACCCCAGGTACAAACTTTCTGACGGTTCTATACCTTTGCAACATCCTTCCCACAGTCCAGACCCAACCCGGGTCCAGCCACACCTCTGGAGGAGTGCAGATGTTTTATGAGATCCCTCACGAGGGTCCCAATTCCTGAGTTTTCCCCAGCACAGCAGCCACTGCTTTCCCTGCTCTCTAAACCCAAGCCATAAAGGACATTCCAGCTGCAGACAGAGTACCAACAGCTGCTTAACAAACCCTGGTAAAGACAGCGTGGCAGGATCCAATCTGCAGCAGGCAGTTCTCCGCGGGGTCTCTGCTCCGCTGCTGAGCAAAAGGCGCATTTGCTGTGGAAGACGGACCATTGTTATTCATTCCTGTCCCGTCCGCGGTGACAGCGTTAATCACAGCAGTCTCTGGGAGAAGGATGCTAATGAAGATGTGATGCGGGCAGCGCCGTCCGCAGCCATTTCTCAATTCATTAGCATCCTGTCACTCCGAGGGGTGACCACGGAGACCCACGTTCCCACCTTTCACCAAAACATGACAGGATAATAAAACAACGCTATTTTCAGTCCTGGGGACAAGCCGAACACGTTCCTTAAGCTCAGGGGTTGTTACAGTGAGTCCCTAAAACAAGGAACAGAAACAAGGAACAAAACTCCAGCACCCAACCGAGGAAGAATAGAGTCTTGGACCCCTGCTCGCCCACAGGGAGGTCCAGCAACCCCATTCTTCAGTGCAAGGAGCTACTATGGCAAGGACCAGGTAACTGCAGGGAGTGAGCCTGAAAATCTGTGTGGGTACATTACCTCCTGCTCTCCTTGTGGGCAGGTTTCCATGCTGCTCCCAGCACCACCACATCCAAACTCAATATCTCTGCTCTGACCGGTACCGTATGTTACCAGTAATTGTTCAGATGAGCCGTGAAGCTCATGCAAGTACTCACTGAGTCTGGGGAGACACAGTTTTTGCTGAGCTCTGTTCTCTTGATGGTGGCTTCATCAACCAATGAGGAATAACAATAGCACAGTGTCACTCACCACAGCTCCAAAGCTGTGGGTAGCAAACAGCTGGGACATAGCCTTGTAAAATACACTCCATCCATCCCTAAAAATGTCTGTCTGGCTGATTTGGGACAGAGCCATAAACCAGCCCAGAGGATGTATTTGCAGACACTGGGAAGAAGTAACCCAGTTTTCAGTCTGGGGCTTGTTTTTCACCCTCGGCAGACAGGGAGGGGAACGTGCCACATCTCCCTCACTGGGGCAGAGCCAAAGCACTCACCCTCCTCCAATAGGATCTCCTGGGAGATAACCCAAATCCCTCTCAGCATGATGGGGTCCTGTGGAGGGCAGACTGAGCCTGCTGGAATAGTAACACAGGTTGGTGGCAACCTATATATCTGCAAGCTAGAGCATTCCGGCTAGGAAAATTAAATTACAGTTCTGGAAGGTGAAACAACATGCCTGTATTTGAGTGGCAGCATCTGCTTTTAGTGAGACGCTCATGAGCAGGGAGTTTGGCAGATGCCTGTGTGACAAAGCAGCCAGGAGGTCCCTGGCCATGTCAGCTTCCTGCATCCAAAAGAAATCCCATTGCTTCCCTCCCTACTAAGAGCTGAAAAGGCTCTGGCCAAATGAAGTCAATGCAAAAGGCCCTGGCTCTACAGTGGAATGAGACGGGCACATGTTGGCAGCAACCGGACAGCGCCGGAGACCTCGCACTTCTCTGACTGAATTTCACTCCTCTCCCCTGGATACCTCCCGGCTTTCCTGCCAGCCTCAGCTGCAGCACAGCATATCTGAGCTGTGAACACACAGCCAGCACATCCAGCCGCTGCTGCCCGAGCCCTCCCCAGAGCTGTCAGCTCTCCACAGCCGTCAGTGCTTCCTGACGGCACAGAGGTTTTGTGGATGAGTGGGGGCAAGCAACCAGGGCGAGGGATCACCACAGGGAGAGGAGACAGAGCGAGGTGCAGAGAAGGCAAGCAGGGAACAGGAGCACATCCGCAGCCAGCCAACCTAAATAAAGACATGGCCATGCTGAGACCCACGTGGGGGTCCCATCCCTGCACAGAGCCATCCAGCAGGGAGAGCTGTGCAGGGAACAACCTCCCAGAGCAAATGACCAGGAAAATGCCTTTGCCCTCCTCCCAGATGAAAGGAAGTGTTCAGTGCACTCTGAGAATACAAACCTTTCCTGATCTCATGCTCATTCCTCTTGAAAACACTCAAAAAAAGAATAATCTTGCTCCCATCCTTCTCCCACAAGCTCACAAAGGCCCTGGCTCTTCTCTGTATGTGTTTTGTTTTTTTTTTTTTTAAAGACCACGCACTTCCATTTAATTAAAAGTATCTACGTAGGAACGAGATTAATTAATTCTCCTTCTGCCCAAGAGCCCTCTTATTGTGTTCACTTAAATGAGGTTTTAAAATGTTGTCTCTGTGCCGTATCTTGGCCAGTTGTCTCCAGATAACACTTGGGATGTTCTTCCAGCTCCTGCTATACCATCCCTCATCTCTTACAAGGAAATGAAGAGTGCAGGGCCAGCCCACTCCCTGCTTTTGAGAATGCTCAGGACATACGTGGGCATCTCCAAGGATCCACTTGCCCTCCCAACAACCCGCATGGGAGAGACAGCCTGCACCCAACACCCAGAATGCCAGGAGAGAGCTGTCAAAGGATGCACAGCCGAGCTGAGCACAGTGGAGGGGATGCAGCAGCTAGGACAGGACCAGCACTGAGGAAGCACTGCAGAGCAGCACTGCTGCCTCCACCACCTCCCAGCACCTCCAACCCAGGATGCAGCTCCTCTGATGCAAATCAGTAAATCAACAGCCTGAGAGATGCCACTTCCCAACCTGCCAGAGCCACCCACCCATTTCTCGGTGCAGGTCAAACACAAAGAGGGTGAGGGGTGACAGCTGACAGGGTGATGGCTTTAACCATCCCCCAAATAAAAGGAAGGGAATAAAGCAGATGAACAAGCTTCCCAGTTTTGGAGAGGTGACCTCAAGCAATGCTGCAAGAATGGCCCCAGCTATCCTGCACATGGTGTGCTCCAGTCACGCTCTTTGCATCCAAATTCCACCTGTTGCAGAAGAAACATCTTCCAGCTCATTCAGGCTGTCCTTGACAATGGCAGGGAGCCTGACTTTCCCCTTCCTGGATAGGTCCCCAAGGCACAGCCCTGGCAAAGCACCGTGTTTGCATCCCACTTTCCAGAGGCCATTCATGCTTCACCCGAATCCCCTATGATAAATCCTTATCGGAGTGACCATGGCAAGCCTGTTGGTGACTTTGCTCACTCAGATTAGCTCTACACAGATTAGCTCCTTGCGGCGCTTAGCCAGTTCACACACATTTCTGATAAACGCTGTGACACATTTTCCTGACTTTGTTGGGGGGGGGTAGGGGTGGAAGTGACGGGTGGGAGGAAGAAGAAAAAGACTCTTTGCCCCACCCTTGCTGCAGATAGTGCTGGAGACATGAAATATTCATTGCCTTTCAACCAGGCGGGGTCAACAAGCTGTCGAGCACTTCTCTGCCCCCAGATAATACATCATCACCCCTTTCCCAGCCCTGCTCCAGCAGCACCTTCTGTCTTGCCCTAGAGAAGCCAGGACTCCATGGAAGGATGCTGCTTCACCTGCTCCTTCCTCAGCATCCCAAGGAGGATTAGAGGCTGTGGGGGGATTTTTAAATCCAATCTGGGATGCACAGGCAGCATTTGTCTCCTCCCAATTTGTGTCTCTGCAGCAAATACAGTAAATTTGGTGGATCGCCTTAACCTTTAGCATTGTCTCTCCCCTGTAACTCTAATCTTTAATTCATCTCAAATCTGAGAGAAGGCTTTTTAGATAGTAAAGTGACAATGAGAGCAGTGGGCATGTCACCTTTTGCTCAGACATGGGGACTGTGGATGCCCTTGGCACCACTGACAGCCTCCCACCTGCACAGGATGCCACTGCCACACTTGGAGTGGTGTTGGTAAGGATGCAGGTGCCCGGGTTCCACCTCCACTGATACCTGAGTCTCTCCCTGGGAGAGTCAGGGCTGTGCAGAGCCCACATAGCCCACCTCAGACAGGGCTGTGATCTGCCTGTCCTGCCCAGACACTCTGCCTGGGGATGGAAATTTCCACCATTCCCTTTCATACACCCGTTTACTCTCCACTGGATTTCTCTGCCTGCCATTAGCCTTCAGAGCTCTGATTTGTCACCCTGTCATTTGGACAAATGTTGATGGGCAGAAACAAGCAGGGTTTTCTTTCCTCCCCCCCTCTCCCCTTTTCTTTCTTTTTCTACCTTCCACACTATCCACTGCCAGCCAGAACATCAAGGGAAAAGGATGAACAACTGACCCATAAAATAAATACAGGGCTTACAGTTTCTGATAGAGATTAAATATTGTAGGAGTCATGACTAGATAAAAGCCAGTGGAAGGAAAAGCCTCAGACCTCAATAGAGCATTAAATAAAAAGAAAGCAGCACACCCAGACACAAGAAGATGTGTTGCAAGTTTTATAGAGAGTTTGATAATCTGAACTCGTTTTGCTTCAAGCAGACTCACCCTCAGGAGTGCAGTTCAAACATGGCCCTGAGGAGAACAGTAGAGGCAGAGTGTGGCTCTGCCTCACCCTGCCCTGGGGCTGACAACCTCTGTCCCCAGACACAGAGGTGCCCCCAGCAGCACTCCCAGTGCCAGACACAGTCACGAGTCACACATGGACCACACAGGCAGGGGCAGATGGTGTGAGCACATAAGTGGTGGTAGGTAATGGCAGCTCCTCCAGAGTTCGAGGGCTTTGATGGGCACACTTGGCACGATCTGCTTCCAACCCTGCCAGTCTCAACAGGGGAAGCTGCTGGCCTAAGAGTTTCCACTGAGCATGCAAAGGATTCAACTCCCTCAGCAAACCCTGCTCCTCATTTCCCTTTGCCTCACTGCATAACTTCTGCTAAAGCTCTCTCGTGACCTAGTTCCTGAACCTGGAGCTTGCCAGGCCATTTTGGGTTTCATTTCCCTCCCTCAACTTGCTGGTTTTCCAGATTACACAGATCCCAGGTTTGCTTTTATCCACACACCCAGGTGAGCAATGCACCACATGCCCCTGCAACACAGCCTTGGGCAAACACAGCACCCACATAACAGCAGGTACCTGATAACAGGGGGCAACTCCCCCCAGCTTCACCTAGCCTCCTCACACAAAGGAGTCCATCTGGGTGCACTTCAAACCCACCCACCAAGCCCCCCTTACCTGCAGAGCCCAGTCTTCATGTTCTTGCCGGTGGCCAGTGCTGGTCTAGTGTGGGCTGAGCACAAAGTACCCACAGGTGGCTGTGGGAAGTGGCCACAGCTGGGCAGGGTCAGAGCAGGGGAGAGACAGGGTGAGGGAGGGCACAGCAGGGCACTCCACCTCTCCAGCCTACCCAGAGCGGGGAGGACCAGGAACTATCCTGCATCCCACCTAAATTGCAATCCCTGTTTTCCTCCCTTTGTACCATTCCTCTTGATTTTCCTCAAGCACATGTTTTCCAGGCATGAAGGCAGAGCTGACAGAGAAGCACAGCTCCAACACTGTTCAGTTCTGCTTAAAATACCCCAAATTTTAATACTCATGAGCACAGGAACCTGCACCCCCGGCAGGGTGCACTGAACACTTGCAGACAAATCTGTTTTGGGGTTGTTCCAGAGCAGCCTGTTAATCATGGCATGAGCACCGTGGGCTGGCTCCAGGGCATGGCTGGGGGCAGTGCTGCTGCCCCACTGCCCTGGGCCCCCTCCCCAGGACTGGGTGCACCCCAGCTCTCCAGCCAGGCAGCCAGGCAATCAGGCAAACACCAGTCAGAGTTGAAGCGGCGGCACAGGGAGAATTGGAGCCGCGCTCGGCAGCAAATTAGACATTTAAAAACTGAGGAGAGTGAGTGGCGAAGATTAAATGCATTATAGATTTGCTGGAGGAGAGGCGAGAAGCAAAGGTGGATCATTGACACCCCTCAGGCAACTGGGTGAAGATTTGTTTACGTACTGGTGTGTAATCAAGTGGGAATGAATGCAAGACACGGGGCCTTAATTTTTCATTTGCAATCAAGGCCACGTACACACCTTTTCTTAGTCACAGAAAAACACTGCCACGCTCCCTCTCCCTGCTCAGCAGCATTACCTGGAGAAGGGACAATTACCAGGGATAATCGGGCTGATTGCGGACAGGAGCAGTGGGGGAAGGAACACTCTGGGGCTGCAAGGAAGGGCTGCCTGGCCAGGGAGTGTGGGAAGGAACCTGGATCCCAGCAGGTCACTGTTGGAACAGCGCTCCAGGCACTGTGTCCCCCTGGCTGGGAGAGGGTTACTTATGGTGGGACATGTGGGAGCTGTTTTGGGAGCATCACCTGGATGGTGTGCTGGAGAGCATGGGGATGTATGAGGTCCCTGGGATGCTATGCCTGGGCTGGAGCTCATTCCCATTGTAAGAGGCTGTTTTTCAATGCTGGGGGAAAAAAAAGAAAGAATCATCACAGACTGTGTGAAATCTCACACTTGACTTGTGGCTCTGCCAGACTTGTTGAAAGGACTCTTGGAAGAAGTGCTGATGCCAGGGTCCAGTCTGGGAAATGTGGAAGAGCTGAGAAACATGAATGCCAAAGGCATGGCATGAATGAAGGGTCTGAGGAGGATGATGCTGGAGAAAGCTGTGCCCCATCAGGGGGGTCACGGGCCAGCACCTCCCACCCTGGCAACAGACACAGGGACCAGGTATGGAGAATGGAAAGCTGACCATGGGCATGGAAAACAGCAGAGAGGAGATGGAACAGAGAAGAGGGCAAAGGAATGGGGGAAGAAAACAACACGGAGAGTCAAGGCTGGAGATTACCTTCTCCATCTCATTGAGATTCCCGTGCAGGTCCCATTTTGAGGAGCTGCTGCCAACCTGTCGCAGCTGCGGTGCTCGGAGGCAGTGAGGTGCTGGCCCCGAGGGAGACTGAGAGCAGAGAACAGAGGAGAGAGGAGGGCGTCTGATCAAATATTCCCTTTGCTCCTGGCAGCCTTCACATCTCCCGCTTGCTCGTTCCGTGCGTGCCTGCTCCGAGTGTGCTCCGGCGGGTGAGGTGCCGCCGGCACCGCTCGCTCCGCTTGTCGCAGCAAGGAGGGAGCTGCAGGGGCTCCCAGGAGGGATGATGCTGCTCTGACGGATGCTTAACTTGGGGTACCCAAGCCAAGGGCTCAGCACCCCAGATGTGACACGGTACCAACCACGCCCTGGCTGTACAGGCACCACTGCAGCCAGGGAATCCCACTTTTGGGTAGTTTGTTGAGGGAGAGGAGGGGATCCTGTTTACCCCATTGGATGTGGAGAGTCAGCACCTGGGGACTTGGGGAGATGTGAAAAACAACGCTAGTACTGACGGAATACAGAGCAGGAAAATGGGATTTCCAGGATTTCTCTGGGGACAGGGCACAAGAGTAGCTCTGCCAGCCACCATGGGGAGTGAAGCAGGGAGGCAGATGTGGGTCTGGCTCACAGCACAGTCCTGAGACAGAAACAAAACTTCCTAGGGCTGCCAAACCTCCTGTCTCTTCTGAATGGGCTCAGTTCCCCCAGCATCTTGGGGGCAGTACCCCCTAAACCACACTCGGGCTGCCTAGCACCTGGATCCTGCTCACCTAGGACCTAAGAGCTGAGGGACTGCTGAATGGCATCTCATCATACCCTTCCTATCTATATTCTGCATCCCTATTCCATCTATATTCATTATTCCTATGCTGCCCACATCACTCTGGGTCTGTGACTTACAGGGCTGCTGCTATTCTGCAGAACAGGATAAGGAACTGGAGCGGGAGAACACGGCTCTGGGCAGATAGGCAGAGGCACACGGGTTAGAGCTGATATTAATGTAGCTCGGCCTGGGCTGACAGGGAAAACAAATGGAGAGCTCTGCAGCCAGCACTGGCACCTCGGTGTGAGGTGATGACAAGTCCAGAGCAGAGAATGGGAGTCTGTCAGTCCATCCACCTCTGGGTGACTGAGGGAGAGGATGAGCCTGGAGGGGTGAGCCAGGAGCAGACCTGATGTGGGACAGGGAGATATCCTACAAGGACTGGGTGTGGGTCCATCAGCTCAGCACCCTCTGGCAGAAAAGAGCTGAAGGGGCTGGTGATGTCCTCACTCACAGCAGCTCCAAGGGGCCTCTCTCCAGGAGAGCCTCTGCTGGGAAGGATGGCAGAGCTCTCATCCTGCTTCTCGCAGCTGCACAGCTGGCTCTCAGATGGCCTTTAGTTACTTATTTTAGCAGAGTTTGCTTATTTAACTCAAGCTCTTTATTGCACTGAAGCTCTGTTTATTCACCTAAAGTCTATTTTTCACTGAAAGTAAATTAATTCACTTAAAGTTTATTTTTTCCACCTCAGATCTGTTTATTTGCCCAAAAACTGCTTATTTGACTGAAGCTGATCCGGGAGCTTGTCAGTTTGCAGCCCCACGCAGGGCGTGCAGAGCTCTGCCCAGCTGCAGAATCATCTTTCCTGCACCTCCCCAGAGACCCCACTAAGCCATCACCCTGCTCACTCTGGAAACAGGACAAGGCCCGTGTAAACTCTTAGCGGCCCGTGGACTGAAATTCCTTTCCTGGTTGTACTAATTCAGATGTAAATTACTAGCCCAAGTGCCGGGTTTTAGGTGGAATTTGGGTTTTTCCCCTTCACTGAAATGATACATCCAGATAAAGCTGCCGGGACCCAGCACTGGGGGGGACACACGTGCCCCTGTCCGATCGATGCTACCCGGAGCAGATGTTATCCCGGGCGGCTCAACACCGGCCGCTGCCTGGAAAATGGGATTGGATCTTCAGAAAAAGCTATTAGCCCCTTGTCAGGACCCTCTGATGAGAACTGACTGGCCAGCGAGGATCGATGCTGCCAGACGAGCGCTCACGCCTCGTCCCCACTCCTGTGTATTTCAATCAGCCACCCCAGGATCCAGATACATGTTACCTGATGTGAGTTAAAGTGTCATTTGTCACTAATTACTTTACATAGCATAAGTTTTTTGGCAACTTCAGCCTGGCAGAAAAGGCTGGAGTTATACAAGTCAGACTTGGTTACTCGGGTAAAATAATTCCTCCCTGTATCTGTTTATAAAAAGAAGAAAATTAAGAGTTGTATTACTTACTTAATAATTGTGCCATTAGGACCAAAATAACTTCTACAACTTTTGAAAATGTGAAATTCAGGGAAAAGATTACATTATTTTTTCAAGTAATGACAATTTTATTTTTTTCTGTTATAAAAATGTGACTGTGTCCTCAGCCCTGTGTAACAGGACAGGCTCAGCCACCACAAGGTCATGTCTGTGGGGAATGTGTTTCTGCAGCTGGACACTTGGGATATGGGAGCCACTAAGTCTTGTTGCTCAGTGTTGCTCTTTCCAGCTTTCCCCACCCATGTTTTTGTGTCTGTGTCTGAAAGTTAACGCAGAAGGTTTCATGAGAAAACTGATCCTGCACGCTACAGGTCCAGTTTTTTGTCACCTATTTGTAATGCCTGCGTAGGCCAGAAAAGCAAAGGGCCGAGTAGGAAATGGGAAGAAAAGCACCACTAAATAACCTGAAAACCCTGAAAGACATGGACCCCTGAGAGGATAAATTACAGACACCGCAACTGTGAGACGCAATTAGCGCTGGCTCGAGGAGAAGAAAATCATCGCGAGCCGGCACCGGCGGCTTGTGAGCCTCAAACCTCTTCTGCTCTGAAATAATTGCAATAGCCATGGAAACCATCAAAGCCGCTCTGCTCATTTCGGGTAAGAAGGGGAAGAGCTGTTTTTTCGGCTTTGCCCTGCAGTTTTTTTCCCCCAGTGTCACAATTTCTCCCAGAAAAGAAAAGGTTATTTCTGACATAATGCCATGGGAAGCACCGAGTGCTCAAGAGCTGGACACCATCCCTGGAGCGGCGGCAGCCGCTGCCTCTGGCACACAAACTGTGGTCCGGGTGGCTCCTCCCGCACGCTGGTTGAGCGCAGTCGTTCTGGCAGCTCGTCCCTTGGTATGGTCTCCTGGAAAAGCGATTGTCTTTCTCCTCCCCCTTTGTGCAAAACATAAAAGATGGATGGTTCTAATTTCAGCGCCGCAGCTGCCTCGCAGCCCGGTTTCGGAGCTGACAGCGCCCTGAGGCTGGGAGGAGGCAGAGGGATCATTGCCAGCAGCACTTGTTGGAGTTTGGTGTCTTGAGGAGAACGGGTATTGTGTGCCACAATTTGGAAATCCCAAGTACTCTTGAGGGGAGATGCAAGGAAATCTGGCAGCGCCAGAACGGAGTGGGAGATGGGAAGGGGGTGAAGGAGGTTGTGTGTTTCAACACTCACCTTCCACATCAGGATTTAAACATGCCTGCTATTAAAAGCTCGTGTACCAACCTACCCCAGCTTGGGAAGGTTGGAATATTAGTGACAGATCAATTTTCTCCAAGTAAATATTACCCAAAATAACAATTCAGGAATCATAAACTTGTGAAATCTGCTCTACATTTAACGCAGCCTCAGTGCATGAGGTTTTACTCCTCTTGCCCTAGGCAGTGCTGGGTGTTACCTGTCCAGCCCCAGCTCCTTCTGCCCCTGTCAGTGGGCAAGCTCTGATGGTGGTCTCTGTAACAGCCAGGGATAAAGAGTTCAAAACGAGATCTAGTTTTGTAACATTAATTTTTTTTTATTAAGAAGACAGATATTTTATAGTACTTCTTTTCCTTTGTAAAAATGGGATACATGAACCAATACAAAATGTGAATGGGAACAGATGGATATGTATTTTCTTACACTGTAACATCTTCCATGGACACCTTAAAACAGAACTGGCCTAAGGGGAAAAAATAAAAAGGCCGGGTAAATAAAGAACAAGGTTGTTTATCATCAGTTCCGCGTCCTTCATTTGTGATCCTCCTTTAAACAAGGTTGTTCTTTCTTCACGCTTCAAAATCCTAATGATCTAAAGCTGTACAAAGTAATACTCAACAATACATTTCAACAGTGCACTGTATACTGAAGAAAAAATACATAAACCGATATACAACTAAAATTCGTAATTTCCTGTTTTTTCTCCTGTCTTTACGCAGATTTTTTTATATTATTTTATTTTNCCTGACGCTAAGATTAATGCTTTCCCTTAAATAAATCAGAGATACATTTGCCACGTAAACACAATAAAAAAAGTATCGCTCGAAATCCATGATTACTCACCAAAAAAAAAAAAAAAAAAAAAGTCAGAATATATAACTTTATACCGTCCTCCCGCTGGGGTTTGCTCCCTGCTGCCTGATTCCGTTTGAGCCANCACTGTATACTGAAGAAAAAATACATAAACCGATATACAACTAAAATTCGTAATTTCCTGTTTTTTCTCCTGTCTTTACGCAGATTTTTTTATATTATTTTATTTTATTTTTCCAATGCGTGGGGCCGAAATTTTGCAATCTACCTGAGACGGAAAACACCAATCAAACACATGAACCTGAGACATGTCAACATTGTAAGTCAAAGTTACATCGGTAACACTGCACTACGGTACACTTCCAAACAAAGATGGGCTGCTCAAGGCCAGGATGCCCGTCCCGTCCCGCCGCCGCCGGGCCACGGAGCCCCCAGCTCCGGCCTGGCTGCTTCTCACCGCGATGGGGTTTGGCAATGGTGCTGAGGGCTCAGGAAAGAGCTGCGCTCGACAAGGTCTGCTCGGAAAGAGGGTGTTTTCGCGAGGTTCTGAGGGGAAAGGCGGAATACTGCCGGAGAACGGGCTCGCTCACCGCATCAGGCCCCCCCCCCCCCCCCCCCCCCCCCCACAAAAACCCCCCCCCCCACGGCCCCCCCGA
>VXBX01005695.1:119767-130215 GCA_013400415.1 Scytalopus superciliaris
CCAAGATTACTACAAAAAAAAAAAAAAAAAAAAGAAAAGTCAGCATATATAACTTTATACCGTCCTCCCGCTGCGGTTTGCTACCTGCTGCCTGATTCCGATTGAGCCAGAGTCTCCTGTGCACCTATGGCTTTAGTGGTCATTAGCACGCTCGTTTTAACATGAATTCCCACGTTTTACTTAGCGGGTAGAAAAAAAAGGCAGTTTTGTTCATCCAGCCACTCTCCAGGTCTGGGCTCACACATCAGAGGGGCTTTGCCTGCTGCCCCCGCGGCGGCCAAGCGGGAGAGGATGAGGAGATGCCCCCGCGCCCGGGAGGGCTCTGCCTGCCCAGCAAGGAGCCCAATCCCGTGTCCCCGTGGCCGAGCAGCACCTCTGCCGAGTTCCAGCCCATTTCCCAGCCGCCACCATCGAAAGCACCTGAAACAGCCACAAAGCGGGGCTCGGGGTGGGGGGTGTTATCTGAGCCCTGACGGTGACAGGGGAACGGGATACGGGCACACTGAACTGCAAACTACGCATCTAAAATGTGCTGGTTCTCCTCCGATGAGCTCGAGTTCTGAACGGAAACCGGTGAAGAGAAAAAAGGGGAAACACCTTCAGAGAAACGCACCTACTCCACAGGGTCCCAGCTGGCAACTCCAGAAACAGGAAAGGGGAAACGAAGAGCCACAGAAACCCGAAGGGAACTAACGCACAGAAGCCCCTCTTCTTCCCAGCCTCCCCCCGACCCGAACGAACAGAAATTAAACAAGGCACAGAATCTTCTGCAAATGACTTCACTAAACTAAATCCAAGCTGGACTTGGCCAAAAAAAGAAAACCCAAACGAACTGAGGTGTCGAACAGCAGAGTGTACTTTACGAGGAATATTTTTTACACAGCGAATCCCGGACCCTCCCGGCCTCACCGCTCTCCACCCATTTGCTTTTTTTTCTTTAAAAAAAAAAGACACAAGCTGGTTGCAACTTCCAAGATCACTGTCTCTGTAGCGTTTAAATAGGGCCAGTAGTAACCATCCACGGTTGGACACCTCATGGGAACCAAGGCTGCTCTAGATGAAGTACTCTTTCTTTTCCTCAGAGTTGTTTTGTCCCCCCTCTGCGTTGATGATGGCTGTGTCTGCGTCGGCCGCATCATCTGCTCCTTTGGCTTCGTGAGTGAAGTATGTACCTGCAAGGGAAGTGGAGGCTGCATGACTCCTCGGGGGCCTCGGCACAGTGTTGAGGAAGAGACTTGATGAAGGAAACAGAAATGCCACCGGGAGAGAAACCGGGTGTGGGGTCTGTCACATCAGGCAGGACAACCCCCAAGCGAGAGGACACGCGTGCCAGGCCTTTCATCCTCCGCTTTCGGTCTTTGCCTTACCTTTATGTCTGGCAAAGTATCGCCCTAAAATGATGAGCAGGCAGAGCATCGCGAAGACGACGACGGCCACAACGCCGCCGACCACGGCGTGGTCCACACTCCGTATCGCCCCCTCCTCACCTGCGCGGGAATCTGTCGAGATCAGAAGAGGAATAAGAACTGGGGACTTACTACGACGCTCTCGGCAGGGTCTGGCTGCAGCTGCTCCCGGGACAGGAAGAGCTGCCCTCGGGCTCTCCAGAGGAGCAGGGGTGAAGCACGGAGCTAACTAGGCAGATGAGTTCAGGCAGAGGAACTTTGTCCGGAGCCGAACTGATCTGGCAGCTCGACTCGTGAGGTGTTTTCCGCTAAAAGCAGCAGCACTACGACTACGCACGTGGGAGACAGCTGGGAGAGGGGAGGGAGGGCACACGGAGTCGTCAGTGGGGACCTACTCTGGGATATTTCCCTGCAGTGCTCCCCAAATGTCAGCCTCCCTGGTGGGTGGGGCACAGGGAAGAGCAGTGCAATATGCGAGTATTAACCTTTAGCTCTGAGAAACGTTGTTAACGAGTGCCCTGTTGGAAACATTTCAACTTCAGCCCAAAACACTCCTCGCCCAAAGTCCAACCCACCCATCATGGAACATCTGTTTACAATCATCCCCTGCCCCAGCTCAGCTGGGTTCCACCATTAACCACCACCTTTGCTTTCGATGCAGCCCACGAGGACTCAATGCTCCTCACCCAGACTGTAACACCCACTCTGAGGCCAACACTGAACAGTAACTGAACGGTGCCTCCGACTGCTTTACTGCGTTTATTTAACTCTCTCACCACACAATTAAGTTTCCTTTCAGAAGCGCCTCTCCCTCGAGACGCCGTCACCCGGGAGAGGGATGACTGATGTGGCGGAGGAAGAGCTCTGGAGTGAACCCCGGATGAGCTATGGCCATGTAAAATGAATGTATAGCAGTGTAAACAATTTTAATTTAAGAACGCAGCTACATCAACCCTCGCTGCAATCCTAATGGCAACCGAGATTTATAACGCAGTAAAAACCAATTATTCTCCCGCTGATTAATACATTAACATTTTGGAATAGAAGCTAAACCATTGTCTCTTTTTTTTAGTGAGTCAAGCGTGACACCTCCATTAAAATGATTTACTGGCCATACCTTACAATTTAAGCACAGCAGCAACAGAAACGGTAAAAATCTTTTAACTTTACATGATTTGTGAAGTCATATGTGAAGGATTTACCATTTAAATCTTTCACTACAAGAAGCACATGGCCCATAAATCTGCCCTGCCTGCGCCTGCCTGGACACCTCGGAGAAATGCGTTTTGCCAGGACGACTGAGAGAGCAAATGCAAGTCAATTTTTAAGAAAGATTTATCTCCGTCTCCCTCCAAAGAACAGAGCAAATCTCTGAAGCCTCCACCTCTAATAATATTTGAAGTTTATCGATCAAGCGTACAGATCCGTGACAGCTAAAGGTAATGGGGCTCTTTTGAGCCGAGACCTGATACAAAGCTTTCGAGCAGCAGCTGGGATTTACACTTTCTATCGATATTTCCAATTCTGCTCCAAGATTAAGGACTGAGGGACCCAAGTAAATAACTTGGGACCCAGAGCACCATAAAGGGCCTTTTAATTAAAACAATTTAAGAAAAAAAGCCCCTCTGAGTAACCTCTGAGAGCAGGAGCTCCGGCACGGGCAGGGGGACGCTGGGCTGAGCCGGGGCACGCCGAGGGACACCACGGAGCAAGGGAGCCCCTTGCAGCAGCTTGGCTGGGAAGCCAAAAACTGCGGCCAAAAATAATTCCCCTGCAAATCAAAAGCTTTCGCTGCCACATCCCCGAACCCCGAGCCACGACACTGCAGAGAGCCTGTGCCAAGGAATCCGAAATCACGGCAGAGGGGAACTTTCTGTCTCACCTCCAGCGGGAACAGACCATGCCGCGACGGCTTCCCAGCGTCTGCTGCTCTGGCAAGCGGCCAGGTGTGCCGATGGGAAAGGTGCCCACAGACACGCAGTGGGATGCCAAGCCGACCTGCTCACTCAGACACAGGCTCTGCTGCCTGCCCAAGGTGGCAGCTGGGGGAAAACCAGCCACCCCAGGGCATCCCGGGAGTCCCCGCTGTGACACAGCCTTCCCACCGCTGCCCCAGCTCAGCTGATCTGGCCCTCTGTGACCCTGCTCTCTGCAAAGCAACTAAACTGGCTCATCTGCTGGAGCAGCTGCTTTACGCATGCTTCACTCCATTTTTTCCCCTTGTTTTATTTTCTTTAGAAACTTTGTGCCCAGTTCCGCTTGGCTGCAGCAGCATCCCAGCCTGGGCAGATGAGTGGCTTGTTGACATCTGGAACAGCTGAGGGACATAAACACGCTGAGTTACGGCTCTGTAATGTGCTTCCAGCAGGATTTTGCATCAAGAGGCATTTTTTCTTCATCACCATAAATTAAAGTTCTGGAAAGACGAAGCCGTGGTGTGCTTGTGCTGGCGGCGGCAGCTGCCACACCGTCACACCGACTCACCGCCGTAGAGATGGGGGGCTGTGCCAAAGCCTCGACCTGACACATCCCTCAGATCTTCCCCTAGACTGGCATCACACCCAGAGCATGGAGAGGGTTCCCCTGAGAAGGGACTGGCTTAAAACCTGGCTAGCAGTTCTCTCAGCACAGTTTGTTAAATATCAGTTCATCTACTGGGCTGTTTTTCTCAGTTATTTCTGTTAAAGAAGACCTCTGCGAGGTGCCAGCCCCAAGATCATGCTCTTCTGCATGTAGCTAAACACATCTTGAAGCTTAAGCACGACCTAAAACATTCCTCCTGCAGCAGGTCCTGTCCCTGCCTCCAGCACCTCCACTGCTCCAACGCTGTGACCCATCACCAAGAGCTCTGCCTGCCGGCACTGCGAGCACGGCAAAGCCCAACTCCACCACCAGCAATTCCAACACTGCTCCCAGCAAACCTGCCTGTGCACTGCCAGCACAGGAACAGCCCCTTCACGTCCTGTCCCTCACTATTTCATTGGTAATTAACAAAGTGTCAGGTCTATGGAGCAAGGAATAATTCCTCAAATTTGTGCCCAGGAGAGACTTGACCTTAACAACCGGAATCTGCTTTAAATGCTGTCTCCAATTCACCCGAGCTATTCCCGCCTCCTATCTCTGATTAAACCAGAAATCACAACTTTATTGCTGAAGAGGGAACAGCCGAGATGGCAGGAACTGACAAAATGCCACATTATTTGCTAATCCTAATATGTTATTCTTCCTCAAGATTTGCTTTTCTCAGCACCAATTCAATTACAGATGCTACAAATCCTTCTGACATTTAATTCCCTCTTGTCAGAGTGCAGTAAATGTATACATGCAGAGCTTTCCCATTAGGATGTTAATATATATTGGAGTGAGCTGGATCCTGGCCTCTCCAGCAAATCCTCAGGAATTTTCCTATTATGGTTTTGATTTGGGTTTGCTTGTGGGTTTCTGTGGGTAGAGGCAGAAGGAGGGAGGGAAGAGCAAGGAAGGGACAGACATCACAGCATGTTGTCACCAACATGCCCCGTGGGGCTACTCTGCAGCTACGGTGCACCTCAGCTGAACCGTTTTTGGGTCGATGCTTTGCTTGGCACCAAAGCACCTTAAAGGAAAACTGCAGTGGTAACGGCACAATCCACCTGCCAGAACTGAACTCAAGCAGTAAAAAGTCAATTTTTCTTTACAAGTGCTGTGCTGCCTCCCCTGAAGGACCAGCACGGCTGTGCCCCACATCAGGAGATGCCAGGGTTCCTTGGGATGCAGCACTGAGTGTATGTGCCTGCAGTGCAGACCCCTGCACGGCACAGCAGCACTGCAGAACCCCTTCTGGGGGTGACCAGGAAGAGATTGAGGTAGCTTTAAATTAATTTTTGCTGATTAATCAACTGCCCATGTAATCAACAAAATAGTGCTTACAGTGCTGGAATGGGAACCCTGAAGTTTTCCTTTAAACAAAAAGTGTGGTTCAGCAAACAGCATGCAGACAGAAAAGAAAGGGGTCTGGGGCTGGTTCCTACTCATCACCGAACTAAGGACCTAATTCCAAGGGTCAGGAGCAGCATAGAGTAGATGCTGAGCTGGGCATCGTCCATCTAAGTACTGACAAACCAACATCTGTGATTCAAACCTGCAGGTTGTCAGCTATGGGGGCTTTGGGAGAGACCCTTTTAAAAAATAAATGTACTGATGCTCTCCAGTTTTCTAACATTTCTGCTGATGCAATTGCTAAAACCAGCTGTGGGCTCTCAAGAAAAAATGCTGGTGATAGTGACAGCAACACCCTGACAGTCTGGGTCAGCATTTACACTGAGGCTTAGCAGAGGAAAGGCTTTTCTGCTCCCACCTTCTCAATAAAAGGTTCCACTCAATTCCATTTTAATGAGGTTTTAAATATAGATGTATCTATGGATATTTCACTTTATCAGCAGCAGCATCTCAAGACTAAAAGCAACACTGGGTTGGACCTGGCTGCCTGTATTTTAAATCTCATTTACACCCACACCAACAGCTTCAGACCTATTTGGGTCAAACCAGCTTGTGTTTACCTTCAGCACTCCCCACACTTTCAGCAGTGGGTGCTGTGAGGCTCGAAGTGGCGGGTTTGGGCTCACCTTGGTGATGGGAGCCCTCTGCACCCACGAGCATCCTCGAGCACCTGGAGGCAGTGGCTCCTTCCAGTGACCTCCCACAGCCAGGGCGAGCTGGCACCAGCCTCTCTGCTGCTGCTGGACTGGTCCTGCCATTACTGCTGCTTCAGTGTCCTTCCCTGGGTGCTCCAGCACCCTCTCCAGCTGACTATGCTCTCCCTCCCTCTGTGCCAGAGCAGTGGAGCAAAGGCAGCACTGGGAGACACAGCCTACCCTGCTGTGGTGTGGGAAAGCCCAGGTTTTACAGAGTCTCTGCTGTGTGCTGCTTCAGTCTCCCGTCCCTCCTCATCCCTCTCAGGCTTTGCATTCTATGGCCCACTGCTCTGTAACATTCTGGGGTATCTCTGGACTACCCTGAGCCTCCTCTATGCACATTTCTGCTTTAAAAGCAGAGAACAAGGAAGGCTTTTATGAAAATGTAGTTTGTATGTTAATTTTGGCATATTGGGATTTACTGCTGCACTCCCACAAAAATTTACTGTCTATTTCTGGGTGAAAATTAACATCAAGTTCCTGATAATGGACAGTGTGAGCTTAACTTGTGTGTGTGTACATGCTCAAGCTTATACACAGTGAACCCACTGACAGGTCCTGAGCTTCCCAGATGTGCAGGTAACACCACAACAGGAGAAAGGAAACCTATGCCAGTGGCTTTGAAGAATTCCTAACTTAGTAATCCCTTCTAACCGTGGCTATAATTCAGTTTATTGAATGATTACCACACCAACACCAGTAAAGCTCCCACAGGTAACAACGTGGGTGCTAATGGCCCAAAGTCACTCAGGTATTTCTGAAAACCTGGTGAGCCAATTACTCCTTTTTCCTCGAGGTAGGAAACATCAGGATTGAATTGACATCTCCCTGCTGCATTTGGGGTCAATTCTTTTGCAGCTTGAAGTTTTCAAAATGATGGGGCAGCATTCGAGGTTGGGCTTGGTGGGGGGTGCTGGTGGAAGAACAGGCTGTTGTTATTCCATGAACACTATAAACCACTTAGCCACAACGTGGGAGGACAGAAATCACTGCCTGTGTATGACAGGATGAGCAATAATGTTATTCATTCCCACAGTGCAGCGTGGAGCAGACAACCCCTCCTCCAATTTATTGAGGGGCCACTAAAGAGCAGCGTTAACCTGCCTGTCGTATCGTAATTGAATTTGGTCCAATTTAAGCCAGAGAAATTTGAGTCCATCCTTCTTCAATCAATAAGCTCCCCTTCAGCGACCCATTTCAAGACCGCTTCATAAAAAATAACACCCTTTCTTTGAATAAACGTGCTCACCCTGGCAGTGCCCAGTGCTGTGCAGCTGCTCCTGTAGAACTCCTCTGCTGGAAAAGGAAACCCTGCCTGCAGTTGATGGCAATGGATCCACCAGCACCCCCTCTGCAAAGGTGCTGACCAGGTTTTGATCAGGCAATCCGACCCGATCTGCGCGGGGCTGTCATGACCATTCCCTGTTTTACAGGAGGTACTGTTGCTCTGGAGCAGGGCAGGGAGTGCTGGGGCAGGTCCCCGGAGCACACGTGTGTACCTGCGTGTGCACGTGCGCACACACACACACATGCATACACACTCCATGGTTTGCCCTCACGATTCCTGGTGCTGCAGGGACTGCGCTGGGCTGGAATAAGGAACTGGGGTGAGAGGCCAGCTCTCTCCATACCCTGAGGGCTCGGGATGTGAGGAACAAGGGGGGATTGCAAGAGGCACGGACACACAGAGCTCGGCCGGGAAGAGCAGGACGGCTCTGGACTCAGGCTACCTGGCTGGAAGGCAAGGGATGCATTACTTAATTGCACGGTTGGCAGAGCCTCCGTTGAAGCTGTTAGCGGGACAGGAGTACCTGGAAGGAACAGCACACTGAGCAAACACGGCAGCAGCCCCACGCCCGGCACACCACGGTCTCCCGTGGGGGTGGGCACGTGCCCTACATCCCATGGGACAGTCCCCAGGGCTCCCAGCGCCTGCTCCTGCTGGAGCAGAGGGCGGTGTTCCCGATGGAGAGCTCAGCTCCAGCATTCACCTGGACCACCTGTCAAATGTGCTGACCCTGGGCCAAAAATGGGACCTGGGTTCAGTTTCCCAGTACTCTGAACTGGGGCTATGGGATGGAGGTCACTCAGTTTGTAGCAGGGAATGGCCCAGGGCTCTCTCTAGTGCTCCCCCATACCTGACCAGGTATGATCCTGGCCACACCTGACCAGGAATGACTGCCTTTTGGGCAGACAAGAGTAACCAAGAGTAATCCAAATTTTGAAATTCTTAGGAAAGCAAATTTCTATCGGTAGCCAAATCAGATGCGCCAAAGTGGGTGTTTGGCAGCATGCAAAGGGTGCTTGCTGTGGGCAGCAGCTCTGCCTGTGCTGCATTCTGGTAAGCTGGGGAAAATTTTGGCTTCCATTCCAGATTCAGAATAAGGACAACACTGAGTGTGTGCTCTGGGAAAGGTGTGAGCCCCTCTGGGCAGTGTGACCACACCGCAGGCTCAGCACTGGCTGCACTCCTGGGGAGGGCAGGTTGCAGAGCAGACACAGACTTCGGGCAATTCCTTTGTGGAATTGTTTCCTGTCCTTTTCATTCACCAAAAGGTGCATTTTCCCCTTAAAAATAGTTTGAAAAAGCAAAAAAGCTTATCAGAGCAAAACAACTATTCCCCATCCACTCAGGGATGTTCACAGGAGCCCCTGTTTGTCTTACCTATGGGATCTGGATCAGGCCTGCAATAATAATTGTTAGCATTGCTGTGTTAAAACACACCCGGAATAAATCCACCATTTCTGACCACCTGTAGTGGCTGACAGGATGGGACACTCCCAGTCTGACTGGGTGAAAGGGAAGCATCTGTTTGACAGAACAAGATAAGGACTCATGGGTTTGGGGGTTTTTGGGTTATTTTAGCTTCCATGTTGAACCCCTAAAGGGAACAACACTGTGCCACAACACCCCTGGGCAGGGCTCCTCCTGGAGGGACAAAGGGCTGCTCCTGCCTTGTGGCTGAGATTCTGCATGCTGTGTTGGAGCAGCCACACACAGTCCCAGGGCCAGGCAGGTACAAATGAGTCTGCAGGGATGCTCTGAAGGTGGGGGCAAAAAAATCAGGTGAATTTCTATAGGAAAGCATGAAGAACAGAGATTTTGAGTTTGTACCACTGGTTCAGGCCCTATTCTGAATATACCTGCTGTGTCCACTGAAGATGCTGTTGTGCTTTAATCTGGATCAGCACTAATTGGCAAGGACCAGCCATGAGGATGCTTTTATGCCCCTTCCAGTCCAGTGTGGATAAAAAAAGAGGGTTGAACCATTTACTTGGTTTTGCCTCGCTGATAAAACAATCACCTCCTTTTTACCCTCATATATGATGCTCATTTGCTGAGGAATCTCCGAGCAGCTGAGGGTTAGCACTGGCCACCCATTTTAAAAGCAGTTTTACAGAACACAGCAGAGTTGAGTGTTTTATAAGCAAAGATTCAACTCAACCGGTCTCCAAATCAGGGTTTCAAAAAATCCCAGGTGGGACGGAACTGCAGGGGTCGGCCTTGGCGCCCTGCACCTCCCGCCCTGTGTCCGAGGGTGCCACACAGAAATGGGTGCCAAAACCAAAAAAGAAAATTTAAAAAAAAAGAAGAAGGAAAACCCCAACAGAAAGGAGCACATCCAAGCTGTGAGAGCGTGGGCGGGGGGAGGGATGGCTGCGCCACAGCGACTGCACAATGCAACATGGCAGAAATCAGAGTGGAACCAGTGTCTAGCGAAGGAGAGCAGCGGGTTACCTACGGGCTAGCCCTTACCTGAGAGATCCCCATAGTCCAGCTCCTCGGCCGAATTGGGCAACTGAGTAAAGCCTTACAAGTAAAAACAAACTCGTTTTTCTCTGCGTTTCTCAAGCGACAAAAAAAAAAAAAAAAAAAAACAACACATTTAAGAGAACCGAGGATGAAATTCTTGGGGAGGGGGGGAAAAGAGAATGCGTCAGTCACTCGCCACCGTCTGCCAGGGAGGGCAGAGCCATCGTGTGACACAAAGTGCAATCGTGGCCTTTATTACAGACAGAAACGCTCCTCGCTCTACACTGTTGGCACACGAAACATGGCACTGAAACCACTCACTCATAACAGCATGCAGAGCCCCCAGACTCTGTATTTCAGCCACTGTGGGGGCAATTTCCCAATTTAGTCCAGGCCGATTTCGGTCCTGCCATAACAGAGGGCAATGGAAAACGTTCATCCCATTTTGCACCCAATCCAATTGGTTTTGGTCGTGGTGACAAGCCTGGCTGTTAATTGATGAGTGAATGTGAATATCGAGCACTGCATTTCATGGCCACAGGGCACCTCTGCAGGCTCTGGGCCGTGTCCTCTGCCAAACTATCAGGCAAAACCGGCTTTTTTTTTTTTTTTTTT
>VXBX01005695.1:130255-142108 GCA_013400415.1 Scytalopus superciliaris
TTTTTTTTCATTTGCCTAAATGTGATGGGTTTATGGGAAAAGCATCTGTCCTCAAAGCTCATAAAGCAGTCAGGGAGCATGCGGTCATGGGCACCACAGGCAGCCAGCTCTGTCTGTGAGGGTGTTAGTGCTGGGTTTTTGGGGGGTTTGAGGAAGTGCCGGGGTCTGCAGGCAGAGCAGCCCCTCGGGTGGATGTCTCAGCACTGGTTATGGGGTAAACCACTGCCTGGAGGCCTGAAATGAGAGGTGGGGCAGCGTTTCCATGTGGGCTGGGACTTCCAGGACTCATTCTTGCTGCTGGCTGCTGAAGCAAATGCATAAGTGAAAGAAAAAAAATGTCCATGAAGAGATCCCCCGTCCCTGGGCATGGGGAAACCTGGAATTGTCAGCTCACAGACTGCTACCAGTGCTGAGTGTGTGTGTTAAGCAGCAAAGCTGTGAGTGCAGTATGGTCAATGTGCAGACTGGCCCCACTGCTGAGCAGCAATACATATATATACATACAGATATATATATATAGGTGCTCTTTAAAAATAAAACTAATTTTCAGTGACTGGTTTTTAAATGCACCAAGTCACCTGGAAGCTACATTGGAGTTACCCTCTGAAGTGGGAAGCCACTTAGATTAATAGCAGGAAATTTGTTTCTGTGTAACTCTTGGGTTTCAGGGAGCCCTTTTCGGATTTTCAGGAGCATCTTTTCTATGAATGATCTATAAATATGAACAGTTGACTCACAGAAGCGTCAGCCATGCAAAGCTGCACTTGGCAGAGAAGCCCTTCAACTCTTCTCTCTCCAAAATTGCTTCTGTAGAGCCTTCTCTTTTAAAGGAACTACATTTGCTCACTAATGAAAAAGGGCAATGTTGCATTTTTTATGAAGGAAAAAAAATAATAAAATCCTTTTCAAAAGAAAATGTGCAACAATTCCACAATTCAGTTTCTCCCTGCACCTGGGACACACAAATGCCACCGACTGGTGCTAAAACCTGTTGTGAGGCATTTAAATAGTGGCAAATTACTTCTTGATTTTTCTCATTAAACTTTCATACCGGCTACTAAAGCCCCTTCTTTTCACTTCTGAGGGGATGAATTGAAAGCCTGCCGCTACCCCTGTTAGATAAATGAAAGGGAGCTTTTCCCTCAGCTCCATTTCCCTGGAAATGATAAATCCTCGGCACAGGGCGAGCGCGTCCTGCAGCCTGACCGGGCACTCGGACACCGGCACCCCGGCTATATTTAGCCTTCCACGGGCTCCCACACTACCTCAGTTTCTTAAGGAAGAGCCAATTTCTCTCCCATCTCAGGCTCTAAGTAAGCAATTAGGGATTCCGTTTCATGCTGCGCTCCGTGGCGCCGCACAGACCCGCAGACAGCGCTGTGATGTTTTATTCAGCCGCCCCAAGGACGGGATCCGTAAAACATACTGAGGAATGCATTTACCATTAGCTGTACTTTTAAGTAGGGCATTTCCAAGAGGGAATGAGGCAGCCGGACAGGCAGAGCTGCTTGATAATGGCAGTGCAGAAAGCTCTGAGGCTTTCACTGTAGCACCTGGCGAGGTGTGCAAGCAGCTGGCACTGTGGCATGGCCAGGCTCTGGCTGCAGCCAAGCAAAACTCAATTTTAAGGGACTGAGTGCTACAAAAAAAACCCAAAAAGAGCGTAACACAGTAGTGTTACCTGTCCTTGTACCAAATCCTGGTAAGGCCACAATTAAAAATTCACATGGGCCTTTGGGTAAGAATTTCCAGCCTTTAAAATAATTTACCTGCTGCATTATGGGCAAGGTATTTTCTTGTCACTCTTCATTCACAACTGGGGTGTTTTCCTTATTTTAACCTTCACTCCAGGCTTCCTGCTTTGCCAGCTTCAGAGAAGGGTTTTTTTCACCCTACCTTTCCATGAGGATGAGCAAAAATTCTGCCTGTGCTGAGGCAGCAGCGCCTGGTTCCTGCCTTGCCAGGGGAGTGGGGAGCAGCCCTGAACCCCACATCGCTGAGCAGACAGACAGGGCTGCAAGTGCAATACCCTGCACCAGCAACGTCTGCATCCTGGGGGATGGCTCCGAGCTCTTAAAGCTCTCTCCTTACAACAGGGTGAGGACAAAACTTGGGAAAAAGTGGGCAAATGACTGGTGTGTCCGAGGTCAGGGCTGCTTAGAGACGTCCTGCTTGTGTAGGCGGCAAAACGTGAGCTGGGTGTCTCACCTGAGGGGCTCCACAAAGGGCAGCACCCCACGATGTCTTGAGCTCTCCCGCCCACCGAGGGGCCACAGAGCGGCCAGGACACGAAAAACCGGCACGTTTGGTTTTGGTGGGGAGAAGGGCAGGGGAGGAGAATCGAAAGGGCATGGCAGAAAAAAGGGCTTTCTCCCCCGACTGAGAGGTGCAGATGCTCCCGGCTCCACCAAGCTCTGCCCGTATTCCAGCTCAAAGAGTGGGACCTGCGATTTCAGCCCCGCTGGCACCCTGACCCCACAGGGGCACAGTGAGAGGGAGGAGGGCTGAAGCTGGGAAACCCCGGCTTCGTGGGGTGCAGCGGAAGCACAAGCCTTCCTGCCGGCCATGACCATGCTGTTATTGGAGCTCTGGCAGTGAACAGTGCAGAGAAAGGAGAAAGTGCATCAGAAAATTCACAGTTAAGCTCTCATTTTTCAACAAAAGAGTCAACAACGTTCGTGCGTTAAGTCACTCATGCATCGCTGCCGTCAGCTCCGTCCCGGGAGGAGACGGGAATGGCAGGGCCTTGGCTACCGCTGGGACATGCACACACATACAGGACTCCTTCCCCCCAGTCCTCTAGGATACACTCCAAAACTTTAAATGGCTCAAGCCCCCTCTCCCCGATTGAAGCATTGTGCTGGCTCCGCACTACGTTCTGTTTTCTTTGCTAGCAATCTTCTCTTTTGGGTTGGTTTTTGGTTTGCTTGTTTTTTTTTTTCCTCATTTTCTTTTTTTTCTTCCCCCAATTCGTTTAAAATTGTTTTTGGAGAAAATCCATTTGGCTGTATTCATGCCCATGCATTTCTAGTCATTCACAGACATGCTCACTCCCATTGGACATCGGAAAGAACAAATGGCCAACATACAGAAACACCTGGTATACTCCATACACACTCCAGCAACACAAGCTTGGAAAGAAATCTGGAGTCTTCACGGGAAAAGCACCCCACGAGGGCAAGCACGGGGGAATTCAGGACAAACTGGCTGGTTTTAAGGCAGGAAAGTTTGTGGCAGCTCGTCTGACTGGGGTGAGTTGTCATTTCAGCTGGCCACCTCCTTGGCAGTGATCCCCCTGATGGAGAGTGGAGGTTCAGAGGTTGCCCTCAAGCTAAAACCGGGCTTTTTATGGCTTCCCCAGGACAGGGAAAAAAGGAGGAAAGCCACTGGGAATTGCTTTAAAGAAACAGGCAAGGGCACTGCCTCCCATGCCACCAGTGAGCCCGCCTTGTCCTCACCACAGAGAATAATGCACAGCTACACTGTGCCTTTCCTATGCTGAGACACCTAGAAAGGATGCCAGGAGTCACACTGGCATCAGGGCTGCCTGCTCTTCCCCAAATTTAGGGGTCAACACCTAGCCACAAACCTACCAATGCTGGCTTCTGATATTTAACATATACAGGGAAGTGGTCACATATACAGAAAACACAAGTGTGCCCAAACAGCTTCCAATCTTTGCACCAAGTGGGAAAACACATCCAAGTAGGTAAGTTATTGGGACATGAAGGGCAAGCCCCACCACTTCATGTGGGGCACCACTACTGAGCCATGGCTTCACTCAGCCCTGCCTCTGCCCTCACCCAGGCAGGAAAACACGGTGCTCCGCACTATGGATTTCTGTCAGTAAAAACCCAGCTAACTCATCAGAGCTAAAAAGAAACCAGAATAGCAAGGTCCAACATGGATTAGCTGTAATTAAAAATTGTCAGAGGTTTTGGTTCTTCAGCTGAAAAGTGAGCTCGTGCCAAAAAAACGAGATGCTCAACTTCCAGCCTTGCAGCGCGTACGTAGGCTCGCTGGGGAATGGAGGAAGCTTGGGAAGCTGTCAAGCTGTTAGCTAGACTGCCTCGAGCAGATGAGAAGGGTTACTTTGCTAGACTGCTATGCTGAGAGGAAAGTGTTGCTATTTGTTTTCCCAATCTCCTTCTGCAGTGTAATAACGCAAACTTCACTGCCGACCTTGGAGGCGAGTGCTCCTCTGTGGAGCATCCCAGAATCCCCAACACTGCCCCACACCGGCAGACCTGACAGATGCCCTGTCCTAAAAATTAACTCAAAATGCAAGAATAATGCACAAAAATTAAAAAAAAAAAAAAAAATTTGAATTCCTATGTTTAAAAGCCAGATTTATCTTCCATGTGTGAAGCGATTCTCCAATGGGTGGAGAATCACTCAGCCCTGCTCAGACCTGGATGTCACTTCTAAGGGGCTTGGGGCTTGGCTGGCACCAGGATGACCGGCTGCAAAGCTCACAGCAGAAATGACAAGAGCAGAGGAGACTTTCCAGCCTTAAAACCCACGTTGTATTCATGAGATGAGTCCACCTGAAACACGGTTTTCCCTTGAAGACTCCAGTTCCCTTTTCGGCTCCCCCTTCCCAGGCTTGTCTTGCCACTCAGCAGTGCTGAGAAATAAGATAAACAGGAATGTGATACCAACCGTGAACTGCCGGTTCTGTCGTCGCCGTTGTGTCTACACACGGGAACAGAGGATTGGAGGAAGGGAAGAAACAGGAGGAACAGCATGCAAAAAAAGGGAAAATGGAAAAAATGGAACAGATAATATATGAGCAAGCTTTCAAAGAACATTGCGTGACAAGCAATAATAAAATGAAAGGCAAAAAGCATTTGAAGTGAGTTGCACTGTTTAGAAGACATGCCTCCAGTTCAAAAGCTATGAGCCTGAGGAAAACAGTAAATTTTTCTCTTTTTCCAGGACCTTGCCAGAACAATTACTGGTGGTTGCAAAGTCAGGGGAACAGGAGACAGGGGAGAACACCAACACCAACAGTTTAGTTGGCAGGGACAAAACAGAAGCTCCAGAGCAGGACGAGGAGCTGAGGCTCAGCACATTGCTGTTACACACTCAAACATTGCCCTCCCTGGAGTGGCTGTGCCTGGGGAATGGTCTGCTCTCACCTCTCCTCCTCCTTCCCAGCCACCACCTGCATGATGCACCATTTTTTCTGCAAAAAAAATGCTCTAGAACTGGCAATTGCAGACAAACATTACCAGTAACTCTGCTGCAGCAGGTACCTGGTTAATTAAAATATCCTGGAGATTTTCCGGCCATTAGTCTGAAGCTGGCTCTGCTCCATATGGACTACATCCCACCAGGAATTTTTTGAGGGGTGCTGCCTCGGCGATGGAGAGATGCTTTGTCTCTTTCAGGTGTTTGCAGCAGGCAGTTTTCAAGACTGAGCCGACTCTGCAGGCTTTTTCTGAGTTATTTCCTCCACACCAATAGGTCTAAACCATGTTTATCCATATTACCCAAATTTGCTGGCTTGTTTAGTTGTTGGAGCTCATTTACTTCCCATCTAGAGGTGTGTACTCTGTGAGGGAGGTCACTGGCTGCTGCAGGCTGGCTCCTCAGAATGTGCCACTCTGAAATCCCTGGAGCCAACAGCACAGCCCAGGTTTGGCCCAGCCCTGTCCAGGTCTGCTGCAATGTTTGAGTGAGTAAAACCGTGCGGGTGAGCACAGAGAAGGCTCCACTGTGTGTCCCTTGCACAGCAGCCCAGAGCTTGGGTTTTGTAGCAACGACAGACAATTCACAGCGGCATTTCCCCTCAGTGACATGCTGGCAGAGGACCCAGGGATGGGTCCCCTGCACGGGCAGAGGCAGCAGTGGAAAAAGGAGGACTCGTTCCTTGGCAATTTAGCTGAGGACAGCTCAGGGCTGAATTTCTGAAGCAGCAGCAAAGACAAGAATCATACAAGGAATACACAATACTTACAGATACAAGGTCTACATGCTTTAATTATGGAAGCAAAACAAATAAACCCTGCACAGTTTAGCAAACTGCACCAAGATTTGCATAAGAGATTATCAAGCCATCATTAGCCTGTTTTCACTGCCAACAGAGACTGTTCTCATCTTGGCAACCAAATCTAAGGCACCCTCTAAGAGACCGGCCCTTGTTCTCCTGTAGGAGCTCTGGGGGCTGCAAGGGAACCCTTCCAGAGCCACGAGGACACCAAGAGCAGGGCTTTGCTTTGGTTTTGGGCAGCAATCCCCAAATGATGCCTCGTTTTAACCAAGCAAATGGTGGAGGGGGGAAATGGTGGTGGAGGTGGGGGGAAAGCCGTTGTTCAGAAGGAGTTGCAAAACTGAGTATTATTTCCTGAGATGGCATCTATAAATAGTCTCAATTTACTGTCTTCCTGAAATAAAGAGAGTTACATCAGCTTTTACACTAAATAGAGAATCTGCTGGAAGCAAGCTTGTATTGACGTGCTGGAAGAGATATTAGTCAAGAAACAGTGCAAACTGGACAGTGCATCTCGCTTCCCCGTCCGGGGACAGAGACCAACAGGTTACACAAAATAAAGTTCTCAAGCGGTTGTAAGTGCGAACAAATATCCAAGTCAAACAACATGTTGGCTGCAGCTGGAATGACAAAGTTATGATTAGCAAATGGTTTGGATGGTTGCAGTAGGAAACACAGACCGGTTAAAGTTTAGAGTGAGCTTTCGGGGGAGTCCTGTTCAATCCCAGAGTCTTCTTTGAGAAGAAGGACTGCACACACCAGTGTTCCAAAGGGGAATAATCTCGTGTTAAAGAGAAGAATGCCCTGACACAGGCACACTACTACAGTGGTGTGGTAAAGGAGAGAGAGAAAGGGTCACTGGTGTTTTGGTAGCAAATCAGTGTGTTCCTGTAAATCCGTGTGTGTCCCGGCCCCACTGCTGTCCCTCTTCGCCCAGGAAAGAACATTCTGGCCCTGCAGTGCTGCTGCTCCAACAACCCGTAACTTCAAGCTGGACTGGCTAACTTTGAATGTGCTTTCCTGAATTCCAGGCATGTGCTATCAGCTTCTGCTTTGCTTTCAAGAACAACCACTCTTCCATGACGGAGCAGGCAGACAGCACCCCAGGGCTCAGCCTTCTGCCCATGTCCTACAAGAAAAACCATCTGTTCTCCTCAAATGCTAACCAGCAAGAAGGCTTTGATATGTTCCTGACTTAGCTAATGTTGAACAAAGCCAAGGAAAGGCTTTGCCATCAACAAAAAGCACAGTTCTCGTCCCGTGCCATCGGTGTGCAGAGCACCCAAGGCTGATGTCTTATCATTTAAAATGAAAACTTGGTGATGAAGAATGGGCTGGCTTACCAGGTGTGACAAAGCCAGAAGGACACAGAAAGCACATAACCGAAGAGACTCAGATCTACATGCAACTTTCTATCTTAAGACCAAGGCTTCTCTTCACAATGCCAATCAAGAAGAGAACAAAATGTGCTGCTTGGGGAGAAGGAGAACAATGCCACGGCCTTCCAAAATCTCCATGAACACGAGCTTTCTACTTTATAGCTACAGAAGGTACCCAAAGGGAGGAACCATCAGCCTTTACAAAGCTGCAAACTTCACTTTACTGGGATTTCTGTTTAGCACTGCCCACGAGGAATGAAGACACCAACACACATCTTCCTGCAATACCAACGGTGGGATCTGCCAGCAAAGACAACTCGGATGGCACCCAAGCTCTAGGCACTCACCACCTCATTAGGCAGCTACACAGGCGCACACACAAAAACACACACATATTTATAAAATTACTACGTGGAGGCATCTGGGCAGTATTTCTCCAAGTTACAAGCTCCATGGCTGAGCCTCTTCGTTTTCTCAAATGGATTCTCTCCAACTTCATACTGTTTGCAGAGTGTGACAGACCGGGCCCTTTAAACTCGGCCATAATTAGTCCACAACCTCAAACAGAATCAGCACGATGGAGGAATGTTAAAACCCCAGCAGCAAAATTAAATTCCCTCAGCTGAATGCTGGAGCTGCAGTGCTGCAGCCTTGCAGAGGCACTCAGTGCTGAGGGAACACACCAAGAATTACAGCAGCACATCCACAAAATAACAGCAAAACAAGCTGCTGCCTTTTAAATTTGAAGAGGCTTTAGCAAGTTTAGATACCCACTCAATATATTGCTTTTTAAATTGCTTTCTGAACTGAAACCAAAAGCCAATCTGATCCCTGACGCGTGGAACTCTTATTCTGCCTGATTTTCCAGACTACTTCACAGTACTGACCGGGGCAACCGTGGATCCCTGCACATTGCTGCCTTCACAGCAGCCTGAGGGATCAGCCTGCAGCGCTGCAAACTGGATTCCTGCTTTGGTTCAGGTCCCTTGGGTAGGTGAAAAGCCTACAAAACCCTGCCTGGCGTTCCCATGGAGCAAACTTCTGTGGGACACCAGCAGAGGCGTCACATTCCCACACCACACAACAGGGAGAGCAGCACATCCATCCTCTCCCTCACCACATGCTCCTCAGGGGAGCAGGTGTACCTGTCTGCTACTGACTGGATGTGGGACCCGAAAGGCTGAATTTTACTTCATTTTATTTCCTGTCCCAGGCCTGTCAGCTCTGACTTTAGCCCCTTTAAATGCGAGCACATCCTGGATGAAAATGTCAAAAGAGCAGACAATCATCTTTAAATTAACTTGACATTTTACCAGGGACAGGCAGAAGCTTCAATGGAAAGAGAAAGTTAAATAATAAATAATTTGGGGGAACAAATCCCTGGACTGTGTCCCTGCACGGTGGTATCAAGCACCTGAACATGTCACAACCCGACAGCAGGGCAGGAAAGCTGACAGCAAACTGGGAGCTCTGGCAGCTCCCACCAAGGTGCTCATCTCCCTGTTTGCAGGTCAGGCACTGCCAGATCCCTGGAAAAGTGGGAGACACTATGGAAGAGTGCAGACCATCATCATCCCTCTCTCTGATCTGACTGGGGAGCAAATGTGTTCTTCCTGCCCACCAGCTGTTGGCAATGCTGTTGGAATAAACCCCCTGCAACTGCAGCTTTTCACACCACCAGCTGTAATCAGGAAAGGACAAGCTCCCACTGAGGGTAAAATCGTCATTTTCCTCGTTTTGAGGAAGTTGTCTGGCATGCGGGGGGTCTGAAAACCAACTATGCTATTTCTGCTCACAGAGTTCACACTTCCATGTGTTATTATTTTTAAGGCAGCTGGGATGACACAAAAGTGTGTTTTTTCAGAAGGCAGTGCCTGGCCCCACGTGCCCCTGCTCAAGAGCTGATATTCTAACTCAGCACCAATTCCCAGCTCCTGCTTTGGAGCTTGCTGCCTCCTGCACACCTCCAAGACAAAAAGAGTTTGCTTCTGCTTGCACAAATCCTCAGCCTCAGGAAGGAACTCGGAGTGTTTTCACAGCACAGGCTCGGGGCTTTCCAGATGTCTTCCCTGGAGAGGATGGAGCACCTCTGGGAATTCTCAAGCTAAAACCACTGCCTGCAATGTTACAGCCCCCCAAAAGACATACACACACACTTACTACTCCAAGGGATCAGTGGGGTTTAAGATATCCTCTAAATTGGAATTCCACAGAGCCCCCAGCTTGTTGCTAATGCTGCTGCAAAGGATGGAGAGCAGGGGCTCTGCAGAGGCAGCAGCATCCAATGCATATCTGGAAACACCAGCAACACATGTCACCCCCACCCCTGGTCTCCACCAAAAGGGCTGTTAAGACCCCTGTGTGATCCACCTGCAGAGAAAGTGTGGGAAATGCAGATCTGCACCTACAAAGGATGCCGTGGATCCCGGGAAGGGGATGTGCCAGTATGGAGGCTGGGAAAGGCAGGTGAACGCTCCATGCCGTGCCCCGAGATGAGGGCTGGGCTGTGATTAAGGACCTTTATCTCCCAGGAAACAACAGCCGTCCAAGCCCCAGCATTTCAAGGAGCAACTCCAGGGGTAATTCAAACGATGCCGTTTGCTCTGCTGTATCGTATTGTACATCTTAATGAAGAAAGCCACAAGGACAATTTGAACTGATAAAAAAGGGCTCGGCAGCGATAAGGGCTGAAACGCCAAAGGACGGACGGAATATCAATGCTGTTGAAGGATACAGGGAAAAGATCAAGCTGTCACACAGAAAATCTTTTCGAGCACCTACACTGAAGTGACAGAGGGAAAGCTCTAAAGGTCGCGGTGTTTGGAAACTTCACCACTGCCCAGCTTGTCCTTTGCTGGAGAGAGCATGTCAGCTTTGCAAGAGCTCCCTCAGAACTGCCCTGCGCCAATAAATCAAAAGGACAACTTCCAAGGGCAGAATTTTCTAGGGGCACCTGCTAGGAACTGCTTCAGTGCAGTCTCTCTCTCTTTCTCTCTCTCCATGTTTTACTAAATTAAAGCAAGACAATTGTTTTTCAGAACTACTCCGTGGCTTCGGGGGACAGCAACTAGGCCAGGATTATACTAGAAGTAGGGGGAGAAAAGACAAAATAAAACAGATTTCAAGCCCCCCTCATCCTAAGGATTGGATTCCACCAGGCTGGCCCCAGAAGCCTGGACTGCCCGTGGCTCAGGGAATACCCTGTTGGCTCTCACCACTCCTCTGTCACACAAGAAGAACAGTGCAGTGTTTGTGCAAGGATGGGAATTAAGGTATCAGCTGTCTCTTGAGGCTTTAAAAAGTGTTCTGACATTACTCTGCTATGTAATTCTAGAGATTATGTTAATTTGACCTCGTTTTTTTCCAGCTACAAAGTCTCTTAACTATTGAAGGGCAGAAGTCAGTGCTGCTCCACTCTGCCTGGGCACTGGCTGGAGAAGACACACATGCACATCCCTGCATGATGGAGGGAGGTGAAGCCTTGGCTGCTCTGTGTGGGAAAAGCACACTGAACTCATGGGCAGAGGATGGGAAGACACACGTCAAGAAGACTCAGTGACAGGGAAGAAAACCAAAATTTCTCTTATCAGCATTAATCTTCTTCTGGCATATCGTGAGCAGGAACTGCTGGAATCAGGGAGCAATATCACATTTTCATTACATTTCCAGCCTCCTCAGCAGTTCAAAGACAACACCAAAAGGCATCAAGGAGGCAACGGAGACCCACCGGGTTCTGCCAACAAGGTCTGAGATCCTCCATCACTGCAAACAAAGGTGAGAGAATGATGTCGAACAGCCCCATGCTCCTGACCCCGGGGGTCCCCTGCCAGGCTGAGGACACAGCTACTTCCAACCCCAAGAACCACCACCCTCCCCTTCTTATTTTCAGTATGAAAGAGCTGGAAAACTACCACACAGAGGAGCCCAGAGGCTACTGAACATCCACAGAACAGGCTGCAGACCTTGCAGCAGGACAGCAAACAGCCAAACTGCTATTTATTGTGAAGACCAACCGTGACTTGGAAGGCTGACACAGCAAGTGAGGACAGGTGAGGACAACGTGGGCTTGGGAAGGCAGTGCTGGGGTAATCCTTAGAATGACAGGCTGGTAACAACCCAGTTCCCAGGAAAAGGACAGCTGTTAACCCTTTGCAGGCTCAGAGATTAACTTAAGGGGTCATCCAAGCATCAAGACAACGTTGCTCCTTCTGGCCTTCCAAAATAAACTGAAAGCACGAGCAGTTACCGTCAAACCAAAGAAACCTGTGTACCCATCCACGTACAGGGTGTGGAGACACACGGGGGCCCCAAGCTTCTCTGCAAGCGGCTCTCAGGGGAGGCTCTGAGGAAGCTTCAACCTCCTCTGAAATGAAAGCTGGTTAAAGTCTAGAAACCAAAAACCACGGGGAAAACAGGAGGAGGGTTCACGGCAGAGTGTCCCGAGCATCCAGACCGGGCGGGGGGGGGGGGGTGGCGTGG
>VXBX01005695.1:142165-158486 GCA_013400415.1 Scytalopus superciliaris
GGGGGGGGTGTTGCCTGGAGCTGGGCTTATCCATAAGCACCTGGAGGGAGGAAGCAGAGCGTGGCGAGGTCTGGCAGCACGATGGTTGATGCCGGCGCGCGGTAAGGCACGTTGGGAGAAAGGCTTCACCTGCGTGTCCGTGCCAGCCAGGCCTGGCTTGGTTGCAAAAAAGAACCTCGAAAGGAAAGAAGCCCCGAAATGCCCCGGCAGGACAGCGAGAGTCAGCTGAGCAGTGTCACAAAGGCAAATAAAACGTGAAGGCATTTACACAGGGGATGGTTTACAGCAACAGTAAACGTTGTGCCATTAGCTATTCAATGGTCCATCCTCACCTGCCGTTTGTCACCTCTGCCTCAAAAAAAAATACACCTCCCAAAAGAAAAAAAACAACCCCAACCAAGCCACAAAAAGCAGCAAGCAAAAGCAAAAGCAGCGGTTGAAACAGGAAAGGTCAGAGAGATGACAATGTGAATGGTTACAAATAAATCAGAAAGGTTTTCCTGATGAGTGGGGAGTCGGGTCTGGTGAGGAGGTATGAGGATGTGTCAGAGAGAGGTGTCATGATCTTGCTGGTTGTTTTTATTCATCTTTTCTCGCAAGACAGGGAAAATCTCACAAGCCGAAAGGCAGCTCCTCAAAAAGGGGCCAATGGACGGCGCTCACTCAATAAAAACAACTGGTGGAGTTCCCTTTTCTGGCAGAGCCAGGGAGAGGCTTATCACAGAGAGAGACCAACACCTCGGCATGAGAAAAACCATCTCGAGTCACATCAGGCGAATTAAGCTGCGGAAGATCAAACTTTCTGCTATAAATTGCTCAGAAATTGATACTGATGGGGTGGAGGCTGAAACGACTGCCCGTGTTAAGTGAGCTCTAAGGCTGTTTTTGCATCCTGCATTTGAAGCACCCAGTACTGGTCCTAATAACTGAATTAATTGCTCTTTCTGCCATGACAATTCCCACATTTCAGAAACACCCACGGCAAGGACTGTCCGACACGTCGAGCTGCCAGACCAGGACTCATGCCATGGGTGTATTTGAGGGGGGGAAAATACTGCCAGTGATTGGTTTGTTGTTTTTCCCCAGGCTTCATGCTCTGCTTATATACATAAAAGACAATAAACATTCAGGACATTTCCAATGGTTATGAAGGTACCGTACCTGTGATGGTGGTAGGGATGGTGGTGGTAGTGGTGGTGGTTGTTGTGGGAGGAGGGATAGTTGTGGGGGGATCTGGATAAAATATAAAAAGGAAAAATAATAAAAAAGCAAATTAAGAAAAAAACCAAGCAGAACACAACAGCGGTCAATCGTGATCAGAGGAAAACAAGGATGCTAAGAAGCAGCACGGGGGTCGGGGGCCTTTCCTCAGCTAAATCCCAGTGGGAGAGCCCAGCAGCTGTAGGGGACAGTGGGGCCAGATCCTCCACTGCTGTGCTTGGGAGCTGTGCCCATGCCTATTCCAGCTGGAGAACCTGGCCCCAGCCTCTCCCCCTTTCTGCCTTCTACAGTGCTAAAAAAAAAAATAAAAAAAAAAAATAAACCCCAGCATAAATTAGTCAATGAGAGAGAGAAATGGAATGGGAGAGGCATAAGGAAAATAAACTGCACGCTTTCCACAACAAAAAAGAACAGTTTGCACATACAAGGAGAGACACGGTGGTGCTTTGGTGGTTGTCTACGGATACATTTGCAAACCCAGGTGGGAGGGTGGTGTGAGGGGCCCCGCTGTGCTTCAGAGCCTCAACATTTAACAGCACATGAACAGATCTCACTGTGTTCCCAGGGCCGTGAACCTCACTGCTCTTCCTCTATGAACACGCGGCAGCAGGATGTTAGGAACTACTTCAAAGATGGTAACAAATACAGAGAAATGACAACACCATCACTGAATATCAATGTCCAGGTATGAGGGATTCCACAAGGATCTTTTAATTAAAAAAGAGTCAGTATTTTTCTGACAGCATCAGTTGCACGCTCTTGTTTTTGCTACTAGGGCATCGTTAATGTTTCTCTCTGTGACCATTTCTCAGACAGACCAGACCTGTTGAGATTCAAACCCTATTGCTCTCCATGGTATTGATGTTACATACAGGGGCACATCCTTATCAAAACTATCGGGCAGGAGAAGGTAGATATGAGAAGATGTAAAAGAAAAAAATACGTATCAATGCCCAGATGATCAAACTGAATGCGCTAAGTAGTCAGGAAGACTTTGAACTACAGATTCATTCGGCAATAATAGAGCATGAAACCTTTCAAGGGCTTTTGATTTTAGGTTTCCTCCATAGCACATCAACTGTTCCTCACTAATACATCTGCTACTCTTTTATCTCCAAGTGAGCTCCCTCAGATTCCCTAATTAAGGTATCTGAACTTTAATTATATGCTGCACCTTTATTATATTCCATCCAACTTCCTGAGAGTTAAGGAATGTCACCTAGGAGTTCGCTGTGTTATGAGCAGTCACTGTCCTTCCCTGCATCCCAAAGATCCCAGCCCTTGTGCTTACTGATCCATACAGCTCCCCAGGAGTGGTGGGGACCCTCACTGAGGCACAGTGGGACTGGGATAAGAGTCCCTGGACACACACACCCACATGGGACAGGCTGTGCTGCAGGGCTCGTCCTCCACAAAAGCAAAAAAAAAACCCAAACCCAACAAACTGGTGTGCTAATGCTGATGAAATTTTCTATCAAATGTGTCTGCCCACGGGGAGGAAAAGCGTGAATTTTAGAAATAAACACACTTTCAGTGTGTGTCGATCTGATTAGACATCCCCACCCCACGTGGGCAGCCAGGAAGGCATTGGGCACTGCTCAGCAGTGGCTGCTGAAGTCAAACCACGCCACACCACTGACCTGCAGAGTCAGGGATGGAATGGGATTATCTGAACCCTGCCCCTCCTGGAGCTGTGCCAGACCCTGCTCTGGGCATGGGAGTGTCTGTAGCCCCCCAGTTCCCACACTAATGTTGGGGAGCTCTGCACAGATGAATGGCCAGAGCCAGCCCTGGCAAGGCAGGGGACAGCGAGGCACATCCTCCCACCGACACGGACGTGGAGCCCAGTGCTGCTGTGCAATTTACTGGTGGTGGTGGGGAAAGGAGCCAAGGTCTGGAGGTGCAAATGCTCCACTGCTGAGCAGGGTGAGACCAGCACAATGAAGTTCCCCTCAGCAGCAGCTTGAGCTGGGCTCTGCACCAGGAGGCTTCAGCTGGTGACCACAGCCCAACCACTCCCTCCCCTCTTTGGACTTCTTCCTTTTAAATTAAGAGTTAAAAGGATTCCTTATGCTGTCCAGTGCTGTATCCTAGTGGGATACTCCCAAACATGCAGAAACTGGAGGTGATGGACTGTAAAACCCTTCTCCACCCATGAGCAGCCCTCCCCTATGCGGCCAATTGTCTGCCAGATGCCTACAGCCCACAGGTCTCCATCCCCTGGGAACTTGCACCTCCTTCAAAGTAATGCTGTCTTGGGTCGCCTGCAGATTTAATCCCAAGAAGGAGCAGCCCCGAGGAAGTCCTGTGCTGTCTATGCTTGCTCCCATCCAAAGTGCAGCGTAATTAACATGTGTAAGAGTTACCACAAGTTCTAAATCCCAGGTCAGTAACATTGGGGGAGAGTTCATCCATCCCTCCCTTGGCCCAGGATAGGTATGTAGAACTACACAAGGAGGGAAACAACCTGCCCCACAGTTGCTTTACAGCAGCAGCTTTCATGGCTTTCATCTCATGGGGAACTGCCTGTGTTCTATTCCTACTGATTTGCTCTCTGCAACATTGGTTGTTTCTTTTAAACACTGATGTAAACAAGGGTGGGGTTTTTTAATATTGTGAGCATGCGAAGTACCCACCATAAATGCAGATCTGACTTCATTTTGTGAACTGGAGTATTGTAGAGTGCAAGGCACTAGAAAAACTACCAGTATGATGGGGCACACGAGTTTTTATATCAGCTCAAAGCTGTTGCTTTGGTAGCATTTTGAATCTTTGGGCAAGTTTCTAAGACTGGGCTTAAAATTACTCCTGTAGAGGTGGCATTTGGAGAGGTGTGGGAAGTTCTCCTTTGTTTGACTGGATCAGAGCAACTACTGGAGAGTTTGGACTGCAGACCTTCAGGCAGGTGTTGCATGGAACAAACTTCAAGTTACTGTCCCACCCGAGTGGAACCACAGTACTGTTCAGGTTGGAAAAGACCTTTAAGATCATGAAGTTCCAACACCCACCACAAGCTCAGCCCAGCCACACACAACCACTCTTAACAGAGACAGTTTAAATATGCAGCCCAAGGGAACAGCTCATCATTAAACTGGGGGATTGCTCTGCGAGTGCCTCCTAAATCTCCATTCCATGCAATGCCTCATGGCAGGAGCACAAGGTTTACACCAATGCCAAAGTAATGCAGAGGAACTGAAGAATTAAAGCAGGTACTTAATAGTGCTTTAAAAGATGCTGAGGCATGTTTTAGTGGCTGTCCAGCTGCACAGACAGGCTTAAGGCATCTCATTCCTTCAGTTTATTTACTGGTGTGTAATTGTCTGGGGATGCTGGCTGATTCCTTGGTAATTTAACTTGCTAATGGAAGGCTCGGAAGCCCCTGGACCATTGCTCAAGTCACTGGAGGAGGCGCTACCAAAAGGACAAGGAATTACTGGAGAAGTCCTAGGAGAAACTGCACGGTTCTTGCCACGCCACTGCTCTGGCTTTTCCTGAGGCTTCACCTGACAGCACAGGTGTGCCACGGCCAGTCCCGAGGGCCACTCCAAAGGAGGGAGCTCCCCAGAGCCGGGACAGGCTCTGTGCCTGATGCTCACACCGAGAGCCCCGGCAGCACCCCCGGTGGTTTCCCAGCCCCGACCCCAGCCCAGCACAGCGTCGGGGCGTCAGGAGCTGCCTGCAAATCTGGCATTAAGCAAACGTTAAAAGTTCTGTCACAGCTTTCCGAGCAGGGCATGTTGCAATTACGTGTAAACGAGTCTAGAAGAACGGTGGTTTTTCTCACGTACCGTATACAAACAGCATGTAATCCGCATGTGATTTCCCCACCGCGTTGGAAGCCTCACAGCGGTATGTACCATTATCTGTTTTGTTTAGGTTACTAATGAGAAGGTTTGAACCAGACACTACAACGTGTTGAGGCATCTCATCATCTACTCTTAACCACCTCATGTCCGTAGGCCTACAGAGGAGGGAGAAAAAGAAACAGTCACATTACTATTTTCCTATGGTCAAGATGGCATCTTCAATAGTTCATCCACAGACAGAAAGCCCAAACCAAGAAAAACTGTAAAGAAACAACACATACTTTTTTGCACTACTCAAGCCCAGATGCTGTCGGGCTTCCTCAATTTAAATTAATTTTAACCCAACAGGAAACTGTATCCAGACAAATTTTCTGAAAACACTAATGCAAGCAGGAAGAAAGTTCATTAGTGGTTAATCATTCGCTTACTCAGCAAACCTGAAAGCTCTGAGGCTACGGACTGTGTGCATCCACGGGGTGCTCTGAGGGCAGAGCTGGACAGCAGAACAAGTACTGTTTTGTCACATTTGAACCCTTCCACAAGCACTGTGATGGACCTGGTGACATCAGTGGGGACTGTGCCACACACTGGGGGAGTTCCAGCCCTTCTCCTCTCCCCAACCTCCCTGGCAGCCCCTTCTGCACCCCCGGGCAGATGGAACCCATGTAAGCAGTGGATCTGCCATCATTTAGGGAATGAAATGAGCCTGGTTTGTTAGAGCTGGTAAAGAGCGCAAGCACTGAGGGGCTTGGGGGAGTCTTTTTAGTTTGTGGGGTTTTTTAAAATTTGTTATTATTATGTCTTAAGCAGCAATAAGGGGACAGATCAGATCTTCTGCAGCAAGAAAAAACCTAGTACACTTCAGGCCACTCAACAGTGAGCTCTCAAAGGGGAGCTTCCTGCAGCAGCACAGCATCTCTCAGCCTGCCTGGCTCCAAGGTTGGCAAGTGGGACCTTGTGCCATCAAAGGTATCCCACAGCTTGGGCTTTTCCCAGGGTCCAAAGGGCAGGTGACTCCCATGACGCAGAAGCTCCTGAAGCTTCAACACCCTGTCCATGCTACTGGATGGATCCAGCACTGAGCAAACCTGTCTCAGCATTGGCTGACCCTGGTTCTGGACACGGGCTCGGTGCTCTGCCCTTCGACCCTGGGATGAGCTCAGCTGGTTAGAGCATGCTGCTAATAATGCCAGGGTTGTGGGTTTGATCCCTGTATGGGCCATTCACTTAAGAGCTGGACTTGATGACCATTGTGGGTCCCTTCCAACTCAGAACATTCTGTGACTCTAACTTCTTCTTTGCTGCTGTGCCATCAGCACACAAGCCATGGTGCAGGCAGCAGAAGCTCCTGAGAGAGCCCAAATGCAGTTTAAACTCAGTATCAGTGGGAAGGGTTTAGATGCTTCATTCTACGGATTTCAAAGGCTCTTTGTGCTGCGGAGTCCCCAGGTTTCCCAGCTGGTACATGATGCAGCAGCCCCTGCTCAGAGCTGTGTTTTCCCAGATGCCCCACAGGTGACCATTTCAGCATCCTCCCCCTTTTGTAACAGTCTTGAGGGGTTGTGTCTAATCTAACAAAACACCTGTGTTAGTGCCAAATAGAAATCTCTCCTCTCTGATAATTTTTTCCTCTCAGCTTCCCTCCCCAAATTGTTTATGTTGCAAAATTTTGCAGAGAAACTGTCTTATTTAACTGGAGAAACCTCCCCCTTCAACTGTAACCTCTGTAAAAGATTTCATTAAATCTCTCTGCCTTAAAAAGATGGAGCTAAACCCAGCCCATTATTTTGCTGTGTATTTTCTTCACTTTGGGAGACCCAGGTTAAGTGACCTAGAGAAGCCACTTCCCAGCACATCACCAGCATCATGTAACGTGCCGTGGCAGGCTGCCAGGGAGATGTGTCTGTCCTATTTAACATGGGAATGTCTTACTCATATCCTGAAAGAAAAAAAAACGCAGAAAAGCCTCTTCATTAGATTCCCAGCTGATAGCAAATGGGAGGCACTGCAGGTACCCACGGGAGCAGGAATGCAAAGGGGCTTAGCAGGCTTTGAGCAAGGGAATAGCTATTAAATGGAATTCAGCAGGGACATGCCAGTCTCTGATGGACAGGGAAGGAACTGGCCTTGTGCCGAACAGAAGAAACTGGGAACTGGGAGTCAAGAAAATACTGTGGGAATCAAGAAAATACAGTGGGAGGGGAGGCAGGCTACTGAGGAGGATGAGGGCAGCCTGAGCCTCCTCGGTGCTGGGCACCCACCCTGCCTGTGTGGCCAAGCTGGATGGGATCCAGCTCCCTACACCCACCATGATGCCCCAGCTCTGGGCATGCTACCAAGGAGGCACTGACAGATCCCAGGGACGTTTGCAGAAGTCTTATGGACATGATGAAAATAAAGAAGGATAGTAAATACTTGACAGCCATAAATCCAAGTGGAAGAGAAAGTATTTAAAAAAAAAAAAAATAAAGCCGACAAAACTTAAATTAGAACAGCAATGAAAATGTGGGAGAAAATCTACCCTCCCTTGCCAGGATTTTCCTGATGCATGTATTTCTTCAACTGCCTAAGAAAGCCTCAAGGGCTTGGCAAGAAGAGGAGAGAGAATAAAACTTGCGTTCCATAAAAACCACACAAGGCACCGAAAGGGAGGAAAACCATCACATAAGTCAGTACAAGGAGAAGGATGGACTGCCTTACCTGAGGATCCATCCCACTTCCCCAGGGGCTCAGTGCTGTGGTGACCTCCACGGGCCTCAGCAGCAGCCCCTGACCTTGTTTTTGCAGATTAATCGAACCCAAGATTAATTGCAGATTAATGCCACCCAAGCCATTCCCTGGGGGAAGAGGTGTCCAGTTGGGAGCCGTTCCCTTCTGCACCCGAGGGCTGCTGCACGGTGGCCGGGAAGAGCTCTCTTAGGAGCTCTTCCAGTGGGAATCCCTTGGCCATTGGGTACGCAGGAATAAACGCAAGCAGACCCAGATGCCTTTAGTGCACAGCAGATGCCTGGGTGCAGGAAACATTGTGGGACATTGTCTTCTCAGCAGAGAATGGCAACAGCAACAGCGGCCACGCGACGTCCCGTCATCGCCGGCCACCCTGCGCCACACCCCGGGGGAAGGGACCAACTTACTGTGGCTTTCCAAAGGCTGTGCACGTCAGCTCCAGTGGCTCCCCTTCTCTCGTCAGGCCTTGCAAGGGGTAATTCTGAGAAACCCGCACTTGAGGCTTATCTGCAGGACACAAAACATGGCTCCGTGAGCCCTCGGTGGCACCGGGGCTGCCGCCGCTCCCCCTCGCCCGCTCTGCGCCGGCGGCAGGAGAAGGTGGAGCCGGTGGCACCTCGGACCCCGCCGCGGCGCCACGCTCCCCGGGAAGGGCATTTTGCCACACGCTTTATCTGTGGACTTGCTCAGGCTAAAAGGAACTGGTTTGCCTTCACTCCGAGGTGAAGCCGGAGGGACCCGCGGTGCCCGGAGTCGGCGGGTTTTGCGGTGTATCAGCGATTCCCGCGCCACAACACCCCGGAGTCTGTGAGTGTTAACACGCTGGGCTGGACAAGAGATGGTTGTTAGAGACACAAACAGAGCCACAGCCACCGCTGCCCTTGTGTAAACAACAGGAGGTTGTATTTCGTTCAGGCGAAGCTCCTCTAAATCCTACAATAAACAGAGAATTAATGGATAGTTAGGGAGCCAACTCAAAAACATTTTAGTAAGGCCCTGCAGGAAAAAAAAAAGCCAAACCGCAAACCTAGAGTCCACAATTAAAAAATTCATTACCTCCCACGACTGAAACAGAGATTAAAAACGCAATCTGAGCTGTAGCTAAAACGTTATCAGCGCAGGAAATCAATTCAAGGCTACAAGTGCCATTAAGCCATAGATATTTTTCAGGAATTTACTCAACTGTAAGGAACAAAGGAAGGCAAAAAATCAGTATGCATAAAGGTTGAAACCATTTAAATGTTTCTATTTCCTTTGAGAGTTACTGCTACCCAAAATATTGGCTGGCTGCATTTTATTAACTGTGTTTAACTCATTAACATGCCTCCTATGGAATAATAGAGATTAGGAAAAAAACCCTGTGTGTCAGGATTTAACCAATTTAAACTCTCATAATTTTCAGTAATGGAATAAGCTACACGAGTAAATCCTCTCCCGAGATGACTCTACCACAACATTTCATCAACTAATCCCTGCTACAGATGCTCCTCACAGCTCCGGAACCGGGGTGTCCCTGCGGGCTGCGGTCAGCAGAGCGATGCTTTGGGGGTGTCACTGGCCGAGGGGCCAAGTCCCAATCCCGTGGGAAACAGGGACGCTTTGCCATTCTGGAAGGTGCACTCCAGCCCTGGCAGGGATGTGGCAGCAGCTCTGCACCAGGAGCACAGGAGGACGAGTTCACCCCAGCGTTACGCAGCATCCCCAGCGCTGTGCTCAGGCTCGACCGCTCCCGTCCACAACTCCCACCCCCCTGGCCATCTGCTCCCCTTTTATGATGTGCTTTGCAGCAGCACCACGAGCCCGTGCCAGGGACATGGATGCTGTTATATCCACGATATGGAAGAAGGAGGAAACCTTTCCAGTTTACCCAGCACACAGGGACTGCAGCTGAGGAAGCTCCGTGCTTGTCTTTGCCATTTACCTCTCCTGCTGCTCCCAAACCCTTTCCATTAGATAAGTTTTAGTACTTCTAATGAGCTGTTTACCACTGACAATTACTTATGGAAATCAGCAGGAATACACTGTATTCCTCGCCGTATGAAGAAGGAACTGACAACTCTGTGAGCTCCCACTAAGCCAGGTGAGCCCTTTCACTTTCCATCCCCACAGGCTTCGTTAAACCAGCAGTGCCAGCCAAGCAGACTGTCCCATTTGGATCCAGGCAATGTCGAGATGTCTCCTGTAACAGAAATCTGGGTCCATCAGCACATGTGCCCACACTGGTGAAACCAAGAGCTTCCCAACAGAGTTACCACAGTGAACGTCTCACCCAGGCAGGGACTTGCCAGCATGCTGGGAATTGCAGCAGGCATTTAGGAAAATGTCTCCCGAGCCTGAAGGACTCAGAGGGATGGCTGGGCACTCTGGGGTACCAGCTGGCATCAGGCTCACTGCATTCAAAAAAACACGTCACCCACGAACCTGTAGGGGTGGTGGTGTCTTTTTTTCCCTTTGTTTAAGGATGTGCCTTTAGACAACCTTAAATTCTACTTCTACTACTCCCAGCCCGCCTCACAGGAAGTCAGTGTATTTCCCTCAGATTATGGACTCTGAGTGAAGCTTTAGTGAAATGCCGAGCGCTGTGGGACCCCGAGCCCGGCTCCTGCGCGGGACTGTGACATTTAGCAGCGCTCACAGGCAGAGCCCTGATGGTTCCAATGCCTGGACCAGCCGTTTGCCACCTCTCTGTTAAAAGGTCATGTGCCAGTGGTGATGTCTGTGGCTGCATAACGTGGGGCGATGGCTATCTTGGATTGTGACACAGGACACTGAGGCAAGAAGTGGATGTTTTTACCACCAAGTACATTCCAGCAGCCCAAAATCCTCAACTTGGAACTTCGTAGCATCACACCACTGGATTACTACATAAAAATAAACACTTGCACCTATGCACCCAAGCCCTTGTGTGCTCCATGGCAGCCAATTAGACCCAACAACCCACACCTATTTCCTACTATGCCTCTTTCTAGCGGCTTAAAAAAAACCAGCCTCATAATTTAATAAGGCACCTTTATTAAGCTAAATTCATTCAAAAGCTCAGAGTGATATACAAGGTTAAATACCAGTCGTCTAAAGGTTACGCTGTAGCAGCAACCAATTTGAAAAACTTATTACAAAGCCATTCTGCATTTGATGAGATTTCTCTCACAACAGGCGTGGTGCGTGCCTGAGTGTTGAGGACCACTGGGGACCACAACCCCCCCCGGAGGGACCACGCACCCCAAGATGCTCCATCTCCCCTCAGGATGCCACTGGCCACCCCAGGCTGCGCCCACTGACTTTCACAGCTCCCAAGCTCCGTGGCTGGGAATTTACCAAGCCACTCCAGTTATTCTGCATTTGTCCCAGTTCTTCCTTTTTTAGCTGCTCACCCCATTTTTTGCGCCATCAGCGAAGATTATTAACAGCGACTTTTTTAAGAACTTCAAATGCTTCAACTGAACAGCATCAGGCCAAGCACCCAGGCCCCTGAGTTCCCTCTAAAAATACCAGCACTGCTGATTACTCCCTAATGACTATCCTTTGAGATCTGCCAGTTAGTGATTTCTTAATCCATTTAAACATGTGCTTCATCGATAATGCTTAGATGTCATTAATCAGCCGAGATAAAACGTTACACCGAGTTCGGGGCCTTACAAAAGCCTAAGCCTATTATTTCCACCCGTTTCCTTTCATCAGGCCAACCCACGATCTCAAAAGGTAGGTTAGCTCACTGCCCCAAAGCCTGGCACCAGGAGGATTTGGCAAACCTGGTTCCTTGAGTGCCCAGGGTACTGCAATGCTCCAGCTGGCTTGGCTGTGGCACCCTCACTGACCACCACCAGCCTTTGATAGGTGGTCTTGCATTGGAGAGAGCATTTTCACTGACCACCACCAGCAACAAACCACCCCATGATGTGCTCCCCGCTGAGGCTGAAGACAGCCAGAAGTTTCTTCCCAAGGGCTGCTTTGGGAAACCAGCACATGGTGTTTTCAGCAGTGCTGGACCTTGTCCAGCAGAGAAACCTGCAAGATGGACTCTGTCAGGGATTCAGCTGAGCAGGCTCTGGCCTGTGCTGGGAGATGAGGTGCTGGGTCCAAGTTTAAAATCCGCTTTCTGATCGCTGTATGAATTGCTGACGCACCTCCTGGCAGAGCCAGATGGCATCCCTGGGAGCAGGATCCACAGGCCAAGCTGTGTTCCTGCCCACTGTAGGTAATTCCAGCCTCAGCACTTCCCAGATAATACTTTACACATCTCCCATCAGGTGGGCACTGCTTCATCCAGCTCCTCATCCCTGCTCTGCTCTGTGCACAAGGGAGCTGCTCAAAAACCTGACTTCTGGGAGTCTCTGACCTCACCTGAGGAGGAGCAGGAGGAATGTGCTCTTCAGCACTAAAAGCAATCGGTGCAGTTAATGTTGATCTGCAGGTATAAACACAAAGGCCACCTTTATTCCAAAATCCAGCAGGGATGCTCATCAGGAATGCGCTCTGCATCAGAGCCAGCCCAGCCTGGCAATCCCCTGCCTGCTCCTCACCTCTGACAAGGACGAGAGGCTGCACTGCTGATTTTCAGCCAAAATACAGAAATCTATTCAATAAATAGATCCCGTGTTTAAAATAAGGAATGAGCACAGGACTGGCAAGTCACAACTTGTCTGGAAGAGCCTGTCAACCCCAAACACGACTCTGCAAAATTCACCCTCAACAAAAGCAATTTAATCACTTTGCTTGTCACGGGGAAAAGGAATGCCAGAGCCCGACAGGCATTTTGGGGATAAACACTTTTCTTTTAAATATTTAAGCACATGCTGCTGTTTAATGCCCAGGAATAGCAGAGCCTTGACTGCCCCACATGCTCTGTACTCCCAACAACATTCCTCCGAGAAAACCTTATTAATGAGCTCGCAAACGAGCACCCAACTGGGAAATGTCACAAACAAGAGTGGCTAATGCCCCAGAAAATCAAATAACTGAACACTCGGTTGATTGTGGTGCTTTTCATATTCACTAAGAGAAGAAAAAAAGAAGAAAAAGCTTTAAATCAAAGTTTCTGAAGGGGTCAACACCTCACTGAACAAAACAACTCATTTATTCACTTTTAGCAATCTCCAGATGATAAATTACATTGATGTTAATCACTTCACTGCATACTATGCAATTAATATTTGTGCTGGATGGAAATGTAAGGATTACTGGAGATGCAGCAGCAAACGTATGTGGCCGATTTTAAAGATAATTGGGCACAAAAAGTTCTTCTGTTGCAACAGCAAAGGCTGTAACAGACTCCATCAGGGCAGACTTTAGAAGTACACATGTAAATATTACAAAAATGAATGCATGATTAATTATAACTTCAGAAAAGCACAAAAAGACAACCCAAAGAAAAGGCCAAATGAAGGCTCTGACACTCACTTCCAGCATCACGTAATGAGAGAAGGAAACGCGCCGCAAGGGCTCAACTCAAACGTCTCCCAGAATATCTGGTTCCATTCAATTCCTTAATGATATTTTAATGCATTTTGTTGCTTCATTTCCTTTCTAAAATTACACCCAATGCACTGGTCTCCCATCGCTCACTGACGGATCTGAGCCACAAAAAGAGAGTGGCTGCAGCCAGAATTGGGGATGTTTCCACACCGGTGCCACAGATCGTGGCTGCCACAGCACAGGGCAGTGGTTGTTCATCAGGCATGGAAGTGTTATGGCCACTGTGAGGACACACCACCCTTGGTCACACCCTGTTTGCCTTTGAGGTGCGTTACCAGGAGGGTTTCATGCACGTTATGGTGCGTGTTTGCAGAGATTTCTTATCAGTAACACACCCTATATCCACATGGGAGCATTGATCCCTAACTTCACATGGGCCAGGCTGTGCCACGGTAGATATGCAACAAATGGCTTAGTCTACAAGTAGGGCAAGTTAATTAACCATCATTGCTGTTCTATGCTTTTTCCTTGGAAAACAAACCCCACAACTTTTGAGTTACACCTTTAAAAAAAATCCTCTCCCTGCTCTGAAATTTAGTCACACAAAAAATACCTCATTATCTGAGCAGGCTCCATCCATCATCCTCCTGTCCTTCCCCAACACATTTCATGCTCCAGTTGGATACATTAAGTGCAGAGAAATACGACATCTGCTGAGAAAAACATTTTCCTGTGCCCTGCTGATGTTCTGAAGGGGCGGATCTGCTGTGCCCCTCGGGGGGGAGCGGGCAGGATTTGTGGGGAGGGGATGTCAGATCAGGGAGTGGAACACGCAGCCCAGGTAACCAACCTGAGTGATGCTGCTCCAGCTGCATGAAAAGCAGCAACATCCACACAGGGTGAGCAAGGAATTCTGACTGCCACTGCAGCAGAGACCTGGCAGCTGGATGCCTGCAAGGTAATGTCCTGGTCAGTGGAAGGGCACAGACAGCAGCTGGAGAAGTGTCCTCTGCTTGGACTGAATATCCCACATTTAAAAAACAACTGAGAATGGATCAGTCAGATCTGGCTGTAGGACTCCCAGTTCCCCCAGAGGCCAAGCCCACCTCCATGGGAACACTGATGGAGCTGCCTGTCTGCAAGGACAAGAGGCTCTTCTGCCAGCCACGCTCTCCCACTGGCTGATACATCACTGCCTCGAGCCAGGAAAATCTCAAGGGTAAGAGCTTCCTCTGAAACCACTTTTTCTCTAAGTTCAGGCCCCTCAGCAGGTATGAAATGCAGGTGTCTGGCTGTGCTCCAGCACAGAGTCCCAGAGCTGCTAATTGCTGGGAGCAAAGAGGTCATGACACACGGCATGTTCTTGGGCTGGGGCTCTTCTCAGGCCATCTGCTGCTGCCCACCGAAGGAACAGACCAGGCTAACGGGGTCAAGTCCTCATATCTGAACATAATTGCTCTTAACAAGCTCAAGAGTTTAATTCAGGACATAAAACCAAACCCATCTGAATGCCCTGTCCACACCCTGCTTCCTTCTGAGGAGACTCCACGCCTCATTCCCACAAACAGCTCTGAACAGCCCAAGGGGATGCTACAATCAGTGCTAGAGGGCAGAAACAGTGCACAGGATGCAGTGGGACCTCCAACCTGAAGGCTGCAGGTGTCCACAGGACACACAAGGACTGTACTTTAGGGGTGCTTTGCCCCCACTGCACAGGGAACACCCTAAGGCTGCAAATCAACGTGGCCAACAAGGAATTTATTTGAGGAAGAGGAGAAAAAAATACTTTTTTTTTTCCCCCTGAAACTTCTGCCTTCTCCTAACCTACCAAACCATCAGGATGTCAGAGGAAATCCTTCCTTTCTTCTGAAACAAAGCCTCAAGGTTGTCTGATGCCCTTTCAACCCGGAGAGGTTCCAATCCCTCCACAGAACAGGGCAGATGGGATTTTTTGCTCTTCCCCGTTAAGTATTTGATCAAGCCTCACAAAGGTGCTAATGTATTATTAAAGCTAATGGAGCTCTACAAGAAATGTTAATGGACATTAAGTTTGCATAAATGAATTACACATTAGCACAGTCACAAGAAATCTCGTATCTGCCAATTTAGGCAGTATCTGATCATTCCTGTTTTCCTCATTACAGGAACATTACTTCCCGCAAGTTTCAGAGATATGAGAATTGTAACCAAGATGTTCATAATGAAACTACATAATGAAGCAGATGAAATAAATTAATACAAAACTTCCTCTTCTCCTTCCAGTGTGAGGTAGTTGAAGGCAACCTACAAAAAATAAGGACCTTGAATCATCTCAGCCCCCGCTGTTCCCAGCGCTCGGCCTTGATGCAGGTCCCAGTTTGCTTTTGGGAGCTGTTTTGGAGCAGATGGGCACATGTACACAGCTCTGACATTTCCACTAGCTGAAAGTCCAGAAATGCTGTAGTTGAGACCACAGGTATTTCCAGGTAGCTGCTCACAAACCCTGTTACTGTCATGTACAGCGGAGCAGCTCCTAAGGAAAGGGAGATGCATTATTAACACTGAACACGTAGGAAGCAGCACGGGTTGGCCTCAATCAGTGCTGCTACCACAGATTCCACAGAATTCCAGTCATTCTGATGTACAAAACCAGTCGGTGCTGCATGTTCACAGTGCACAACACTGAGTTTCTTTTGCACAGAACCCAGTTTTTGCCAGTAAACTCGCCACGGTGGCCAGTCGCTTTGAAGTGGGAGTAGAGAAGCACTTTTCAAAGAGATAAGTAGGTTGCTAGAAGAAAAATACTCAGATTTAATCTGTTCTGACAATTACAAAGCACAGCCAGAAACCTTTGATGCAAATTCTACGTACAGAGAGTTACTTCTACAGAGAATGAAGGTAAGTATTTATGGTATTGCAGAGGGCTGGGAAAGTTGTGGCTTCACCCATGAAGTGGTACCCAACATTTTGATTTCTGTTTCTAAATAACAGGATATAATCCTCATGGACGCTGGAAGTTTACCACGTGGTGAATGATTCCTGAACTCCCAAGCGGGCAGTTTGATACATTAAGGGAATTAAAGGCTCTGCTACTCACACATGACTTCCAGGTAGCGCTGTGTCTGCAAGTCTTTGACCGCAGGGTGATCCACCAGGCAGATGACAGGGACCCCATC
>VXBX01005695.1:158506-256144 GCA_013400415.1 Scytalopus superciliaris
CCCACCCACCCCCACTCCTCAATCAACAATTAGCTACAAAAGTGATTAAACAGATTAAATTAATAAAAAGTAGTATTGATAGGCACTAGGGCAGTGCTGTGTCTGGGGGAGGGAATGGCAATGGTGGTGGGAGGAGAGCCCAGCTCTGGACTGGCTGCCCGAGGGATGCTGTGATGCACGGCATGGAGACAAGGAGGAAGACAAGACAAGACAAGACAGGAGAAAAAGGATTTCTCCAGGAACTCAGCAAGCAGCTGCTGACAGCACAACTCTGCTCTGGGTTCAGTGCTCTGATCTGTGCCTCTTTATTTAAGAATTCACAGGCAAAATGCTAAGAGTTACTTCTGTAGCTGAGCTCTTCCAGACACCAAATATTTCTGTATAATGTATGAGAGCGAAACAGGGGACAGACACAGACACTCCCTCATATTTGGAGGAAAGGCTTTCCCATGGGCAAATCTACACTTCCTGTGATTCATAACCCACAGCCAAGTGTTTCAGTCTCCCTAATTCTGTTAAAAAAAGATATCTGAAGACTCAGCAGGGTGAGCTAGGATTGCACGAAGCTCAGCACTCTTCCCAGAGAAAAGGAAGCTGGGATTCGACTGCCAACATGAGAAAACTCAATCAAGCAGCTGGACAGGCCAAGCACACAGGGACAAACACTTTGCCCTGCTGCCCACCAGGATGGGGAAGGGAATCAGAATGGGATCATTAGTGCCGTGCACACCACAGTGCTGGGACTCAGCAGGGCAGCACTTCACATGGCAGCAGGTTTGCATCCCACCTGTATCAGCATCCTCCCAGCATGTGGCCTGCTTGGATGCTCAGAAGTGTTGGGCCTGAAGAGAGGATTCTATCCTGCCCTTGCAGGAGGGTGGGTTTGAAGTAATGAGTCTGGACTTCGGCAGAGAGCCCATCAGTGTCTCAGACTGGGTAAAGCACAAAGGTGTTGTCAACCAAGCTCACATCTACATGCAGACTTAAACTAACAGCGTGTCACATGCAATCAGAGTCAGTGACTTGAATGTGCAACTACCAGGAGCAACCAGACTTCAGGGAGTCGGAGAAACCCATCTTAGATGAATATTCAAGTGAACACAGGGAAAATGCTCTATAAACAGGGGAGCTAGATGTGAAGGTGAATTGCAAATCCTTGCAGCCCAAAGCGCAGACGATCCCTCTCGTACCTAAAACAGGGCACAAAGCCACACAAGCCACACAGAAATGAATTCAGTGCACAGCTCTGGGCTCCTCAAGGTCACCTGCAGTTACAGCAGGACTCCAGAACCCGGCACTCGAAGCTGGCAGGTAGGCAGAGGACCAAATGGAGTTCAGCCCCCTGTGTTAGGGAATAATCTGTCTGCCCACACAGTGCTTTGTTCCTCAGCTGGCGCTCAAAGCAGCTCGCTCTACTTTTCCCTTTTTTTTCCCCCTTAAACTGGCAGCAGAGAACAAACACCCCACGTTACATAAATCACTTCAGCTCTCTGAACAAAGCAAGTGGCTGAGAGGACACATCTACCGGTTAGCTCCTTGTTGCCTTTGAACCATCTGATGGTGGTGGCTGGTCTGCTGGCCATGGCAGTGCAGTTCAGCTCGATCTCTTCTCCCTCCACGGCAGTTTCTTTCTGGATATCAATTACCAAATTGCGTGGTGGGACTAGAATGGAAAACACAAAACACGCCAGATGAGAAAAAAACCCGTCTTTTGATCGCTAACACAAGACAAAACCTCGAGGAAAACCTGTAAAATCTACTGAAGGGAATGAGCAAACAGCATTTATTTGATCTTCCAATCAATCAAACCCTTTGATAGGTGGTCTTGCAGTAATTGGAGAGAGCACTTTCACTCTCCACTAAATAATCACCGCAGTCTCAAAAATTATTACTTATCAGGGTTGCAACTTTCTGTTCCCTCTCCCAGGCAGGCACTGTTCCAGGGAGAGCCACAGCCTCCTGTGCTACTTGGGTGTGTGCTGCTATTTAAAAATCCAGCTTGACTCCCTGCACATTTCCTGACTTCTCTGACAAGGAGAGGAAACACAAAAGCTGACACTTGGCAGTGCATTACTTACCAAGCCTCTAACCTCCACAGCAATTTTTCTCTCCTGCTGTTCAGCTCCGAGGCTCAGCCATGAGCGTGGAAACAGGCCAGCAAACATCAACCTCATTTAGGATGCCTGAAAAGCCACTGAGCACAAGCCTGGAGTGGAATGCCACCGCCTCCCACAAACCACCCCAAAATCACCCCAGTGAAAGGAGGGAGCCAGCTCTGCACCAGCCAAGGCACCACGTCCCATGACAAGTCCTTTGGGATGGAGATCTGCATCCACCTGCCCTAGACCAAGACTCTCCCAAAATACCAATCTGCAGCACTGTATGCAATGCAAAGTCATCCAGTAATACCAAGAGACAGGCTGCAACTTCAAGGGGTAGCAACCACTGCAGCATAACCCAGAAATGGGACAAATGAGCTCAAAAATTACAACACAGGAATGAAGAATCTCTTTCCCATGAAAGTACCAGCAGCAAGGCAAAACCCAGGAAAAAGTGAACAGCGACAGTTTGTATGGCAGAGTCACGGCTTCAGAAAATCCCAGAACTTCCAAAGGAAACTCAACTCTGCTCGGATCAATGTGATTAAGCAACTGCATAGTTCAGATGTGACTCACAAGTCTTTGAGCTAATGAAGAACAAATATGTATAAATACCATCCAGATGATCAAATGGACTAATTAGTCACTTGTGGCTTTTCCCTAAAAAGAACAGAACGGGCTACATATTTGAGACTTTCACATGTTCCAATTAGGCAAGAATAAATCTACATATCGTGTCACAGAAGACATGGAAGTGCTGAAGCAAACGCGCGGCTCCCTCCGCACACCGACTGCCAGGGGGATGCCTTGACACCTCTCTCTGCACTCCCGAGCTGGCAGCAGGAGAAGCAGATGAGCAAAATCACTCTCTGAAGGAGCTTCAGACCTGGGTGACCGAAGTCAGGGTGATGAGCACGAGATCTCTGGCAGGGAACATGTTCCTGTGAGGGCCAGGAGAACCACTCCTCCTCCCTGGCTCATTTCTTTCCCAAATTAGGGAGTCAGTAATAAGGACGACAGGGAGGACATGCTATCCTTGGTGCCATGGCTCCCAATCTCTCCATACAAGTGCTAAGGCAAACCATTCCCTTGTTCATCTTCTAATAACAAACCTCCCTCATCCTTGCCTGCTTCCTGAGCTGAGGTTTGACCCGAGTATGTGATGAAGGTGACAAGAAATCACCTGCTTTACGGATGTGGGGGAAAGGCAGCACACACTGGCTATGCCAGAAAACCTTCTCAAAAACAACTGAAGTACAAGGCAAGAAAACAGGCTTTTCCCTCAATTCTGAAGCACGATTCATGCTTTTTTTGAAAAAAACAACCAACAAAAACCTGCATTATGTCTCCCACTTGAAAGACACACGGTACTGGCTTACAGGTGAATGAAGCAAGTACTCTGATTTCAAACACTTTTCTAGGTTGCCAGCAGTGAAATGAAATCCAACAAACTGTTTTTCCCTGTGTATGATTAGAGAGAGAAGCTGGAAGAGCTTCCCGTGCCTGTGAGTGCTGGAAAGCACAGAGAAACTTTGAAGGTGTTGATAACTGTAATAGCTGGAGTAAAACTGCTTATAAACATTACTTAACAACGTATAAAAACCTAAGACTCAAATCTCATTAAGCAAAAGAAGGAAGATTTAAACTAATCAGCAAGTAAGATCTTACATTAAGTCACCCTCCCTGATTCAGGTTCTCCCATTAATAGAGCTAATCGGCAGGGACCGCTCTAAGAGTGGAGCTGCTGTCACTGGCAGCACATGCCTGGCCATCAGCACTCAGTGCTTGAATCCTTGCTTCAAATCCCTCTCCAGGTTGCTTGAGCTCTCCCAAGATTCCACAGAGCCCCATGCCACCAGCCCTGTGTGTCCAGGGACTGCAAAGCTCCCCACGAGCACCGATGTAATTCTTACCGAGCACCGTAATCGTGGTGTATATTTCCTGGGGGGGGTCAGTGTAGAGCTGGCAGAAGTACCTTCCTTCATCAGAGATGGAGACGTTTGTCAGGGACACTCGGAGCTCGCTGTTGGAGAAGTTCACCAGCTGGAACCTGCTGTCCTTCAGCGCTGCAGGGCAACCACAGCCTCGGTGATTGTGCAGAGAGACACAACATCCCCCTTCCCACCACACCACAACCCCAAAGGTCCCCAGAGACAGCAGCACACAGAGGCTAGCCCCCAACCAGCTTCCATCCCACTTCTTACCTTGAAGTCAGACCTATCTTTCTGTCCTCAGGTAATTTCAAATAACCAACATGAGCAAATCACAGGGTGCAGCATCAAGTCTTTGGATACGGTTTCATTATTGGGTGTTTTAGGGATGTGCAGTGAAATGCTGGGCACAGTGCATGGCCATGTCCCAGATCCACAGGGACATTAACACAGAACATTTAAAGCATCTCACTGTGGCATTCACCACTGGACACAAAGCCAGACTCATTCACTGGACGTGCAAGTGATGTGCGAGTTCAGTTTGGGTATAAAACAGCACAGATTGTCCTGAAATTTCCAGTCTTTGGAACAGAGAGATTACCTCTGAGAACATTGTGCTGTCTCGGTGTTGCCCTGTTCAATCTGTTTGTGTCAGCTAAATATTTGGCACTCAATTGCAATTCACCCTGAATTACACCAATCAATTCTTATTGCAAAGTAAGATGCTCTGACTTTTAAAGGGGACCATGAAGGTTTCCATTAAGGAGAGGGATTATGATTCTCTGTCTCATCTCCCTCCACAGAGCCACCTGTACTGCAAGTCCCCAGAAATACATTAACAGAAGGAATCTCCGCAAATGCCATGTCCCGAGTGGAAGTGAGGTGCAGGAGAAGTTGTGTTCAAACGAGGAACAACAAACTTACGCCTGAAATCTCTGAAATAGATGGTCTGCCTGTTGGGATTCAGGAGCTGGATCACCGAGTCATCGCTGTTCTTGACACGGCAGCTGATGGTGGCAACATCCCCCTCCACCACTGTCACATCCTCCGTCACCAGGTTCTGACCATCACCTGCAGGACAGAGCAAAGGTGGAATCTGAGGTCAGAAACACCACAAGTGAGTTTCATTTGGGAATGAAAACCTCCACTGAGACCTACAGAGGAACGGTGGCCGGCAAGACCTCGGCTCTGGGCTGACCAGCCAGCTGGCCATCACTAAATTACAGAGGAGCAAAGGGGGCTCTGTGATGGGAATAGTGGAACAAGGACTACTGCCAGGCATGGAAACGCCACAACTTCGCTTCCTCTCTCAACACATGAATTTTGTTAAATTACCTTGAAAGAACAACTCACTGTAAGAAGCACTTATCCTTTGACTGGAGCAGACAGACTTCAGGGAATCAGTCGTTACTCACTCTGTGTAATCAGTAGGTGCTATTAATGTCCAGAGGCAGGGGGAAAAAAAAAAAAAAAAGGATCCCGTGCAATTATGCTGTGGGAGCCTTGTAATCATTTACAGGTCATCACCCCGAAAACTCTCCTCCTAATGAATCGAATCATCGCATCACCCGCACACTGAGACATTCGCCTCGAACGCTGAAGAACGCAGGGGAGGGGACTGGGAAAAGCACTCTGCATTTCAATTTTTCCATAACTATCAGGAATCAAAGTGGCAGAAATTTTGAGACTTTGACTGCCAATTTGCTAAAGGCACATGGGCACCTGGCCACGGGCTGGTGGTCAGGAGCATCCTCAGCTCCCTGTGCACAGAGAGGGGCAGGGATACAGCCCAGCTCCCACCTTAACCAGGAGACAGCCAGGATGTGAATGAATTTTGCACATAGTAATCTGGGGATGGTATTTATACCCCAGTTTTTGTCTCATCCTGCACTCTTCTCCATATTTTTCCCTTTCTTTCTGACTTGAGTTTATTACTTGACATCCCTTGCAAATTTATGTTAGACAAAAAGATGCATTGTTTGGAGAGAGACTGAAAAACCGTCAGACAACTCTCCACATCCAACAGACACCAAGCACGTTTTTCTGCCCTCTCAGTATAAATTTTGTTTCTCCAGATTGATGAACTTTGAAGAGCAACAAGAAAAGTAGTTATCAAATAGTAACACCTATAATGGAGCACAAACCCTCTGTGCAAGAGGGGCAAAGAGCCCATCCTGCACATCTGCCTGGCTCCCGCTTCATGTTCTGTGCATCAGGATGAAGCTGGTCCTGCTCGAAGTCCTCAGAGAAGATGAGCATCAAGTCACACCATCATGTTGGCAATACCCTTAACATAGTGGTCTTGCACCCTAGGGACACAGCTAAGTGGGTGGCCTTGGCAGTCCTGGGGTAATGGTTGGACTTGATGATCTTAGAGGACTTTTCCAACCTAAATGATTCAATTCCATGGGGACAGGTTCCCAAACCCCAAGGGCCATCACAGCACAGCCCTACCACTGCCTGTGCCACATCTCACCACAGAGATGCTGGAGTGGAGCAGAGCCCATCCTGCACAGCCACAGCCAGGCTGTGGCATCAACAAAATCAAACACCTCACAAGTGGTTCAAGCAAAAATATTAAACATCACTAACTGCTTCTGGGGAATAATTTTATCAAACTCATTCAAAACAAGGTTCTTGCACAAGGATCAGCTTGATATGTTCTCATAAACGCAATATTCCCTACAAATCATTAACAAAGCTATTAAGATTCGATTTCCATCTAAGCAATTATTGCCAGCCTATTTTTTTACATTTACTTTAAAAGACTCAATCCTATTTTCAATTCATTAAACTGTTCCTTGCGTTTACTGAATTTTACATCAGCTTAGAAGACTATTTGAATTAATAAGAATTACAGTAGAAGTAATTTAGAAATAAATTATTTGAAGTTCAAGCCACTGAAGCTTTTCAGGCCAGGATGCTGCTGCATTAAACCTGCCGATGGATGGCTGCAGAGTCCACCACCTCGGTCTGGGCTGGCATCAGATCCCTCTGAACAAGGCATTTATCCGGGTTAATGACAGGGAGGGTGCACGTAAGGACACACTGAGCCCCTCCACAGCCTGGAGCAGTCACAGCCTCACAGGCTTTGCCTATTTATTCTGAATCAAAGGGTGTCTAATCCGCTGTTGTCTGCTCTGCTGACCTGAACGTGCCTCACCACAGGCACCGGCGTGAACCCCTCTGGATTTTGGGGTATCTGTATTCCCATCTGCTCCTGCTTACCAAGGCAGGAAAGTTATTTCCATGAGCAGCGTCAATTACAAACTCTAAATTAAATAAAAATGCAATGCAAAGCGAGAACTCTTTAGACCCATCCTCATGTCAACACCTTGGGAAGTTTCTCAGTAAATATTTACTGTCAGTATATAAGTATTTTGAGGAGCATTGAAGTAGACAAGTAGAGCATGACAATATTTTGGAACAGAAGAGGACAGACCCGGGAGGGGAGACAAGTTTATGGACCCAACATGGAATCTCAGAAGCTGAGAGAAGCAAAGGAAAGCTACTGTTGAGAACCAATCTTAAATGCCCTGGCAGTGCTTGCGGAGGGGGGCAGAACACGAGCAGATACAATACAGAAAACCCCAAGAGAATTACATGAGACAGGTTTTCATCTATTACACGTGAAGGGACTATGAAAGCTCCCATGCAAGTGTCCATGTATGAGACCAAAACTCCCTATTGGGACTTCAACCTTCAGTCCTCACCCCATCCACATGATGCCTGGACAGAGAGACTCCAGGATGGACAGACTCCAGGGGCAGACTGGAGTCCTGATCACCCTGGCTGGGAATACAAGGCATTGCTCTGGAGGGAGGGGAACAGGAACAGGCAGGGAGCACCCCCAAGGTGGGGCTCTGGGGTGATCTGTGGTCTACAGGCAGCACAGGCATCTGGTGCTAAGGAGCAAGGGAAGCAGCTGAAAAGGGTGTGTGCAGTGCAAGGGAAAGGGAAAATGCCCTGTGTGCTTCACTACCCAGAGCAACTCTCTGGCCTCATTTACTGAATCTCCCTGTGCAAGGTGAAAGACGACACCGTGTTTTATACTTACTGGAAGGGGGAGTGAAGGGGGGGAACACAACGCTTGAGGGATGCTTTGGCTGCAACCCGTACAATTAATTTCTGCACTTGTCTTCCTGCCTTAGACCACTGCAGTCTCTTCTCTTAAGGCTGCAGACAGACATAGCTGAGTAAATTGTGTTTCAAAAGTCCCCCTCAGCTGGACACAGCCCAGGGACCTTGGCTCATATGCAGCGGTCACATTTAAAATCAATTCTTTCTCTGCTTGTAGCACACCGGGCTAGAGGGAAGCGCCAGGGACAGAAGAGGGAAAAGATTAAAAATACGTGCTGGGGAGCACAATTCTTCAATTTCTATGGAATTTCTAACCAAGCCTGAGCCACAGGTATCCCAGCGTGAGCAGAGGCACTGCTGGTTCAGTCTGTAGGATCCCGACACAAACGCTTTCCAAGGAAGAGGGGTTTTCATTACACCTGAACTGTGTAAGCCCGTAAACCTAAACAAAATCCCTCTTAATAAATTGAGTCAGAAGAAACAACTCACACAGATACACAAACTGTCTGTTCACGTGCTCGAGGGGGGAAAAGCGACACGATGCTCCATCCCTAGAATTAACACAATTTGAATGTCAACACTCATCTATCAGCTTCGGGTACCTGAAAGGAATGTGCTGGTTAAACAATGAGACAGAGCTGAGACAAGCAGGTTTATAAACACTGAGCATCCACCTTCCCCAGAAGCTTTGTCTCCTTCATACTCCTTCTCTTTGCTGACCAGATCTCCTGCTCTCTCATCCATCACGGAGAGCTTCATCTCCTCCCTTTAGCACAAACATCACAACCAGCTTTTCGGAAAGAGCACAGAAACTAAAGAGACTCTTGGTTGCGATCAGATACAGGAAAAGGGAGGAAACCAAATTGCCATTTAATTACTCTGCAGATTTGCTTCTAGGAGGGAGAGAAGAACTGCCAAGGCAGTGCTGGGAGAAGCTGCTGGGGCTCCACCCACCCAGGCTCCAAGTCTTGAGAGACTGTTTTAAAAAGCTGCAGTCGTCACACTTGAACTTTGGAGAAGAACGGACAATCCGCGCTGATTGTGCTGGCAAGAAAAGGCAATCACTTTTGATGGAGTTAATTTCGGGGTATCTTTTCAGGAGGGAGAGAATGGCAACAAGCTGGGACCAGGCTGCCTACAAAACACATGTATACTCGCCCTGGACTTCACTGCACGTGGGCAGTGCTGCAGCTGGAGGGTCCTGTGCCCACAGGACACGGATCAGGTTGGATAGCAATGTTTACAACCCACACTAAAGCCAGCCTGTCTTCCTTGACGTGTGTTTGAAGCACACCAAGACAGGGATGTTCTCATCCACTTGCGTAAGGGAGGTGACTGTGAGAGGCTGGGGCGAAGGGAAGGCTAGAGAAGAGGCAGCCCACTGTTCCTCCCACCCATGCACAGTCCCCAAGGGAAACCCTCCAAGGCCACAGAACCTGGCACCTCTGAGCAATTCCTTCTGTCAGAGTGACCCTCCCCCTCAGAGGAAAATTTTGTTTTCCACTGAGATTCACAACTAACCTTTTGAAACAGCAACTTCTAATAAGATGTAATTACCAGCTTTGTGACCCTGAGTTAAGCCTCTCTGAGATTTCCCCCGCATTCGAGTAGCTCTTATTCCCTCTTTAGCATCTTCTCCACAGCCAGCAACAGACTCGGCAACTCCAATTCCCAAGCTAAGAGCTCTTAAAGAAAAGTAATGGTGGCAAACAAAAAAAATTCTAGAAAAATCTCACTTTTGAGTTTGTTCTGTGCAGGTCTGTCAGCTGCAATACACAGCTGGGGAGTTTTGGCCATGAAAATCCCTATGTGCTCAGCACCAAGAGCAACAGGTGCTATCCAGTAAGGTGCAGCTGAGCCAAACTGGGCAGAGCTTGCTCAGTGACATGAAGGGAAGGGGATATGGCAGCTCCACGTCTCTCTCGGAGGCAGAGACTACAGCAAATTGCAAAGGTAGTGCCCACCTGGTACTCAGATTTTTACTTTCAAATTTTATGCATGTTATCATTTCTTTATTGCTGCACCAGGTCTAAGAGAGCTGCTTTAAGAAGGAAGGGCACTGCTGCTGGATTGTCTCTGCTGCTGCCAGGTTTGGGATCACCTGGTGATGCTCAGAGCATCAATTCCCATTTGTGGGGGGGAAATGGAGGGGTGGGAGGAATTCAAGGAAACTATTCCCAGAACATTCCTGTCGTGGATCTGTAAACACACAGGTAAGGCTGATGGCCAAGGAAGTGCAGTGCCAGTGGAGGCATGACACCCTAGTGACCTGGAAGGTGGCAAAGGCACCAGCAGAGCCAAGACAGACCCTGGCCTTGCCATGTGTGCCCACAAGCAGGGGCAGTGGAAGACACTTCCCCCTCACTTGCACCCATTCCACACATGGCTTTTCCCACAGCCTTCACCACTAAACAGAGGGCAAACAACCCGTACATGTTTAAGGACAAGCAACCATGAGACCCACCCATGTGGATCCCACCCGTGCTCTGCTCCTGATTCCACCAAGCCTCCCCAGCGTCGTCTGCAGGAACAGAACTGCTCCTGCTGCTCGGCCTCCTCGGCGCCAGGCTCTCGTCTCCCTGTCACAGGCTGTGCTCAGCCCCAGCAGTCACAGGGACCTCTTTCCCCCTCCCTCCTTTCTCAGCACATATTTTCGCGAGCGAAGGCTTTCGGCACCTTCCCGCGGCGCCGCGCCCGGCTCCTCTCCCCGCTCGCAGTCACACTTCCCGCTGAATTACTCTCCACATTCAGAGGGAATGTGCAAGATGGTGCTAAAAATTACTTATTGTGGGGAGCGAGTTTACGCTATGAAACAGCCACTTCAGAGAAATATACTGCAAATTCAAGCGAGTTGTGCACAGATATTAAATTTGTGGAGAAAAGAAATGCCATTGCCACCTTTATGGCTTTTCTAGCTTAAAGAGTAAGAATAAAGGATGACAGTAGCTCTGAAATTACACTGGAGGCTGCACTGACTTTAAACATAGTGAATATCTGCATGATGCAATGGCATCGGGGAATTCTTTCTGCTGGTTTGAAACCAAAACAGTACAGGGACAGAAATCCTGTGCTATGACCGAATTAAAGTATTTCTTTGAATCTTAGAAACAAAATCCTTTTTTCTGCCGTGAAAACCTCTGCACCTGTGGGCAAAGAGTTTTCAGCCTGAAGTGGTTCCTTCAACCCCTCCTTACACCCCTGTTGTTGCCAGTCTGCGTGGATTTATGATCCGTCACCTGTGCTGGGATTAGATGTCACCCTTGTCTTTCTATTACCCAGATATTGATAGATCAAACTCCCTGGCCATACATCGCCTGTCCCTTCAAAGGTTACTGTCGGTGGACACCAAGGATCAATATCCATCTGCTCTGTCACTGACCAGAGGGGACACGGCAAACGCTGCACCAGGAGCCCGGCGAGGAAGAATTCGGCACAGCAGCACAAGTCTGTTGCTCTGCACATCTCAGGTTTTTATCTTAGATTTCTAATATAGCAACTGCCAGAAACTCAGTCCTTCAGGACAGGATTGTATTTCAAGCTAATGGGGCTGAACCACTTGGAGGAAGAATCCTACGAGCCACACTCACCACAGTGGAGGTTCTGTTGTCTTCAAGCACAACAACACGTCTTGCTGACATGGCCAGAGCAGAAAGCTGTGTGACTCATTTAGAGTTCATTTTTTAACCCACTGGACAGTTCTTAAATAAAAGATGTTCCTACAGCTGCTTTTTATTTTGTTTATCTCTCTCTGTACCTATGGAGGGATGCTCAGTTTCAGCAACTTTCCAGAAGAAAAGCTTTTAGAAAGAAGCCACTGATCTCTTGCTTTGGTTCTTGAAGTTGATAGTGCATTGCTAAGACAGTAAAAGGTCACTTATTAAAGACTCTCCTGCTCCCATAAGGTCAGAGGTTTATCCAGTGTCCCCCCAAGGGCACTGCATGAGAGGTTCCTTGGCTGCAGCACACCAGGGAGACAGAAGATGTTTTTGTGGGAGGATCTGAGAAAAGGAGGCTGCTGAGGATGCCCTCGATGGATGCTGTGGGCTCTGAGTGGGCTGTTGGGGCACAGTGAGGGGCAGAAGCAAGTAAGAGTGCAGAGGAGAGAGCAAAAGGGCAGGAAAGGGCAAAGCTGTGCACCATCTCAGCAGAAACACAGCCAGGGACCTTTCCCTCGTGTTCCTTCTGATGCTTGTCCGTCACTACCAGGCATCACCTGTCAAGGACACCACCTAAAATCCACCACTGCTGTGCCCCTACCACTGCTTGGAAGCAGCAGCAGCAGCAAGGGAGAAGGTCTGACAACATGAGATGGTCCCAGCAGGCTGCTGCCTCCATTCAGTGTGTTTAAATAACACTCAGTTAGGATCAACACACATTTATTATTAATGGCACCCTAATACAGAATTCTTTATCTGCATTTTATCTTCCAGCTACATCGCTACCAAGGACACCCACAGCCCAGAACCAGGGAAGGAGACCTTGATTCATCCTGAGTTTCCAACACAGGTGGAATTTCCTCTCCCTGCCGTAACTTGCTCCATGGGGAGCTGAACCCTGATGTACAGCAGGTGGCTGCAGGTAAGAGGAGGGAGCACTGATGAAATATTCTGTTTTCAACATCAATGAGCATGTTCTGTGCATTTCCCTGACCAGAACAACATTGTTTAACAGCACCTGCTGCCTCACACTCCTTTCTGTCTCTGCCACATGGGTAAAGCTGCAGCAGCCCCTGCCAGAACCTGTGCACGGGAGGAGAGAATTTACATGCTTGCAGGTTTGTCACCATCGTTGTCACCTCTGTTTTTGCCCTGCAGTGGCCGGCAGCAGCCACCTGTCTCGCACTGAGCATGGCACTGCTCACACCCCAAGCTGGCACACGGGTCTGGGGAGGGAGCTGCCCATCTGCTCCCTGTCCACATCCCCCTCTGCCGACAGATCCACCTTCCCATGAGTGTCAGTCAGGGACAGGGAGAGGGGAATTGCCCCATAGCATCATCTGCAGACCACCACTAGTGGGGAGCCCTTCCAGGGATCCCCACCATCCCCTAAACCTTCACCCTCAGACACTCTGTCATCTCTAAGGGCTCTCTGTCACCTCCAAGCAGACTGGGACGATGCCATTGCTATTAACATATGCTTTGGTTCACACTCAATTCTTGGATCTGTCGGCACCTGCTCCAGATGCACCCCCAGAATTCCCATTAGTCAGAGCAACGGGGTTTCCAATAAGACAGAGTCCTGTTTCAACTCAGATGATGGGTTTCATTTTACTCTAATGAGCAGATATGTCTTGTATCCATACCTGTAACCCGTTTTTCTTGCAGATTTCTTCACATCCTCTTTATTTTTTACTGTCAGTAGCATCTGTCACAACGTGCAGCTTAATAATCTCTTTTAAACCCAAGAAATCTGTATTTCCATAAAGCACCCACGATGAATTCTGATCAACATCAGCCCAGTCTCTTCCCTACAGAAAGGACCTCCCTTTACCACCTGTGTATTTAAGTCTGAAATCTTTAGTTCACCACTGCAATAAGCAAGGAGTAAATGACAAAATTAATAACAAATGTGCAAACCTGTAGAAAAATGTCCTGAAGCACAAGGAGACAGCAAATAATACACTGGAATACAGTATTTCCTTGGGGTATCCTGGCTTATTCCCATCCTTTGGCTCAGCACACAGCCAGCCTCAAATCCCAGTGCTATCCTTGATGTGTTATATATAGGAGTGACTGTGAGCCTTCCATGAAACACCTCCACAACTGTTATCCCAAAAGTTTACTGTTACATAAAAGCAGGAGGCAAAACATTCACCAGCTGGAATGCCCAGGAGTTTGAACATCAGAGTAACCCATCCACTACCAGCCTGTTGACCTGAATGCACGAGGACAAGTCCTCCTCCATGGGTTAAACTGTGTTTCTGTTTCACCCTTTGAAGTTAATTCCCAGTTTGCCATGAGGGGAGGAAAGCTGATCTCACTTCCCATGAAATCCCAGCCTTTGGGGTGGCTTTGCTCACAGTCATTATCTGCCCACTCTTCATCTCTCTGGGCAGGAGCAGGGATGTGAATGTCACGATCCTGGATTTCAGTCCCACTGTGCCCACAAGTCACTTCACTGTCAACCCATCACCTGTATGGGCACTGTGCCATAAGGAAAGGACAATGTCTTTAGGGGGTCTCTTCCTTCCCTTTCTTCTTTTAAGTATCTCCCCCCCCTCCCTTTTTTTCTAGACACTACAGACAAAATCCTTTGTCAAAGAACGAACAGACCCCCATTATCAACAGACACTCCCCCCAAAAACGGGGAAAAAATCACAGCAGCAGCATTACAATCAAAGTGAGGACTCTTTCCAATTTCTACTTTCCAGAAAGGATAAAAAGGTATAACAGAAGCCTTTAGTCTAGATCCCAGATCAGACACGATGATGAATGCTTGCCTAAAGGGCAACATATTTGTAAGTTTTAAGTCTCTTGCAACACCAACTGTCCTGATTCATCCCCGCGATAAAGGCAGCTCTGAGAGCTATTTTACCATATTTATTATTTTACAGAGGAGGAAGAAAAAATGTGGAATCAGCCCTCAATCTGCCACCCATTGGATTTATAAATGTTAGTATAGGACCAGCACTAATGTCTTTAAACATTAATCTCCTCACTGCAGATCCTGCACGTCCCCCTTCAGCCTCTGCCTGGTGGCTCGTCCAGGCTGGGGGAAATAAAATACATTTTGGTTTGTTTGGTTTTTTTTTCCCTTCATCTAAGGGATTTGCTTTGACTAAACCCATGAAAAGAAGAGAAAGGGCAGATGCTCCTGAACACATTCCTGCCTGCTGTCAGTGCTTTGCCAGCTGAGTGGAAGGCACAAAGCTCTGCTCCAGTGTTTATTTTTAAAGATGCAGCTTGCCTGATCCACACTCATTCCTCACGCCTTGTTTTCAATAGAGACTCTGTTCTCTTTGCTGGCTGCCAGGACAAAGGCAGAGCTGGGAGGAAGGGAAGAGAAACCGTGTTCTGCACACGAAAATAAACCCTTGGGTTTATAAACTGTGTTAGCCCAATCCCTCTCACTGCCTCTACAGGTGCAGCAACATGATCGTAAGGTACATGACCAAAAAAATGCAGTAATGATGAGAGAGAAAACAACTTTGGATTGTGGTCCTCACCCAAACTTCCTCAAATCTGCACCCAAACCCCCTCGGATGCCCACCCCCATCCCAAGACAGGCACACTGAGCACGGCACTCCTCTCTCAGCAAGCTCTTTGTAAATTTTATCACTTATTTCTTAAAGTTGCAATTGCCTTTTAAAATTAGATTGTATTTAGTTTTTAATTAAATCGTCATCGTTGTACAAAACCCCACAGGCCTTGAGGTTTAGATTGTCATTTTAAACAAAAGTAAAATGGTAAATGCCTTTTCCATCCAACACCATTAGGTATAATTAAGCAATGGGTAAAGCATACATCGTGCTATAAATGTCATTTAGTTTTACAGTGAAACTCATCAACATTTATCAAAACAGTGCCTCGAGAAAGGAGGAGACAGTTTCAGAGAGTGGCTTCCAATCCACTGTTGCCTTTGAAGCAGCTGCTCCAAGGCAAAGCTTCAGCAGGAAGGGCCTTCCCATTCCCTATTTTCATCTTTTTGGCTGAAATGCTAATTTTCTGCCACATTCCTAGCAGGATGGGCAGTGCAGTGATGCTCAGGAAGGGGTTCCTGGAGAGCCCCAAAGGCAGGGCAGGATCTGCAACCTCAGGGAGAGCCCTGAGGGGGTCCCACCAACAGCCCCATGGGCAGTTTGTGCCAGATGCCCCACTGGCACTGCTCCCCACTCATGTGGAGAGAGGCAGGACGATGCTCTGGGCTCAGGGAGTGTCTGCAGGAGTGATGTGTTCTTCTTCTGCTCATGAAGACTCTGGTTAGTTCCAGCACCTTCTGCCTTGCCATCACTCAAGCTACACATCCCCACCTGCCAACTCGGAACAGGAGGAAACACCAAAGCCCGTGGGCAAGGGACGTTCTAGTGGGGCCAGGACTGTGCCCCTGCTCCTCCCAGGGGACAGTGTCCCCATCCCAGCACCACAGGGACTGGGCTGCCCAGCGGACTCACACCCACCCCCACAGCCCTGTCCCACACCGTTCCTGCAGGTGGGAAGCCTGAGATAAACAGCACTTCATTCCTTACTTTCAGGTGAGGTGCCTTTGAGCTACCGCCAAAGGGATGCAAACTGTAAAGAAAGACAAACACCAGCAACGCGCATCACCAGGCACTGCTGTGCTTGCTCCTATTTTAAAATCTCAACGTTTCTTGCTTTCTCCCGAGAAGCATTAAAACAGTCAAACTGAGCCCATTAGAAGCAATTTTCAATTTACTGCTCCTCCTTGATATCCACACGGTGAAACACCAGCAGGCACCGGCTCCATCAACAGGGATCCGGGCACCCGGCTGCCTGTGAATGCTCCGAGCGCCTGACGCTGCAGCTCTGGGCACAAGGCAGGGAACAGATCTGAAACTGATGTTTCATCATTACCCGTCATTAAAAAATTACGCTGTTGTACAACCACAGAAGCAGCAAGGAGCGAAGGCTGAATGCCTCCGCAAGTGTTATTAATTCTCCCTCCCCGTCGTGGTGCAGAGAGGTTTTAGGGCGGTGAGTCTCTCCCCCTCCCCCACCTCCTCCTTTCCCCACCACCCCGAGCCCCCGGCGTTTCGGCTCTGCCGCAGCAGCAGCCGCTCTCTGCTCCCACATCTCCTTCCACCGTGTTGGCAAGGCAACAGGAGCACAGGGCTTTGGGGAGCCCGTGCCTGAGCCCGGAGAGGGGAGAAGGGAAGGGCAGCAGACACCCAGCAATGCCCCAAATGCCCACACTCGGACCCTTTCGGAACAACCCGAGGCTGATTCCAGCACGAGGCGGCCACGATGCTGCTGGGTGACCACTCGGAGCAGCCACGGGAAACTGTCTACAGCCCTTCCCTGGAAACCACACACACGTTACAGCCAGGGCTTGGCCAGAACTCGAGCAATTTCCTTGGCTTAGGTGTTTGCCCACCCTGCCTGCCTGTAGATGACCATTCCAAAGAGACATGGGCTGGAAACAGCAATGGCCACGAAGCAAAGGTGGCATCAGACACAACAGAGCCACACAGTGCTTTCCATCTTTAGGAAAAACCCCCATAATCAGTGAAAAAGCACCCAAGAAACTCATTCTTCCCTCCTTTTTTGCCCTTCTGGTTCTCAAGCATGTATTTTCTGTCTCTTATGTTCTCCCACACCCAAGCGAAGCCCTCACTAGTAGTCCACACAGGGATGTCCTGCTCTGCACAGGCAGGGGGGACAGCAGGAGGACATGCTGCTCATCTGCCACATTTCCAAGGTCAGAGACGAATGGATTTTGGTCTGCACACACTTGTACTCCTCCCAGCAACTCACCTCCTGCCCACCTGCAGCATCAGACCTATCAGGAGGGAAACTCCTGCCCTCCAGCCCACGGCAGTGCCCTTAAGGAGAAGGGGCTAGGGATTTACAGGTGAGGTAGTGAACAGCACAGCCAGGGATTTCAGAAACAGACACTATATCCAGCACCCATCCTCCGGGTCACCTTGTTTGAAAACTGCAAATACAGAGAGGCCACTCCACCAAAAATCCATCTTCTTAACTGCCTGAAACTAAATTTAAAATGCATGTATGCAGCCCTCCTCTCTGCTCGCTATTCTGAGCTTCTCCTTTGGCCTTATGATAAAAGAATGCAGGAAATTATAACCAACCTTCCCCCAGCCCGGAAAAGGGAATTAATTACTGCAAGCACAAAGTCAGTGCTCCTCCAATAAACCAATGCAATCCATCCAGGCACTGAAAAGCCAGGAAAACATCCTGGGGGCTCGATACCTTGCTAACCATTCATAGCGTGTGCCACCGTGGATATTGCAGAACAGCTGTGCCCCGGACTATCACAAAGCCAACATTATCTCTGCCATTATTAGAATTAAATAAAGCCTCTCCTTCCCGATGTGCCCAGGATTACAAACCACCTCAAACCCCTGCGGCCTCTCGCCTGCCTGGCTCCACCATGGGTTTGGCAGCTTTTAGCCAGGATGAAACGATCCCAAAGACTGGCGACGAAGTTGCTCGACATGCCAAGCTGCCAGCACCCCTTCAGTGGCACCCACAGAGTGCAGAGCAGCTCTCTGGAATGTTCTGAGGAGTGGGCACACGGGACAGATGTTGGGCTAAAGGGTCACTGCTCCTTGGGCATTCATATCCCAACCCCTGGTCCAGCCCTCCCTTCACTGCTGCTCTTCCCCGTCCCCCCTGGCACAAGCCTGGGCATCACGAGCACGCAGAATAATCTGACAAACCACCTTTTTTTGCTGCAGTTTTGGGCAAAATCACTCTCTCGTGCCCACGAGGGAGCAGCTGGGCAGCACGGGGTTGGTGACTCCCCAGAACAAGGTGTTCAGTCACCCAGCACAAAGCTGGCACCGAGCATCGCTGCAGGGGGAAACCAGGTGTAGCAGCCGTTCAGAGGAAGCAGAGGACACAAACAACCTCCCTTCTTTCTATTTTATAAATACACTAAGTGCATTTCAAATAAAAACACACTCTAACCATCAAAGCCAGGCAGGCTCCAACCCTCCTGCTGCCATGTCACAGGAGACTCGAGACCTTTTACAGATGTTGCCAACAGCAGCTGAAAATCTACCAGACATTTGCTTAGCATTACTTGAAAGAACAGTTTCAATTAGACACATTCTTCACAGTTCTCTTCTCAAACCCCAACAGTTTGAAGAGATCTGCTTGTTTTTGCCAAGTTTTCACGAACTGTAAGCCTGGTCCCCTCGCACTCAGCATATCAAGGGTAGGATATTTAAAACAAGGCTCATTTTCAATGGAAATGTTCCACAATAAATAACTCAGCAGTGCAGTTGTGACAATTTAAGTTTTCAGCAGTCGACTTTTAATCAGGAGCTGCATTTGCACCCGAGAGCAAGAGAAATCCTCCCCTTAACCACTTGCATTTAAAACCACTTCATAAAACCTACACAGAGCACGGTCTGTCCAGAACACCCCCTTAAACCCCAGCAAAACCTTCCAGTAATGCTTCTCTCACCAGATGACGCGCCACATTTTGGAGCTACAAAGGAAGGACAATTCCTCACAGGTATTTTTCTAGCAAGTCACTGAAATGACAGTCTGTCTCAGTCTGGCTTTTAAAAGCGGTTTATAAACGTTGAAAGGGCTTTTACTGAGGAGCCACTTGGGCACAGCCTCTACGGAAGGTGTTTTTGGGTTGGGGATTATTTTTGTTGCTAAAGCTGCCAGGGCTGCGTGTTACTGGAGGGTTTTTGCAGGCAGGCAGGTCGGCTGTTCGCCGGAGGAGCCACACCAGAGTGCGGGTGTCATCCATCACTGGATCCTTGTCAGGCGCTCACTGGGTTCCGCCTCTGAAGTTACATGAACAACTTGCCCAGAACTGAACTCGAGCATCCTCCCTCAGCTCACCTCGGGCTGCAGCTTGGAATCGTTGCCCTGGAATAACCATCCTGTGAATGGAACGTATTAAGCTCAGCTGATGAGATAAAACACTCCGTTTTTGTGGGAAAATGCTTTGACACAGACACCGTATGCTCAACACCCACAAAGAGGCAAGTGACTTCAACCAGTGAAATTTCCTTTTCCTACTGCCTGTACTTAATTCAGGAGGAGCTCATCCTGCTCTCGCACCCTCAGCGCAGGGATCTAAGCAGCGTGTATGGAAATGGATTGTGGAGAACAGGCTCTTCTCCAACTGGGGCTGAATCCTCTTTTTGGATACCCTGAGGCGACAGCGCGCAGCTCGTGCAGGGTGATGAACAGCTCCGGAGTTTGGGCTGGTTATGAGAACAAAACAAGCCATCATGAATCCGAAGGTTTTATGGGAATGCTGCTTCATATAATTTCCCAAAAAACCGAATTACATTCTGCTCATTAGCAAACGCCGCTGCACAAAGCGAAGGATTCTGCAAGCGGATTACACGAAGGCAGTGCGGGGACAGCGGATAATGACTCCAGTCAAATTCTATTTTAATGTGCCCAAAGAAACAATAGAGCAATCAAACGGGGGGGTGGGGGGGGAGGGAATCAGGAAAGAAGGAAATTCATCTGCCGTACTCTGCCTTTCCGCGCGAAATGCAATACAAGGAATTAAACTTGTCACTCTCAGCCAGGGGCTGCCTCAAACCACGCTACAGAGTGGAGCCACGTGTGGCTGCCCAGGGGTCTGTCCTGCTGCTGTTTGGGAGCACTGGCATGCAGGATGGGAAACGCTGATCCCCTGAACCTCACACCATGTATTTTCCCTGGAAAACTCTGAGTTCATGTTAATTTACTCCAAACTGGCAGAGCCCTGAAGAGCCACAAGGATGCACAACTTCATAGGCACCATACCAGTGCCATGCCTCAGACAGGGCCCCAATCCATACCATACCTGTTTGTCTTACTCAAAATCCCAGGGACCAGAATTTCACATGGCTCAGCCACTTTTTGGTCTGTTTTCTAAGTGAACATCAGCAAAAAGTTCTCTGACAGGCAAGTTACCCCCACACACGAATGGCCCATCTCTGAGCAGACCCAGCAATAACTCACTGCAGAAGCCAAAGGGATTCTTACTCAAACTTCACTTCTTGCTTGGAACATACCAAGCTCTAAAGGAAACATTCAGAATAGGGAAGCTTTGAAATACTCCAGTACAAATCCCAGGTTTGTAAATAATTCCTGGGATTACCACACCACCTGTTTGCAAAGCTCTGCAATACTCTGAGCTGCAGATTTTCCAGTTGGTCCCAATTGACTCAAAACAAGGTTTTGGTGCTTCAGGACTGGACTCCACCCCTGTGAACCAGTGCTCCCTGGCAGGGTGTAGAGCTGCTGGGTCACACACACTAATCAGCTGAAGGGGACCTCAGCCATGAGGATGGACCACCCACCTACGTGACACGGTACCTGTCACCAGCACCCAGCCTGCTCTCACTATCCTGCTGCTGCTTCCTAAAGACTCACTGGGGCAGGCACCTTCAGGAACAACAAGCTTGGCCAGAGCAGCTTCTCTGTCTCCTGTCACTCCACAGCTAATGAGGATGGTGGTGGTGGTGGCCAAGGAGGCAAAACCTCCTTCCAAAGCAGTGGGTGATCGTTTTGCTACGACAAGACTCGCTCAACTGAGAAAACCACTTGCAGCACTTTTCTGGTCTGAAAAAGGCTCAATTGCGCCTCGACCTCATCATCAGAAATCATTAATGGCAAAATCCCAAAGAGCTGCAGCCTCTCAGCCCTCTTCCCTTGCTGCCACCCCACTCCCCCCCGGCCAGAGCCTGGTCACGCCGCCAGAGCCGGAGGGAACATTCCCAATGGTGATCCCAATTAACGAGCCCAGAGCTATTCACGTTCAAAGGCTTCACAGCTTCCATTGAACGTTTCCCTTTTGTCTTCCCATTCCTTCCCAAAGCGAGGGCTCATTACTGCTGCAGCCCTGGCTGTAATTGCTTGGGAATGCGGCTCTCGGCACAATACCCCAGAGAAGCTGCTTTATGAGGCTCCTCATGCTACTGAAGAATGCCATGAAAACCCCAATCCCAGATGTCTGGCTCAGAACCAGGGAACTTGGCTGGCCTGATGAGATTTCCATCGTGCTTATGTAAGGGCGGCACTCACAAAGGGACACTGTAAAACAGGGACGCTGTCCACTCTTCCCCTCGCAGGGAACCAGAACTTCAGCTCTCCACAGCACCTTTCACACCCCACACTGGACCTAGAGAGGAATTCAGCACTTGTGCTTGAGTTTTGTCCAAGTGAAACCACCAAGGAGCCTTCTGTCCATGGAGAACAAACACTTGGAGCATCTTAAAATAGGACATGGTCAATAAACATGCTGCTGAAGGGACGCTGACTGCCAGTTTAGCACCCAGATGTGCCAAACTCAGGGCAGTTTGGGCAGTGTGGATGGGTCCTGCTTTGTGGGGGTCAGGGTCATGGGGGCAGCTCTTTATCACAGGAGTCCAATGCATGTTACAGCAGCAAGGAAAACCATGCTGGGGGTGAGCTCTTCGGCATGATGGGGACAAGGAGCAACAACCTTCTCAGAACAGAAGAGGTCAGAAAACAGCCTCAGAACCACAGCGAGAGAATTATTCATGCACTGACACTGCCCAGTAACGGGCAACCAAATGACACAGTGGAATTATCCACGTTAACAGTTCTCACGTGGCTTAGAGCACTTAGAGCATGGTTTGGACTGAAGCCACGACTTCCAGTTTCTGCCTGAACTGGAAGGGATGACCAAGGGCAACGAGAGGCAACACCACCAGAAAAGCACTGATTTCTCTGCAGCAAATTGTCACCATGGAGAAATTCTGCTCCTGCCTGACCATCCAGGACAGTTAAACACTGACTGTGTGATACACCCTGCAGACCTCAGAAGAGTGCTGCTACAGAACTGCAATACCCAGGGTGTCTACAGCCGCAGCGCTTCAGTGCCAGCAGCACTCTAGGAACAGCAAATAAACACAGTGAAGCCTCTCAGTGAGACTGCCAAGCTCAGAGAGCCAGCCCTCTGTGTCATCAACGGAGCCAGGCAGCACGGGGAGCTTCCACTGCATCCCCGGGATGCTTTGGCACACCTGGAAAGATGGAACTGCTGTCCACCACTAAGAAAAGGATTTTTCTGAGTTCAGCACATCTTCTGCTGCCATTACTTTTTTCAGCCGACACAAACCACGTAAGACATGCCAATGTGTCACAGGCACCACATGACACCTTTAGCAGACACAGGCTCTCCAAGCCACCCCTTTCTGGCCCAAAATGCACCTCCTCAGCAGCATGGGAGGGAAAGGAGCTCTCCTGGCTCAGGGGTCAAAGCCAACCTCCCCAAGCCAGTCCCACTGCCCCATCCAGCAGGAGCACTGCAACCCTTGCAAGGACAGGGGCAAAGGAGAAAGTAGAATTATCAGGGAAAAGGAGGTAAGGCCAGTCCTTAGCCAGAGGCTCCAGACCACAGGAGATTCACGTCTTTACTCACTGGAGGCAGAGCTGAATTTTCCTTGTTTGTCAGCTCGGGTCCTGCCATCACACCCCTCCTTCCCCCCGAGGGGGTTACAGAGAGGAACGTTTTCTGCGAGTGACACCCCTGGCGTTTGACAGATCGCCCTTCTGTGAGAGGGAAATGGAGGATCGGGTTGCTAAAAGCATCAGCCTGCTTATCAATCTACGAGCAGCATCTCTAAAGGTCACAAGTGGGAAAAAAAAATAAAAAATCAGCGACTCATTCTAATTCCTCGCAAACAGGAGCTCGTTTTTCACAAATCCACCCTGCCGTGCTCGGTAACGTGACCTTTCACTTACAAAGAGAACAACCGATTTCTGTCTCTCATGCATTACCCTCCCTTATTTTATCATAAATTAGACACAGTCTTTGTACCATCCTAACAGGCTTTTCCAGCAGTCCCCAAAAACTGCCACAGACATTCTGTTTTAGGCCCTGCTGAGGGTCTGGAGCCCACGCAAGGGGCAAACAGGGAAAAGCAAAACTTCAGTGGAAAATGGTGCCTGCAACCACAGGAGCCCTGGATGCCAATCCAATTCTCAGCTTTGCTAACACGGTGTCAGGATGACACCAGCCTCTAGGAATGGGAATTTTTAATGGCAGCTGCTGTATATGAAGACAATGCAAAGCAAGGAAACTTGACAACAAGAACATGATCTGTCATCCCAAAACCTTTCAGTTTCTCAACATCTCCAAAAATCCAAACCGAAACTGGAGTTAAGCTGGAAAGCACGTGGAAGTGGAGCTGAGTACAACGCGGAGGACAGGGCTACCTGTGCAGCCCTCAGAGGAGATCACAGCACACCTTTTTTCAATCCTTGTCCATTTTTAGTTACTCCAAACCCAACCACAAGCACCCCAAAAAGTGACATTAGGGCTGGCGGTGCTGACCTGTGCTCCCACCCAAGGAGGCAAAGGAACAGTCATCACCTCCCACAGCACAGCACACCCACGACGAGGCTTAGCAGGATTTGCTTGGAAAGCCATGTTATTTAACATAACCGTTACATTTTGGCAGCTGCAGAAGTTGGCAATAAGAAGGGAGGTTGATCTTCAACTTCTCTACTTACTCATAAAGATCTCCATCGCTCGCGTGGCTCCAGCTCTTACAGGAGCAGAACACGCGACATTTACCACGGCTGCTCTGCAAATTACCTCTGATTTCAGCTGAAGGTATCTGAAATGTCAGCATGGGATTCCACCCACGCCCATCGCTGCCCAACTTCATTTTGGCCAGAAACCCTCCCGCATCTCCAGCCTGCCTGGCACTTCCTCCCGCCCGATAGATCAGCTTAAAAAAGGGCTCATGCTTTCCTAGAAACCATCCTTCAGCCTGGAGATGACCAAAATGTGCTCTCAAGGCATGAGATAATTGCCACCATTCCCCGGAAAGCTTTTGATCCTGGGTCAGTGCATGCCAAGCTGGACAGCGGGAGAGCATTTGAAGCAAAGCTTCATCTGCTCATCTGACACGTGTGTAAGAGAGAGTAAAGCGAAGACCATGCTGGTCCCCCCAGGTTCTGCCAACAAGCAGATTCGGTAAAAATATCCCATATTCCTCCTCTAACCAAAAATGGGAAGCTAGTAGCAGCCCTCCCTCAGTTCTGCTCGTGGAGGAGGGCGGTGAGTGGGTTCTGCTGAGCCATCAGGACCAACACCATTGGAGTGTTGACGAGCGACGCGATTACAGCCCAAGGCAGCGCGTAAGTGGCTGTGGGAGGGGAACAGCCACATTTGCATTGAGTTGTGGGAGCTCTCGAAGGGGATCTGGCAGATGACTGTGATTCTTTCCACCCTCAAGTCTTCTGCAGGTGACTCAAAGATGAGTCAAGGACTGCGGGCAGAGGTGAGCGTGTAACGACCGTGGTCGGCTGAGACCGTCCGGCAACATCAGCATCTTCCCCAAGTCATTGAGCGACCTCGTCTCCAGAGCTAATGTTGTTCCATATGTCCACGAATTATTGATCTCAGTCGCTGTATCAATAGCAGGAGGCAGAGCAGATCAAAGACAATCCACCCTGCATGAAAGCAATGCTGCAAAAACTCAGTACAACAGGAGAAAAGGCCTCATTTTAGAGATTTCAGTTTAGTTGTGTGTTGCCAGCAACTCCCTTCATCCATATCGTTATCACCTGTATTTTATATCGGCTCTATGCTTTTAATCCTAACTTTGTCTGGAAAATATTTCTGAGAGCAGCCTTTGTTCGCCACCCACCACTGCAAGGCTGCTGCCAGCTCCCATAGCGGCACCACCGACAGCATGTGCCAGATGAAGAGAATGGCATGTACCTGTCAGTCTTTGTCAGAGCAGCTATTTCTGGCTTGGGTTTACATGTACAGCCTCCTGCAAGCTGCTTGAAATCTCCATTTTAGAGGGCTCTGATGCTACCTGAATGCTGGCAGGTATCGGCACACTGACAGCGAGCGGCCAGCACTGCGGTGTCCAGGCTCGGGGTTGCAAAGGGCTGACTACAATGCTCAGCTCACGGCTCATTTCTTCATAGATTTAATTAACTCAAAAGCCTTTAGTCTTCACACTTGCAAAAAAGTATTTTCCATCTTAAACTAGGGATAATGAGGGTGGTAGGGCTAAACCTCCAATCAATGTACAGGCACCGCAATGCTTACGGAGAACTGATTAGATACCAAATAAAAATGCTCTTTCGTGTTCATCAGCCCCACTACACTCTGATGTTTCATCCTCTCTTGTACTTTGGAGCTCCAGCACAACAGTCTGTCCCAGGGAAGCCTTTAGGACCATACTTTTTGATGTACCTGCCTGAAATGTGGCCTTCAATGACTAAATACTGCATGGAGAAACACAACTGCACCCCAGTGCCTGTTCAGAGAAGGTCCAAGGATGTACATCTATCACAGACTGCTCTTGGCTGCTGCTGAGGCTCAGCCTGCTCTGGTTACCAAAAACAAAAATGGAAAACACTAAAGATTTGGGAACCAGCCTTTCTGATGGAGGTGATGCCCAGCACCGGGACACACTCACCACAGCCTTCCCAGGATGATTCTTGTCTGAAGATGGAAACAGACTCCTGTCTGAAATTGGTAGCACTTTAAAACAGGCAGAGGGAAAAACCTGCTTTCACATTTAAGCACGTGCAAAGTGTGCAGAAGGGTTCAAACCCAGATGGGGCTCCTGTGTTACAAAACTGGGAAATATTTCTCTTGGGACGAGGCTTCTCACTTGACAGAGCTATCCCGACATGTGTCCACCTGAGTGGGTCCCACAGCTCACACATGGCCCTGAGCAAACACAGCATGACAAACAAAAGAGATGTTTAGAAGTCCATCCCTTCACACACACAGGGGGGAAGGTGACCACAACAGTGCTGGGTAACAGAGGTACTGCCAGTAGAACCTGCGGTTGCTGCAGTTTCCAACTGGGCAAGTGCCTTCACAAAGTTTCCACCCCAGGAAAAGTAATGGGTCCTGCTTTTCTCAAGCACAGCAATAACGCTCTGCTCCATTTGTGCAGGAGCTGCTCCTCTTCAGTAATGGCTACAAACTCTGATCCTTCCCACAATTCGGCGGCTCGTCCGCACCAGCATCATTTCGGGATGAAAGCTGCAAAGGTGAAAGCGTTTCCCAACTGAAATTGTGAGAGTGGCCTCGAAAATAGCACAGCACTCCCTCCCGCAGCCAGCAAAGAGCCTCAAAAGGCATTTGCTGCACGTGGACTCTTTGAATCCAGTGACTTCCCTTTTCATTACCTCAAGTACACTGAGCAGCGAGAGAAAAGTCTTCCAAAGGCAGCAAAATAAAGTTCACAGGGAGGTGCTGGATGATTTTTAGTGCTCAAATCAGATGTTCCAGTACTGGAGCTGGAACATCCTTAAAGCAATTCTAAGAGTTTTTTCTCCCATGCTCCCACAAGGGCCAGAGGCCACTGCAGAGGGGCACAGCTGACATCCCTCAGGGTACACATTAACAGCTCATCACATACATTTTTTTTAAATTATATGACATCGCGAATGGCTGAAACCCATTACAAGTGTGTAGAGAACTCATCAGTACGTACAGAAGGTGCTGTTGAAAGCCAGGAACTCCCTGATTTCCACCTGGAGGAGAGCTTTAGGACAGGTTGTTACAGAACTAATCCACCTTCCTGCAGCAGCTGGGTATCTGGGACAGCAGGGGACTGGCAGCTCTGGGCTCTGCCACACCCCCAGATGGCCAGTTCCCAGAGCCATTAATCCCAGGAACACCAGCAGCTCACCCAGGGGCATTTCATGCTTCCCTCTATCCCAGCTGGGACTGCTCTTGCAGCCCTCAACACCACGAAGTGTTTATGGGCTGGAAAAGGATTCATCTGCTGGTCTGAAACTGGAGGACAGCAACAACAAAGAATAAAAGATGAAGACAAGTCTCCGTGGCTGAGGTGGGAGCAGATGCCAATGGGAATGTGGAGGTAGTTGTGGCTCCTCATTCCCTCCTGCAGGCAGGGAAGAGCCCACTGGACAGAGCACACATGCCCAACAAATAATCAGGTTCGAGCATCCCTTCTCCCACTGAAGCCAAACGTGGGACTCCAGGGTAGGAAAACAGGGATCAGAGCATCCCTGGAGTGGGGGAGGCATCCTCAGCATGGCACCCCACCCCCCTGCTGGGAACATCCCCCCGCACCAAGCAGCGTCAAGGAGCCTTTCATCAGGGATACGCCGGATAAAAGCTCCGCTTCTACAGGAGAGTGACCGAATCTACAGGGATATTCCGTGCAAATTGTCTGGTTAGAATAATAAATAGCGGCTTCGCCTTATAATGTCGGCTGCGCACAACACGTTCATTTGTGATCCGAGGCTCCGATTTAAGGGAGGAAGAAAGGATCCTCGCCTGCCTGGAGATAAACTTAAGTAAATAATGTTTGCCATCAACTCCAAATGAAGAATGACAGTTAAATTTTATAATCATCTTCACAGCTCCAGGACTTACTTTATATTTTCTCAGGCTCATGACCCAGGGGTTGTCATAGCAACTAGGAAATCCTACCTTATCAGCCTCTTACATTTACATTCCTTACGGCTGCTTCCCTTTATGAATTAAATCCATCACGGTCTTCTATTCTCCAAATAAGAAGTTCTTAGGATTATCTCGCAGAAACAAGGATCAAATGCTTTGATTGAAACACTATGCAAAAGCTAATTCACTGGTGGTTTTCTTTAAGGGAAGATTGACTGTGCTACAAATAAATGGCTCCCATCCAAGTGTGCAGTTGGCAGCCGCTCGCAAAAAAAAGTTGGGAGAGCAAACACGGATTCTGCAGCGTGTTCATGTTGCTGGAGAACGTTTCTACATCTGGACAGCAAGAGGGGCACCTGCTCGGCCAGGCAGTCTCCTCATTTATGGAATGTAACAAAGACTCAGCCCTCCAGAAGAGGAAATCTAAATACTCCACCAAATAAACATGTCCATCCAGCACGGGACAGATTCTGAGAAATACCAAGGTGATCACACATGTGTCTGTCTGTCTATCTGCACTTCAGACACACAAATAGCACTTAAGGTCAAAGACAAGATGCCATCAGCAAACAGCATTAAGTCCCATTATACATACTTACACATATATGTTTGGGTGGGGGGGGTGATACCATTTAATTGCTTAAATTTGATTTTTCTGCTTTCTGGGCCCAGTTTCAGAGCCCAGTCCAGTATCCAGAGGGACCACCAGCAACAACTCTCATCTCTGTCCTGAACAACACAGAAATAAAATAAACTGTAATTCCCAGAATGTTTTCTGCAGGAGTCTCTTGATTAACAGAACTCCTATAAACTGTAATGAATTTCAGAAAGGCAACTCTGCAGTTACAGACCTACAGGCATCGAGAGTTTAATTTACTTAATGTACTTTTTATTCATTACTGGTCCTCCACGAGAAGCTGATCACCAACTTGCAGAGTGCATTGCTTAATTATCCATGCTGCACTTCTTCAGATGAGAACTATTGGAGCTGCCTGTCAATACGGCAGGCTGGGATCGATTGATGCAGCCAGAGCCATGCCGCTGGAATGCCAAAGACCGGCAGCGGCCCCCACGCCGTCGTGCTGCAAGACCTGTGGAGTATGCACGGAGCAAAACAATCAGAAACCCATCTCACAGGGCTGAAAAATCCTTTCTGTTCCCAGCGATGGTATCGGCTGTGTTTGCAGACAGCGAGCAGACCCCGGGACTCTTCTTCATGCGCTGCTCATCTCGCTCAGTGCAAACAGCTCCTCAACGCCTTGTCTGGGCAGCTTGCAGCCACCTGTACCTGTGTTTTTGCTTTATCTCTGTCCTCCATACAGGGAGGACGATGGAAATATGAGTTCCAGCCTCTGACAGCTCCCTCAGTCCCCCAGGGAGCGGGTGTAAAGTCAGAACCAGTTCCTCAAGAGGTGTGCTCACCTACACCTGCCTACTGAGGCTGAGATTCAGAACGGCACCTGTATCATCACCTCAACAAACACAAATCACAGTTCCTCTGGCATAAGAGAACATGCAGAAAACCTGCATTTCCATGAAGAAAAGGCCCTAGAAAGCTCCAAGACTGACCTAGAGTGCCATTCTGCAAAGATCTCCTCACCCAGACTGAAAACTTGCCCAGTGACACCTTCCCCAGCTGCTGGGTTTGGCATCTCACCCCTCCTTCCCCAGCCACAGCAGCGATGCTGATTTCGGGGAGAGCCAGGACAGGGTGGCTGGGGATCTGTGCCCTCGGAGCCACGTTCCAAGGACGGTGCCCAACGACCTGCCTTTGATTGGAGCTGTGGCTGTGTGAACCTGGGACAGGCAGCGTGTGGGAGAGACTTGCTCACGCCAGGGCAGGGCGGGATGTGCCGGCACCAGCCTCCCTCCGCGCGCCTTCCCCGGAATATTCACAATCAGCGGATCAATAATTCATTATATAATGTGATAAAAGGTAATCCACTGTTTCAAGTCAAAGCTTAAACAAACTCCACTCAGCTGCAGCACCGTGAGGTCATACCAAGCTCAGGGTACCCAGCACAAGGCAGGAAGAGGCACGGGAAGGGATGGATACATTCCTGCTCCAAAACTTCCCTGTCCCCGCTGAACAGAAACTATTCACAGCTCCAAGTTAAGCCAGAAGCTCTCCATAAAGGGATGCTAATTCAATACGAAGTAACATAAGTCAATATTCTTGTTTCCCCTTTCATCCTTTCAGCCAATATAAACTAATACAAATGTTAATGACGTGGCACCCATGACCCCTCCAGCACGCTCCTCCTGTTAGTAGTTGGGTGTGGATTCTCCCTTTAAGCAGATGATTCAATCTGAGTGAAAATTCACTCTGGGCAGAGGAACACTCAAATTGTGTCAGTGCATGCCCCAAACAGCAGCACCACTTTTTGGGACTATATACTGCATTTTTATTCCCTGCTGGAGGATCTGCTTGAGCAGCCCAGGCTGGAACTCCAGCACACAGAGCAGGGACACAAAGCTGAGTCTGAGAGGATCGGATCAGCCTTGCTGCCATTTGAGGACCATTTGCCAAAGGTCTGTCAGAGCTGGGAATATGAAAAGCACTGAAGCAACCAGACACTGAAGTCCCAGACTGTGAGAGGCAAATGCAGACTGCACTTCCTTGGGCTCCTCATCTGCCCCAAGCCAATAGGAGAGCTTAAAAAGGTAAATATCTACACTGAAAAATGCCTCCACATTCCCAACCACCTCACTGGCACGGTAAGCACCGACAGAAAGATGCACGTGAAAGGGAAAAATCAAGCCTCCCATCTTTGCCAGCATCCTCCGAGCATCACAAATGCTTTAGCAAAGCTGGTGGCCACAATAGGGGCTTGTTCTTTGCATAAAAGGCCACAACAGCGCACAAGAAACCCCGCTGATAGTTAAAAGGCATGGATCCAAGGTCAGCCAGGCTGGGAGCCAAGGCTCTGGCAATAAACCGCCAGATCTGTTCTGAAGTGGGGAAAGTAAAAGACCTTTTAATTGTAGAGCTCTAGAAGGTTTCCATACTAATTTAACATTCACCTTGAAAGGCGATCTCTCTGCAGACCCTCTGCAGAGCACAGAGGATAGGGGAGACCAGTCAGGAAAGAGAAATGCTTCTCTCCACTGTCTAACCATGTGATAATCAAGATTATCGGAGAAAGGACACCAAACTGATGTGCCAAGTCCAGCCACCATGAAGACAGCCTGCCTGAAGCTCCTACAAGCCTGCCCATGCCTTCACACCCCACCCCATCCATTCCCACCACGAGCATCAATCCTGCACCTGAGGATCTGTACGTATCAAAATAGTTACCGTGGGAGAGGCTTTGTTCGTAAACTGAGTGAGAAAGTTCATTACATGATAAAAATTCCAACCGTGCTACCGGGATGTAAATTGCCTTCGTACCCAGAGCTGACATCTTAAACAGTTTAATTTAGGTACCGCTCTCAGCAGCGTTGGGCGTCTGCAACAGAAACAGATGCCTTGAATCATTTCAAAGTATGCTCCTGTCAGAAATGTCCTTTCTGACACCAAAATCAATTTCCTTCTCCTTTACTAACTACTTTTCCAAAAATAGAAGGGGAAAAGTTGCCTCATTTTATCTATTGTGAGAGGCACAAGACGAGCTTTAAGCTCCAAGGAAGAAGATGGCAGCGCGCGGCACGTGCGGCTGCGGTAATTAGTGCTATTTTGATAGAGCAACTGGCAACGAGAATGAACCTGATCCATCTTCATTATGGAGATCTATAAAACCTTTGACAAGCCTCGTGTAAAGGCAGACAAGCTGCTTCCCTGCATCCACACCGGTGTTCCCGCGCAGGCGGCAGGATCCACGGCGGCTCCGGGAACGGAGCTCAGTGCTCTGAGCCCTCTCTCCCCTCTTCTTACACACTTCATGGAGCCCAGTTTGAGCAAAGGGAACACACAGGGCTGGAATTATTTCCCACTGATGGTCAGATGAACACCTCAGCAGTGCCCAAGACCTCGCTGTGCATATTTGAGCAGCCGTTGTAAATCACGGCTCTTCAGTGGGCTGCAAATCCAATTAAAACAAGAGGCACTGCTACCCAGCGATGTGCTGGGCATAGAAGCATTCCTCCATCTCTAACGTGAGGCACTGATGAAAACCTTCCCTGCTCTGCAGAAGGCTGGCTGCTGCTGTGGCAGCCCCCTCCCATCCCATGGCTGTGGAGCAAAGGGATGGGGGTAAGTACCACTGCTCCTCCTCCATGGCCAAAACATCCCCTCTGTGCAGTCAGGGTGCTACACAGCACCTTGACCTGCCAGCAGCCTCCTGGCTCTTCAGCACATCTGAAATCTGCCCCATTCCCATCTTCACGTAAGTTCCCTCACCTCTGCTCCCACTGGTATGACCTCCCAGGTAAAGCCCTGTCCAGAGAATAGCACTGCTGGGAATTTGTCTTGCTTGGTGCAAACTCTGCACCCAAACATCAGCAGGGCAATTGGTACCTGGACTTCTTGGGAAAGCCACCTCCCACTCAGGGGCAAATGAGAACCACAATCCCACCCCTTCTCCCATGCTGGAAAATCTGCCCGTGAGCCCCACAAAGAGACAAGAGCCACAACTACCGAGGGTTTGGGTCACACAGAAAATGTCTGAGGCTCCTGAAAGTGACTTCCCTGAAAACGCCAGCACTGGCATCATTACACAGTCTAGCGGTGGACTTGGCAGTGCTGGGGAAATGGTTGGAGGCGACGATCCTAAAGGTCTTTTCCAACCTAAACAACTCCATATGGTTCTATGATATTGGCTTCAGGAAGCCCTCACAGATTCTCAGCCCATGGACAACGTGTCCATCGCCAGCTGCCTCCTCCAGCGCTTTAAAATGCTCCACTAGTTTAACTCCTGCCCCTGAACACACCAAAATATTTCCAAGACTGCTTCCCTACAAACACACCGTGACAGGCTCTACAGCCAACATTCTGTCTACCCTCAAACATGCAAACAGGGCAGCATTTCCCCATGTTACTTTTTTTTTTTTGCTTAACCTATACAAAGGAAAAATCTGTGGGGGTTTGTGCTCTAAAAGGAAACACGACGTGGCAAAACAAGCTGGAAACAAGCAAAGCGACGCAGCCGCAGCCCCGGAGAAGTTCATATTCCTGACAAATGGCTTCAGAGGTTCGGAACTGCGCGGCGGATCAGCTGGGTAAGGGCATCTGCATATCCCATTAACGCGGCCGGGAGAAGGGGCCCTCGGCAGCCGCGAGCCGTCATATTTTAAGTTTATTTTTCCTTGTCTGACCAGTTCCCGCAGGGCAGGAGGGTAATGACGGCACTTCATCACCGGCAGCGGGCGGGTATTTACATCCATCCTGTGCCGCGACAGCTGTGTCACCGCAGCCCAGCCGGCCCAGCGCCGGGCGCGGGGCCGCGGGATGGAGCGCCCTGCAGTCATTACTCACCGAGCGCTTTCATTAACAAACTGCCCTTAATTACAGCGGTAATTGCGAAGTTATTTCGTGGCGGCAGTCATTCTCCCCGGCCCCATCCAGGCGGCTTGAGCGGGATGCTGGTCCCCGAAAAATGGCACCGGCCCAACTCATCTGCATCCCGGGGTTCGCATCGTGTTGAGCTGTTCCTAAATGGAGCAGCCAGAGGGCAGGGGGAGCATTCCCTGTGCCTGTGGGGGTCCATGGCTCAGTGTGGGACCCCCCGTGGAATAAACCCCGGCATGGGACACCACATCCCACCACTGGCAACCACCCCGTGACACGGGAAACAAGGAACAGGGTCATGAGACCAGTGCAAAGGTCAAGAAGGGGACAAGGCCCTTCAAAACCCAAATTTGTAACTTTCCTGCAAAATTGCTGGTTTTCAGAGTTCACTGTTTAAAAGGATGATCCCAGATCTCCTCGTAACAGCATGAGATCAAGACAAATGGGAGATTTTCTCCAAAAAAGACTAGAGCTTTGTTAAAAAACACCTCATAGATCATCCCTGTAAGAACTTTACAGCCAAGAAGCGAATCTATTTCATTTTGATCATTTCAAATTCTCCGTTAATGAGAAAAATTGAGGCGTATTAGTCAGTGATCTGAAACACTGAGCAACCACAAGCTCAGGGCGAGGCTGCGAGCAATTCTCATCTCTGAGAGGTTGGCTCCAAGAGAAAGGGAAGGTGACGATGTGTCAGTGGGAGAAACCACAACTCAAGTGTTTTAAACTGACAGAGGGCAGGGTTGGACGGGATATTGGAAAGAAATTCTTCTCTGTGAGGGTGGGAAGGCCCTGGCATAGGCTGGGCAGACAAGCTGTGGTTGCCCCATCCCTGGAAGTGTCCAAGGCCAGCTTAGACAGTGTCTGAAGCAACCTGGGATAGTGGGTGGCATCCCCATCCATGGCAGGGGGTGGGAAGAGATGATCTTTAAAGTCCCTTTCAGTCCAAACCATTCTGTGATTCACTGCCTGGACCCTGCTTCAAGAGCCATGGACTGGCCAGTTTTGCTCAATTAATTCCACACTCTTCCTTACTTCTGCTGCTTTCTAATGTCTTCTGGAGTAACTATGGCAGCTGCCAGCATGCAGAGAAACACCCAGCACAGAGAAGTTCACGTAAAGTTCTCATGTAATGGAGAAAAACAAACAAAAAATCAAACAGCCACAACTTCAGCTCCCCTTGGCTTCCTGAATCCCACACCAACCATGTTACAATGCATTTTTAATGCCTGACCTGGTTATGTATATGCAAATATTGGAATAACACCATCTCCGATGCTCTGGGTGTACCTGATCCGTGAAGACAGGAGTTGGCTGCTGGTTTGGGTTTCCTGGCCATCATGTTTTTCAGCCCCTCCTTGCTGTACTGCTGCCAACACTGTCTCATCAGGCTGGTGATTCCCACAGGGAGATGTTTCTAAAGACTGAATGCTGGGGTTTGGGTTGGTTTATTTATTTTTTTTTTAATTCATATTATTTTGGAAATTCTAGGGCAATTTTTAAAATTCTAGGGTAATTTGTTTGTCAATTTTATTAGAAGAACATATTACAGACCTGCCTCTGCTCAGGGCAGGTGATACGACAAGAGTATTTCCCTGCAGAATCTCATAACTTGGAAACTGCAGAGGGATGTGGAGGGGCAGCAGTGACTCCACTCTAACACCCAGACAGCCAAGCTGCACCGGGTGGCAGCTTGGGCAATGTCACCCAAGCACCCTGGTCAAACAGAACAGAAAACATTGGCACCCATGTCATGAAACCCTGCAGCTGAGGCGTGGGCGCCTGGTGGACAGCCTGACCAATGATGGACATGCAGCCACTGGCACGTGTCCTCCAAGAGCTCAAATATTTCAAATCACAATATATTTATGACCACAGTGTTACTGTACTTCTCAGTCAAAGCAGAGACATTCAATAATCATCCAGAAAAGCACCATCTGTTATGCCTTATAGCTTAATTAAACTAAAATACAGAACTCCTTAATTCTCCCAGCTCATAAAGATAAAGGTCATCCCACAGCTTTACCGTCAGGTATCCTGTACAGAAAATGCAGAGGTTGGAATTTCTCTCACTCAGACATCACTCAAATGTGGCACCATCCTCCCAACACACACAAACACAATTCCAGCAGCGTGACCACACCGGATCAATGTGTGACTGTGGGACTGACAGCAGGAGTGGATGGACAGGGTCCACTCCTTCAGCACAAGCGTGCTGATATCAGGTGGGCAACCCTCTCCACCACCCAGACCCCTCCCCATTCTGGCCCAAAGACCCAGAACAGCAGGACCAAGGACTATGCCTATCCACAATATCCAGCTAACAGCTTTTGCCCAGGCTGTCCCGCTGCCTGTTGTCCCATGGACGTGTCCATAAAAACCACATCAGTATTTCAAAGTGCCCAGCACCTCAGTGTGCCCCATCCTGCAAGCCCTCCATACTGGGATGTCCCAGAGAGAGGTCTGCTGTACTGGGAAACCATCCCAATATTAAATAAGGACAATCTCCATGCACCTGACTGGGAAAAACAGCCCCTGGCTGGTGCCCAGGGGGGAAGCAACAGAGTTGCCTGTCATTTTGGGAGTGAAATGGGAACTGAAAGGTTCCCTGTGGAGAAGTCATGGAGGAGTCACCTACGCTCTGTTTTTTTCTCTTCTGCATTCACATGTGGAGAAAAGGGAAACAGAACTGTAAATGTGGAACAGGTATGGCACACCACCCAGTCTCAGACCCATTGTGGGCACTTTCAGTGTCCCCGCACAGGTTGGATCCATGTGAACGGGAAGTTCTAGCCCTTTCCCTCCCCAAGCCCCCTGCCTGGTGTGCCAATGCGGATATCAACCCTGGTCCTCTTCTCCCATGCCACTAACCAGCCAATGACTCTGGACAGACCCCTCTCAACACTCCACTCCCCCCAGAGCTGTGATTCCCCAAACCTTCCTGCACCATTACCATGCTCTCCTCATAAAGGTCTGCTTTGTCTTTCAACATGAACCCCAGCAGAAGCCTCACTAACACCAACCAAAATTCAATTATTGGCCTGTCAGCCTTCCTGCGTTTCCTTGTCCGAAGCCTGGGCATGAGGAACAGGGAATTAAAACCTGTCTGAGAGGTACAAAGCCTTCAGGCTAGCACGGCACCTTCAGGAGTGCAGCCACATGCTGGACAGAGACAGATGAGATGCTCCTCTGAAAGATGAGGGCTAGCAGAGGGTGCTGTGTGATTATGGGGGGTTTTCTTGCTTTCTGCTTCCTGTAGGTGGAGGCAAACTCCTTGCTGAAAAGAGGACAGGAAAAACAGCTGAAAGGTACTTGCAGCAGCTGCCAGAGGAGTGCCTGTGCATCCCTCCTGCAGTGTGATGGCTCCTGCAGTGGAGCACCCTCACACTGCTGCCACCTGCCCCCCAAAACCATCTCCCAGCAAAAGGGGCTTGCACAGCCCCACACGCGGTGCCACAGCCCCAAGTGCCCTGAACAGGCAGCTGCCCCACAGGACTCACTGCAGAACACCCTGAATGGCTTTCTGGCCTCACCAGCCCACGGGCACCTGGGCAGATGCCATTTAATCACTCGCCCATCTTTTGCCCCCATCCTGAGATTTTTGCTGCCTGAGATGAGATGAGCACTGCCCAGTCTGTTTTGGGGTGTCCTCCCCTCACCCCCATGGCCCCTGACACAGACAGGGTTTTGTCAGCAAAGACATCCCGTGCCCCAGCCCCATCCTCCAGCTGCACCAGATCATCAGTGCTTGGGTACAACTGAGGGATGCTCAACAGAGCAGGCTCCAACACAGGGATATTGCCAAATCCCCAGGACCCAGGGCTTCTTCCCCTCAGAGCCATTCAGCTGGCTGTGAGCACCACCACAGTGCTCTAATGAGCTGCCTAACCTTGCCCCTCTTCTCCACCCAGGCTTTAAAATTTAAAGCTCCAGCCAGCTCAACATGAATAGATGAGCAAGAACATCACACTGCTCTCTGTGTAGGTGCAGTGCTTTATATCTTCATTAATATTTCAGTCTCTCCCCGTCTCCTCCTCCTCCTCCTCCTGCAACTGGCCTGGTTTTATTTATATCTGCAGGATACCACTCTTACTTCTTCCAAGTTCTTGTTTGCTTGGAGAAAGGCTCCCCACTGAGAGACTGCATCTTCCTGGCATTCCTGCATAAACCAGTGACATGTGGGGTGGCAGAACAGGAGTGTGGGCCAGCCCGAAACTGAGGGCAGATCCACGTACCCCAGTCCATACTCCCCACATCAAGGACCACTGGACGGATGGCACCATGGAGGCCTCTGATCCCTGTGGTCAGTCAATACTTTTCTGACTTGATTACGAAGAAATTAAATTACACAAATAATTTATTAAATATCTTTTTAAGCCTATTAATATTAATATCAATTCCGCCTCTTATGTGCCTGGCATTTAAAAACCCATCTTAAAATCTCGAACTAATTTAAGATTTACATCTAGAATACAAATTAGTGAGCACGACTCCCCGCTCTCTATTTTGCCTGGCACCCATATCTGCCCAGTTACTCTTAGATGTCACTTGGTGACACTCACAGAAGATGAATATTCAAAGCGAGCTCTTGCCTGCAAATGTTTTACAGCTTTCCGGCCACTGAATTTGTTTAAAGCCGCAATTATACCGAGCAGCCAGTCCCTGGAAGACCAAAGTATTCTGCTCGTCTGCACGTCACCACATCACTCGCACACTGATACGGCTCCAAATTAATAATCAGAATTCTGTGCTGAGGGAAATAAGTGGTGTTACGGGCGCGGGTGCGTTTGCTTTTCTGTGCGTGTCAGATAGACCCTTTAAGGGAGGCAGCCAGAGATGCCACCACCTGGTTCCCGTGTGATAGCCTTGCCTTTTCTCCTTCTCTGCTGAACTGCCTCAGATTTACAGGCGTCACGTTTATTTATTCCGAGAGCCACTTTTCCTGCAACCACCTCGCGCAACACGCAGCTTCTTTTTAACCATCCAGAAGCCCAGGGAAAATGAAAAAAATATTATCTTTTCTGAGCAGCCATCCAGCAAATGAAAGAAGAACAGAAAATTAGCATCCTTTAAACACTGGTACATCAAGAAGGACAATTGGGAGAGGCTTCTCATGCTGGCCGGGCTCTCCAGTGCCTGCCCAGAGCCCTGCACAGGCTCCCTCAGAAGTCCATATTCCTTAGCTGACACCAAAATAAGTTACTATTGGTCAAGGCCCTTTCCCTGACAATTCTCTGTCTCACAAGTGCTCTGAACAACAGTGAGGAGCATCCCCACTGGAGCACAGATGTTGCACGAACCCAGCAGGATTATCCAAGTTCACATCCTTTGGTGGAAATTTGATAGCAATTCCTGTTCAGCTCACATGATGACAAAAATATGATGGAAGAACCTCTGGGCTGTGTTTTCTGAAGGCCACACCTGCGCAGACAAGGAGGGGATCACAGGATGGTCACTCATCCTCAGGGAGAGCACATTGTGTCTCTGCAGAGCAAAGGAGCCCTGGGTAGGACCAAGGGATGCTCAGCATCAATTCAGAAGGCACAGTGTTGGTCCATGGGTGATGCTGCAGCCCCACTCATTGTAAAGAAACCCAGAGGTGCCATATTTCCCCTGGCTAGGGGGGCACTGGTGTCACAGCATGACTGAGCTGCTCCTCAGACCACAGCTCCGTATTCCAGACTTGGCTGCTCGGGAAACCACAGGCAGCTCTAGTGCTCGGGCTTCCTCCCTTCTACCTCCAATGACTCATGAGCTCGTATCAAAATATTTTCTTTATAGCTGGCAAAATCTGAAGCCAAATTTTCCTTCCCTCTCACAAATGCAAGTGCAAGTGCTGCAGATGCAGACAGGGAGCTGCCAGTGCCAGCTCTGCACTTCAGCCGAGCCGCTCCTCCCTCATCCAGCTTGCAACCCAGAAGGATCACACAACATATTTTGAAGGGCAACACCCAATTAACATCATGCTAAATAAAACTTCCTTTCATGCAGAAAAACCTGCACATCAGCAAACCCATGGACCTCACACTGATGTTGCCTGGCTCACCATCAAGGCAGAAGGAGAACACAAGCAGGAACACCATGGGAGAAGCTGGATCCATACCCTGAGCTCTGTGCTGACCACATCCACTGGCACCTTGGCAGGGAAGGAGAGGAGCCAGGCGGGAGAGCACAGAGCCAGCTCAGGACTGAGGGAAGAAGCCTATTCCCATCAGCACCACTGGCAATCCTTAAGACATTGCTCCACAGCCTTGTGCCAAGTCACTCCAGTTTCTGGATGTCCTTTCTGTGGCTCCTGTCCGTACCACTCAGCCAAGAAACAGCTAAGGAAAGCCCTTATCTGTGTGACTTGTGCCTTAAACCAAACATCGTTATCCTTTTGAACTGGCAGACACGCAGCTAAAAAAGGTATTGCTGGAGAGGAGACTCAAATAGCAGTTTGCTATTTGCTTTATATAACAAGGCATCCCCAAGGCCCAACTTGGGGATGTCTCAGCATCCATGCCAGCACACGCCCTGCCCCAGAACCACCCTGTGAGTGTTACCAATGCCCTACCTACAGCTCCATGCCAGATGGGAGGCAGCCTCCCTGATGGAGCATCCCTGATCAGAGCATTTCCATCAAACTGGCTGCCACTCTCCCTGCTCTGAGCACCTTTCAGCCCTTCAGGGCCATCCTGGGGTTCCACCCACCCGCTGTACCTGCTGGATCCCTGCATTCTCATGGCAGGAAAGGCAAAACAAAGCCCAACAATCTTTATCTCATGGATTATTTCTCCTCCCATATAAATGACACAGCAACAAAAAGCTGCCGACAAAGTTCATCAACCGACTTTCGCTTTATGGCACCAACAAGATCAGAAAACAATTCTCTGTCTTCTTGTCACATTAAGTGTTTCAATATCCAACTCAGTGTTCCCAATCTAAAAATTTATGAATTCAGTGAGAAGCTCGTGTAATATCTTCCCTTTCTATCCATCTACTAAGGAAAGAAATTACACCGGCCATTTGTCACGACCGTCATTCCAAAGATAAGTAACAACTGAAATAACTTTAACTTACCTTAAGAACTGCAGCTACCATAAAAAATAGCTGCATGTACAGGTTCTGCCATGCTGTAGTAATAGGAGATTACTTTAATTTGATTGCTCAGAACAAAGGTAGTAGAGGACCCAAAAACCAGAGCCAATTTATCACACTGCAGAGCCACCGCAATGTTTGGCTCATGAACATTATCAGTGTGTAGCTAAAAAACACATCAACTGTGTAAGAGAATTTACAGAACTCATCATTTTTGTCTAAACAGCACTGAGGAAATGAGATTCAGGTTGGGGAAACTCGAGTTTCAATCCCAGTTGGAAACAGCACACACATCCCTTTGGCTTCAGAAGCAAAGGGGCACATATAGATGTTTTTACCAAATAAAAAGCAGAATGGAATACACCAAGTACTGTTATTTAAGAAGAAAATTGCTGGGAGCATTTTTGCCCACCCAAGGAAGCTGCTGGCACCCTGCATGTCCCAGAAGGGCTGAGTGCCCACCGTGGGCAGCTCAGCTCTGCTGTGCCCAGCTCAACACTGTGTAAAACTCACAGTATTTACACAGGTGTATTTGGTTCCAAGACAGACACGGGCAAGTTTAAGTGGCTACAGGAGGAGATAACAGGACAGCCAGTCCTGTTCCTTCAGCTGCATATTTAAGACTAATAATAGAAATGCTTGCTTGCCATGGAAGCAGCATTTCAGCACTCAAGAGGGCTTAATTTCACAAGCAATGGGGGTCAGTTAATCCTGAGATGTCACCAATTTCTCCTCATTAGACATGCACACCAACTGGTGCCGGATGAAGGGCTGGAGAACAATGAACAACCAGGCAGCAAAGATGGGAGGAGCTGAGGGGAGATGCTGTTGGTTTGCCAGACAGAGCAGACTGGTCAGCTGGGGAACAGTTTGTGGGGGGCTCTCTGAACAGTTTGGCACATGGAAGAGGTGACCAGTCACACACATCATCTCTAGACACTCAGTTTCCCTTCTCAGCAGGACAAGGGGCGTTTGGGTGCCCCACACCACACATCCCAACCATTTATCTGCCCATTCCCAGGCACAAGTTGAAACAGCTGCAATCTCTTCATTTGGAGCAGAGCCCACACCTATCAAGGGTCAATTAATCTGCTTGTCCAAATGCAGAGACAAGAGTTCAAATTAAATCCTGAGGCTCAACTGCCTTAAAAAATTCCTTCCCCCGAGGGCTCAGCTTTGAACAGCCATCACAACTCAGCAAAATAATTAATCTCTGCTCAAACAGGGACTAAATGAGACTATGGGACTAAAATGAGTTGGGGAATGTCTGAGAATGGTTCCTGGAGGAGCAGCAAGGACCAGCACACACACAGTCTGTCAACACTGCTGCTCACGAGTACCAGCTCTCCAGATCAGTGGCTCCATCCTGCATCGAGATGTATAGAAAAACCACCTCTCTAAAGCACAAAAGAAGACAGAGGTGCTAAGGCAGGCAGAGAGCAGGGCATAGCCCAGGGAGGGGAAACAGTCTCTAGATTCACTTCTGGAAAGACACACTGTGCCAAGTGCTCACTTCATAAAAAAAACAGGCTTCTCGTCATCATCACTTTGCAAAACTTCACATCTAAAGCAGAAACCAAGGGCAAAACTAATCAAAAGGATACAGATGCTACGCCTGCAACGAATAGGGTGGGGGGGGCAAGGAGAGATGGGGGCTCCGCTCCCTGCTAAATTTAGTCTGATTTTCATCTGCCTTGAAAGTGTCAGCACTCAGCAAGGAATAAAACAAGGTTAAAGAATGTGAAGTTGAAAGCGGATGTCTTCGTGTTTATCTACAAAAGCAGCACAACTTTTAAGAGCACCATCCCAAGCGAGCACAATGCTCTACTGTCAATTTGCATAGTAAACCCGCCCGGAGCAAGGCTCTGCCAGGATGTCCACAGCCTCCCTGTGCTTCCCAAACACCACCAGCAAGGCTCCTCCCTAGTGAAATCCTCCTGACACCTCCGACACATCCCTGCTTAACCAAATCAACTCACCCTCTGATGGTGGTTTGGTCTGTGGCCTCCCAGGACGGTGCAAAGGCACTAAAATAAACACTGACAGGAAAACAAACTGCTCCCTGAGTCGTTTTGGGACTTTCAGGAAATTCAAATCCCCGACACCGGCTCGCTGCAGCACTTCCAGCACATCAGCACTGAGGAGCTAAGCAAACTCCAAGAAGACTTGGGAAAGTTTGGCTCCACAGCTTCTCCCAACTTTCGATGAGACAAGACTACATATGGCTACTATTTTCTCCACAGCGTGTCTCATACCACCATCTGAGAGAAACCCAAAAATCCCACATAAAATCTGTGGACAGGCTCTAAGTCGTGGTTAACCACCAAGGATCATCTCAAAAAGAAATCTCAGGGGATTTGGCAAAGCAGGCGGAGAACCACCAGGAATCAAAACAGGCTCGTGACTCATCCATGGCATATAAGTGGAGAAAGGCACAGCGTATGAGTGAAATAGTCCCAGAGCCTTAAAGAGTTTGACTCAAGATAAGAATACCAGCACTTCTTTTCCTGGGAAAAATGACACCAGCTGAAATAACGGTGCCCAAATAAAGAGGCTTCCAGTGATATTGATAAGTTCTACAAGTTTATTAATAAAGGCTGCAAATTACCAGGCTGAAACCCGTCATTTACTAATCAAATTTAAGACTCATTTTCCTCCTACAGACACGAGATGAATTATCAATTCCTGCAAATCACTGGTTGAGGAGCAGCCTCCAACGCTGCAGAAGATGGAATCTTGGGAGCTTCCCACCAGCAGGTCTCAGGGTAGTCACTGTAGGTGACACTTGGCTGAGCCTGGAGTCTCACACATCATGGCACCGAGGGGTCCATGACACTGATTTTCACTGTAGGCTCTGATTTATGGCAAAAATCTTGCTGCAAACACCAAGTGCCAAGCAGGAATTCCCCTACCCGTGTATTTCAACACTGCTGTGTGTTTGGGAGCCATCAGGCTTTGCAGGCTGTTTTATTCCAGCCTCCAATGAGCACCCTGCTGTTGTAAGACCAGGATTAACTCTCCGAGCAGATCTCCCTGAGCAGCTATCCATGAGCATTTCTGAGGGAAAGGGGAGGCAACCACTACCCAAGGATTTCCAGAAAGACTGCTTTAACCACGACTGCAGTAGCAAAGCCACAGGATCCCAGCGTTCAGGGAAGCCCAAACGATGGTCTCAGCACCGGTGTTTGTTCTCAAAGTATTAGATGAAAAGTTCCATGCTAATGTGACATTTTACTATCGAGAAGAAAGCCCAACACTAAAATTAGAACATAAATCAGGGCACAAATATTCTTCCAGACATGCAATCAACTCAGCTTTCCACTTATCCTCCTTTATGCACCAAGGGGTCACGGTGAATTCTGTTATGTATCTGTTAACTGCGAGCACCGTTCCTTGAGAGCCCCAGCAGAGGTGCTGAGGCAGCTACAAAATGCTGCAAGACACACAAGTTGGCTGCAGATAAAGCCAGGTGATTAGAGTGCCTGGAAATATCCCTTTAAAATCAAGATTGGAAGATAAACCCTGTAAAGTCTGGGATATTTATCCCAATGCATTTCAACTGCCAGGCATGGGAAGGGATGACTTTAAATGCAGCATCAGCTCGTAAAAGCAACAGTGTTTGCCCCAAAAAGGCTGTTTGGTGAGCAGGAGGCAGCCTTAAGGATAGACTGCACATAGAGAAACTTCGAATTAATCCAGTCAACCTGTGCCAAGCTCTGTAAAATATTATCCATTTGTGTCCGGACCCGCGCAGCCGTGTCTGGATCCAACAAGGGTTGCCACACCAGGGGGAAAAGCCTATAAATCCAGCTGAAATTTCAAGGCTAGCAAGGAAAGACACCAAACCTCACACAAACACAAACTTTGAATCAATATGCAACGAACTATAAGCAGGCCACCACAGGCCTTGCAAATTAAACAGCGCGTTCACAGCGCATCAGAACTCGGTGCATTAATAATTAGCATGTTCTTTGTTTCGAATTCAATGAATTTATATCATCCTTCAACACTGTTTAGCCAAAGCAAATAAAAAACAAGAAAATCACATTACTTTTTCCCATCCATACAGAATGATCTGGATATTCACATTCAAATTTGCCATCGTGGATTAGCTGAAGGCAATTACTCGACTTGCTGAATTCTTTTACAATAATTTAAAAAGAGAACTCCAGTCTGCTCTAATAAGAAAAATGAAATCCCATTAGCTGCGTCTCCAATGTATATTAACATTTCTTTTGTTTAGAAAGGTTAATATCCCCCAAATAAAGGAGCACAGACTGCCTGTTAAAATAATTACATCATGACATTTCCGAAGGGTTGGCAGATAGACATGGTTTCCAGCAAAGAAACAAACAAAGTAAGAGGGCTTTTATAAAATTATCCAGACTTGAAATACAGGAGAGGCATCAGCGACTCTGGATGCTCCAACAGCTCTTTGGGAGGCTCTCAGAACCCTGTGCTCACGATACAAAACCAGTCATGTCTAGTTGTGTGGTTTGGGGATGCTGGACCTTGAGCAAAAGACTGAAAAAACCCAAATCCACCAGATTTCCACAAAATTGTGCAGGCTAAGAGTGGAGAGGGTCGGGCTGTGCTCACAGTCACTGAGGAAGGGACTTGTGGGTCCCCTCAGCACACAGGATGTTCGAGCAGCACCAGCCAAATGCTTCCTAATCAGAAACCCAGAGGCATTTAAAACACTGTGATCCCAGGAATTCCCCAATCCGAGGAGTCAGAGCCCGTAAATGTTGCTGAAGGCAGTGCTGACCTTGGCTCCACAGCTGATGCACAGCAACATCCTGGGAAACACACCCGGGAAAAAAACCCCTCGCACGCCACTTCATCTGGAATGGAAAGGTTTCCTGGTCATCTTCCCACTACTTGTTTAACAAATTCCAGCCAAGGAGAGCAAACAAACTCTCCACCTGCTCAGTTCTCACCTGCAATTAGACACTGGCACCAACTGGGCAACCCTCCCCTTCCTCCTCCTCCCCACTCCTTTCAGGGGACCCAGTGGATTCGCTTTGGGCCACCTCTAAAATCACATTTGGCTTTAACACCATTTGTGGCTTCTTGCAAAAATCATCTCTCTTCATCGCATGAAATATTTGCATATTTTAAAGCGCTTGAAAAGCAACAAATGTTACAGTTTCCAAATGATTTTGGAACAAGCACATGTAATTAGCCCTGTCTAACAAATCTGCTCCCGACTGCAGTAGTAAACAACTGAATTTAAGCCAAAAGCTGTTTCAGAGACATCAAATGTCAAGGTCTGACTCCTGTTCTAACGCCCCAGCCGGAGCCTGGCAGGTAATATTTCCTTGGGGCTTATTTGCTTTCACTGAACTGTGTTAGAGGATGAGATGCCCTTAACTCCACGAGTTCCTCGTGCAGTAAAAAACACACTATTGGGTTCACACAGTCTCCTACAGCAATTCCACTGCGGCTTGCAATGGAGCAAACACGATGCCAGGGCTACAAAAGCCTCCCCAAACCTTCCCCAAAGTGCCACCCCGCGCTCCAGGTCCTCTCTTCCTCCTTGGGCACCAGAGCAGGAGCAAGCGATGAATACACTGCTGTGAGTTAACTTATCCTGGCAAATTCTGGGAGTTACTTAAACAAATCTGCTTGTGATGACAGCAGTCAGCGGCGGATTTGAAGCCAGCCCCGTTCGTGAGCCCTCCAGTCAAGCTCCCGCTCCCACGCAGCAGCACCTCGGGCAGGAAACCACGGTGATGGAAGATGACCTGCTCCCACACAGAGCTCGTGTGGTGACAGCAGGGCCCTCCCACGCACCACGGGCGTCTGTGCTCCCAATCCGAGCCCCAGCTCCAGTAAGTGATGATAAAGCAGCGCCGAAACCGAGACAAACCTCCGCGCTTGAGACACCCAAACAGCCAAGACGAGATGCTTTCATCACCCGTAAGAAGCCAAAAAATGCTCAACAGCTTCCCCGCTTGGGATCTTGCAAAGAGAGGGGACTCTTCCTGGCATGTAATTCATCACACAGGCAGAAAACTAAACCCTACATCTAATTCAGGCAAAGCGGTTCTTGGCAATTCCAAGTTAGAGAGGAACACTCTGCTCCCAGGGCAGGACACTGTGGAAAGGATCAGACCCATCTCCAGGTGAGGCAGCACCAAACCCGAGCCTCGGGACAGAAGGTGATGTGTGAAGTGAGAACCAGGACACAGCCATCAGCCCCCTTCCCCTTTCTGCTCTGAAACGAGGAGAGAAAACTGGATTTTTGCAGAACTCTCTTCAACACGATTTCTTCAAGAGCATCAGACCAAAGTACTGCGCTGTAAAGAGGTTTAATAGTGATGATGAAAATCCATCTTTTCTTATTGCCTCTTCCATGGGCCAGGAATAAAGGCTGCCTTCATCCCGAAAAGGTCATGTTTGCATTTCTGGTAAACACAACACTTTGTTTTTTCCTCTCCACCCAATATGCTCAAGTGAGTCACATCTGGCTGACATGTCAAAAGATAGTGAAAGTTTGAGGAAATGGTGTTCCACAGATGTTACTGAACAAAAATAGCCTTGCCACAACTGATAACAATTTTCCAGCTCAGTGGCCAAATATTCTGCTCCAAGGCATGTATTGCCAATCAAGATTCATTGCAGATGGCGAGTTGAGCAACTTGCTTCTTGTCCTATAAAAACTTCTCTCTCCTACCACCTTCTGTGAGTGCAACCACATGAAATCATTCCAGAATTTCAACATTCCTACTGATCCATCACAGAGCTGAGACCCACCTTTCATAAATATAAAAAAAAAACTCAGTGGTGCATAATCTTCACCTTCCTGAGCAGTAATTTTCAAATCAGGTCCCTGTAATAAACAGTTGTTCTACTGCAAATTCATCTGGGGAAGAAAAGTGCAGATCTGGCATCTCAGAGCAGCATCTTTCCAAGCTGTGTCTTTTACAGGGACACAGAGAAATAATCACATTAGAGTGTCAGCCAATAAATACTGGAGGAGTAAAGCACAGACAAAGCAATTTCTGCAAACTCTGCTCGGATTGCTCCCACAGTTATTGATAACAGAAGAACTGAATGCAAACGACGTCAAGGCTGGCAAAAATAAGGAAAATATCTTCCGGAAAAAATTCTATAAAATGAATACTGATATCCCATTGCCATCTGAGTTAAAACTCTGCAGAGGATAAAGACACTTCAAAAGCCGGTGCATTTACTGTTGAAAATTCTTTACACTCCGTGACTGAATCACCAACACCACACGGAGGTATTTCCATCTCCGATTCTGCTGATGTTCACAGCCTGAGCCACACTCGTGTGGTTCACACTGTCAGCAGAACCCCCCTGACTGAACACCGTGTCATTCACGAGATAAAGTGTCCGAGAGGCAATTCACCAGGTCTTAAACAGGAAAGAGCGATGACCTCAATCCCCTTAGGAAGAATCTCTCCCTAAAATGCCTTCAAAAAAAAGTGAGAAAAAGGGATTCTGCAGGAATCCATCATCCCCTCCTTAAGCAGCCAGCCTTAGCGTCTTGCCTGCTGCACTCTTGCCTTCAATTATTCAGCATTTAAATGGATCCCTGTCCTCTGTAACAAGTGACACGTGGCTGTCGGTGGCACAGACCTGGCTGCTGTCATTAGCACAGCCCCCAAAAAAGCCAGCTGGGATCCCTTTGATGTCCTTCTTGGGAGAGGAAACGCGCACTGAATGCACCACAGCCACCAGGACCACTGAAACCTGAACAGAAGGGACTTTTTACTCCACACAACCCTTTCTGTTTGGTTTTCTGATTACTGCTTAAACTCACAAGCCTGATAAACAGATGGAAAGAAGATATTTGTTAAGTCTTTCACAAGTATCAATTTAACTGATGGAACCAAGTGGGTATTTTTCCTCAGTGCTGCTGAGAGAAAAACATGAAAGAATTTAAAAAATCCCACAGCAGGTTTTTTTTTCCCCCCTCTAGGGAATGTGAGTATTTGATATTGTAAGTATTCCTCCAGCAGAACTGTAGGGAGGGAAAAAAGATGGCATTCTCAAGGGTGCTGTGTGTGCAATGGGGTGCAGGGAAACACTCTGTGCCCTCATCTCTCAGTTCAGCCCATCCAGGCATGTGGATGGCACTGTAGGAAAAGACAGCAAGGGAGAGATGGAACTGGGGCAGGACCTGCGGCAAATCCACAATGAAAATCAACAATCATGACACTACTGCAATCCTGATCAGACACTCCACTTCCTGCCCTTGGCTGGACACCCAGCACCACTGCTGATATATGGTCAAAATTCAGAGGGTTTCTGGGAGGCTGTTTGCAAGTCAAGAGAATTCCAGAGGGAAAGGAAGCAATGCTCATAGCTCCTGATGGCCCCAAGAACACATGGCAACATCTCAGCATCCCGGGCAGGTCCCTGCAGCAGGCACTGAGCAGGAGGTTTCCTTGTCCACTACAGGAGTCACTGAGAGCAGAACATGCCAGAAATAAACATCTCGCAGAGAAAAGTTTTGTAGCATCTCCTATGCCTGTCACATCCAAATGTTCTCTGCAGAGACAGATGGTCCAGGCTTCTATTAGCAATGAATAATGAGATGTGAAGTGGAAGGTGTGAGATGCTGCTTAACCTTGCTTCCCCCAGCACCTTCAGCCCTGAACTGTACAGCATTTGATATTTTTGTGTTGTAAACCTCCGAGAAACACCACAATAATCACAAGTTTGCCATGCACCGGTTATTTCGCTGTCGTTAAAAACAAACTTGTTCCTATTTTAGCCTTCCTCAAGACTGGCAAAGCTGAACCATCTGCCATGAAACCATGCTGGAACCAGCCTGAAATAAAAGGAGGCGCCCAGTGAGCATCCCACTATCCTGCCAAGCCAAACCAAACCAAACCAGCCAGCTCCTCACCCTTCACACGGTTACCCATGTTAGCCAAGGGGTGCTGGAACAGCCATTCAGACTTCACCATAGGTTGAGGGACCAGCTGAAGTAGTGAGATGTGGTCACCCATCTCTCCTGCTTGCTCCTGGGTCCCAGCACTGTGGGCTGGGAACCAACCTGGCAAGAGCAGGCACAACCGGGCATCATTTTCCAGCTGTACCCAGGCTGGTCACTACAGAAGTGGGCTCTCTGAGAGACACAACCTGTGTGGGAAATCAAGCCGAGCAGAAAAGAGAATGCTCTTCAAACACCTGAGAGGCAGCTGTGAAGGAAAGAACACACATCCTTCTGCACACACGCCACGGGCCCGGCAGGCTGCAACAGGTAAAAACCACAGCATGGAATGTTTATGCAGGTACAAAGAAGTTAAACACCAAAACAGATTGCTTGAGGCAGCCACGGCTGTTTTAAAGGCTGCTGCTGACTGTCTGCGAGAAGCAGATCAGGCACACTCGACCCCAGCCCAGAGCAAGGTGACTCGAGAGACCAAAAAGCTCAGTGCCCCTTTCACACGGGTTTGCTTAGAACTGGAGGAACTGATGCTGAGCAGCCCGTGCAGGCACCACTGTACGCACCCTCCAACCTCCAAACCTCCTGGTCACTGTCACCAGCACCAAACGCCAAACTCTGGCAAACCTTTATGGAGTGTGGAACACAGCTGAGCTCTCCAGCCGAGTGTGAGAGCACGCGTGTTCAGTGCTGTATGTTCCTTTATCAGGCGACACAAAAAGGCTGAGCAGCCCAAGCCATCAAGCACTAGACCTTCTCCAACCCTTCTGTGGCCACTGACAGAGCAGGAGCAACATGCCCCTGTGGCTCCGTGGCACTGAAGCAGCGATGCCAGGGCAAAGCTGAGACCCCTCTCAAGCCCACCAGCCAGTGAGGAGCAGCACCAGCACGTCTGCTCATCTGCTACTGGTTACGTCAGAGCGACCGAGCTCTTAGAAAGAATCATCTTACAACTATTTAAAACGCCTTGTTCAAATTAATGGGCTATTTCACACAAAAGCGCGTTCCCTAGAGCTGTGTGCATTTGCAAACGTGCCTGCATAACCAGTTTCAGCAATTTGTAGACGAAAATTTGGCAACATGATACATTCATCTGGGGAATTCACATTATGTCTTACTTAGATAAACAGACATAATAGCTATTCCCCATCTCTTTTCGGCACCTCTGTTACCACTTGAGTTGACTAATACCCTCAAAGGTTCACTACCTGCGCAGGGAGGAAGGTCAGAGCGGCCATGCGGGACCTGGTGTTTCATCTTGGAGGTGCACAGAGGCTTCAGCAGCATTTCTGGGATCACCAGACATGCGAACAAGGCTGTAAATAATCTAAGTTGCCTTCAAAATCCACTAATAATGATGCTGCCTGCAGCATCCCCACTGCCTTTGCTCTCTGCATCTCAGTGACAGTAATCCACAGAGCCTGTTGTGTTTTGTCCTGTCTTTATTAAGACGTGGTGGCTTACAGGAGCAAGTGGAATTTCTATGGGAAACCAAAGGATTGCCTTGATTGCATTACAACAATGACAGTGGTAAAGAAGCCACACAATGACATCCTCCTTCATCTAAGGAGCTTTTGCTACTGGACAATTATTCACTGCAAAACTGAAGGAAACATGGAACAAAGAGTCTGCCTCAGTTATAACTATGCTGTTAATACCATGTTTTGTTTCCTTCCCAAATTAGATTAGACTTAAACCCAGTGCTAATGAAGGACCAACTGGAACTCTACGCTGAAATCAGCAGGAGACACTGAGATCAGGGAGCAACCTGCATCCCAAATTCTGACAAAACCAAGACACTGGAAGAAGCAAATCTTGCATATGCCTTCTCCACACACACATCTACAAACATAACACAAAGATGATATATATATATGTGTGTGTGTGTGTATGCATGTACACACATGGTGATTTGAGCAGCGGACGGCCCCAGCAACTATTGCAAATCCTTTCTTCAGGGCACATAAAAACACTCTCACAGGAGAGAGTGTTTTAAATCCAATTTGCCGCAACAAACAAAGGCATGAAATGCCGCGCTGCCCTCACGCAGGCATTTACATCCCTTATTGTTAATTTGAAAAGGGAAACCGCATTTCTCCCGGGCAGATGAAGCCGAGGTCTCGCGATCCGAGAGGCGCTCGCAGGCGAGGTGCTCTGCCAGAAGGACGCCTCCTAAACGCTGCAGTCAATATTAATAGGTCTGGGAGTCTCACGGGATCAGAGGCAAAAATTAATCCAGTTTAACAACGTCCGAGGGCGCAGCGAGCTGCTATAAACTCCTGGAAGTTCATCTGAAGGTAATCAATAACTTAACAAGGCACTTCCTACCTGTTCCGTATTAGAGAGCACGGGAATGCCAAACAAAACGCGTTTCTTTTTCCCTGCAGTGTCTTCACTGACACACTTCTGCAAAAATTCCATTTCCAAGCAGCCTGACATTCAAGACCAAGATGTTCAGATCGGACATATCCTTTCCAAAGCAATCTCCTTGCTGAGGCATGTCCCCCCACCTTCCCTGTGCATGGTCCCCTTCCCACCAAGCTGCTCACGATTCAAGGATTCCAAGATGGGAAGAGAAGCAAGTATCCCCTCAATCCCTGCACACCATGGGCACACAATACCCTTGGGACATCAGGAGGACTCAGGCATAAAACCCTCAGGCTGTGGGACCCGAGGCTCCACCCAACACTAAGCTGCTGTTTTGACAATAGCTTTTTTTTTTTTTACAAGACATTTGTCATTAACAAACTTTAGACAAGGTTAATGAAAGTTCTGTCACTTTAATGTCTCGCCTGCTTTAAATTACAGATGTCATCTGCCATGACTAAAGAAAGGGCACTGAGCAATAATACCATAAACTATCATCTCCAGGGACACACAGGTAATTGCATAGCTCATTAAAAAACTGTTTTAATTATTAATTGACCGTGTCAGAGTTGTCCTTTGAAGTCAGTTTTAATTTTTTTCCTTGCAAGCATGATGATTCCAAGCTGACCTACACAACTTTCTCCACCACCTCCAGGAACTGGAGGGAAGGCTTGGGACCTGCTTCACAGCATGGTGACCGTGGCTCGACAGCACAAGTGTGGCACATGCTCAAACATACCCAAACCACACGAGGAATGAAAATATTTGGGCAGTGAAGTGACAAAAGACCCTAAATGTTGGCTGGACACCAAGCCTGAAGAAGGGAAACTCTGAATGGTTGACAAGCCACAGATACAACAAAAAACGCAGGGAGAATTTTGCTGGTTCCTACGGCTACAAAATCATCCAAATCAGCTTCTCCTCAGGCTCCAACTGTGCTCCAAGATGTGGGGCTGCACTGTGAGGTCCCTCTCACCCCGGTGGCTCTGTGACCTAACAGCAACAGTGACCAAAAACTGGTTGGAAAAACAGTAGCAGAAACCCACACCGGTGAAATAAAAATTGTGTTTAAGAGAGATTACCCTGATATTGCCACCCCGGGAAATCCCCATGACCCAAAGGATAAAGGGAAAGTGTCTGGGAACACAAACACACAGAGGCAGCTCCGCTGGGCACTTGGCTTGTAGGTCAGTCAAAGGTATAAGGAAATTAAACACAAACCACCACCTCTGGGAAAAAACCACTTGCACAAACCCTGCCTAAAATACAGAAAGAGAGCAAGACACAGAGTCGAGGTATCCTACAGAGGCAGTGCATCCAAACAAATTCCAGAAGGAGAAAATCCCAGGCGGATGCATGTGTGGGTTGAGGTTTTTTCAGTTTCTGTGCTGTATTTTGTTAAACAGCTGAGTGAAAAAGCCCCAGAGAAAGCAGAATGAGCTTGCAAGTCTCAGCAACCTACTGGGGCCTCTTGTCCTAAGGCCCACGAGCTGATACGAGGTGTTTGCACTACAGGGAGGACTTCAGCACAAAAACCTGGACAGGTAACTCATGGGATGAATCACAGCCCCACCAGCTACTTACCCATTCCCTACATTTTAACCTAGTCCTGATCTCACCCAGCATTCAATCTTGGGCTCTTCATATATGTCAAAATGTGGGCAAAACAAGTGAACATGGAATAGCAACAAGAATTTGGAAAGAAAAATTACTTATCTTCAATTAAAAGAACCACAACTGAGAACAAAATCACATTAACCCTTCCCCAAGAGGGGCATCAGCAGAGAACCGAGTCTTCTGAGGACAGGAGTTTACCCCAGCAGGCTTTGGGGGTTTATTTTGCAGGCTTGGCACACAAGGAATACAATGAGAACACACAACCACTGAAACTCCGTCCTGACAGTGAAATGGTCTCAGCAATGGCCAACACTTTCCCTTCTCTGCATCACAGCAACACCAGGGACTGCAGAAGCAGGTGAAGATCAAAGTACAGGCATCATACAGTTCCTTAATTGCCAGGTGCCAGACTGGGAGGAAAAGAACAAAGTTTCAGCTCCTGCAGTTACGTCAAGATAAACACCTCGCCAGCAAGCAGCAGGTAATTGCACACCTCAAGGACTGCTGTAGAAAAAGGGGTTTACAATGGCAGTGCTGGCAAGTCCGACTCCCACAAACCTCATATTGAGTCAGAATATACAGTTTGCTGTTCATATTTGTCTTGGGCACTGATTCATTTCACAAGGAAGCCCTGCAACACAGCCACCTCTCCTGCCTTGGCCTCTTCAAGCACATCCCTTACACGCATTCATTTCTTTTGATGTTTTCTGGGCACAACCTAAACCACCTCAGGAATACACCCTGTGAGCCAATACTGAGATTATCAAAGGGTTTGGTCAGGTTTCTCCCTCTCCAGATTCCGTGTACTTAAGATAGGGAACACCAGTATCACCTCTCAGTCACGAGTCACCCAAAGGCACCAGCAGAGAAGCAGTTCCCAACAAGAACACAGTCAAACCGAATTCCCAAGCTGGCAGGAGCATCAATTTGGGATGCCATCCATGTATATAAACCATCACATACACATCAACATCTGAACAGTAGCACAAAGCCACCATCTAAAGCAACTTACAGGTACGCCTCTGTGAAGTACAAATGTGATGTGAATGGGAGGGTTTAATGAAAACTGTGTTTTTATTGTACAACTCCATAAATCCGCATCCCGCTGCCCTACGAGCTCCCTTCCTACCCCGCTCCTGCTCAAGCTATTTGCCAGTGTAATTGAATCCTTCTCCCAGACTCTTTATATTCTGCTCTGGTTTGGGGACAATGCTGCTGAAATACGTTTACCATCCATCTTTCTTAACGTGTTTAATCTAAATAGAAGACTCAAATCCAAGATTGTGTGGTTGATGGATAGCTCACCTTCTTCCACCAGCATGCCTTAAATGCCTCCTGCTATATTGCTCTCAGAAACCTCACAGAAAAGCTGCATTCGCAGGGATTTGAGCCTCTCCTGCCCAGAGAGTGATCATATATTCTTATTACAGTGGAGTACCATTAAAAATTGATAAGGTTCAAGGAGCTGCCACATGTAAGACAGAGATATGTGAACACGCTTAACAGACCCCCAGTGCCACACGAGACTGTCACCAATTTCAGGCTGCAGAACTAAACCCACCGCTCCCTCGGGCACCCCCTCGGTACTGGCAGTGGTGTTCATTAGAGTGAAGGACCTTCAGCAGCTCCCCAGCATCGAGGTGTGCTGGGCTGCCTGGAAAGGAGGGGGGGGGAAATAAGCCAAAGGGGAAAAAAGCTTTCTCTGCTTACTCCTCAGATCAGGCAAGCACAAACATCCATCGCACGCCTGCCTCAAACCAAAGTACCACATGCCCCACAAAGTTCCAAGTAATTCCTAATGAAACTTATGGATTTAGCAGAGGTAATAATAAGTGCTATTCCTATATACATTCTGTTATTCCTGTGAGGGTGGGCAGGCCCTGGCACAGGGTGCCCAGAGAAGCTGTGGCTGCTCCATCCCTGGAAGTGTCCAAAGCCAGGTTGGTCGGGGCTTGGAGCAACCTGCTCTAGTGGAAGGTGTCCCTGCCCATGGCAGGGGGTGGGACTGGAGGAGCTTTAAAGTTCCTTCCAACCCAAACCATTCTGGGATTCTATGATTTATATATTTAGATGCACAATTGGGATATTTAAAAGGTATTACACTGGAACCAACGGAATCCATTACTGATGCCACATGGTGTGAGAAATGCACTCTTATGTAAGTCATAAAATTTTGTATTGGGAGACTATTTTGGATATTCTGGATAAAATGTCTGTATTTTCCCATCTCCAAGGGGCTCAGAGTACTGCAGCGTGGCAACACACACTATGAAGGAAATGCAACCCTGCAGTTCTGTGTGCAGTGCTGTACAGAGCAGAGTGTTCCCAGATTTCAGAAGAGCACATTATTTCGTGCTGCACAGAAAACCACCTGCTCTTCTGACAACAACATTGTCCTCTGGAGCAAACAGCTGGCAGCACTCCAGATCCCAGGGATTTTCTGCATAATCTCTGCTTAATCCCAGCCACACCCTGCGCCCAAAGATGAGAGATTATAGCCCTGGGGAAGATGTGGGGTGAGCTGAGGTCACTCCTGCCCTGCTCACAGCAACCCCAGCCCGGCCAGCATCGCTGTCTGTCTGTTCAAGGATGGACACGAGGCCAGAACACACAAAAAGCAAGCCTGGCTTCTGCCACAAACCTCTCAGCCTCCACCTCTCAGGGCAGTGCTTCTCCATCCCTGTCCCTGAGCTGCCCCCACGGGCCCTTTCCAAGCATTCCCCACGTGCTGCTTCCCATCTGCGAGTTTCCCACACTCACAGGATGCCTTTTCCAATGCTTTACAGTAGGAGCAGGCAGCTGTGCCAAGGAAGCACCTCCCTGTCACCCTTAACACACCTGGCAGCAGAGCAGCTGTTGGATGGTGGCCCGACGTGGGATTGCCACCAAATGACCTTTCCTGGTGCCTGAGACCTGCTGGAGCCTTCCTGGAAAAGCCAATTATGTTGAAATGTAAGATGAACATGTGTTTCATAAGACAAACATCCCAGCCAGAAGCACGGCTGTGCCTTTTCCCTTCCACACAAGCCACTGAGGAACATCAGGAGAGCAGGGATAAGTAAGTCCCAGCAGGATGGGATTCCTAAGCCTGGCAGAGTAAGGCTGATGCACATCCTTCCAAGAGGAAGAAGAAATAAAGGAAGAGAGGTGCAAGAACGAACCAAAACCATTTGTATTCCTGGGAACAAAGTTGTCACAGCACTCTCCTCTCTCATTCCCCTAAAAGCTCACCCTCCCTTCCACGGTACAGGCAAGAAAAATCTATGAGGTCAATGTCTCACATCAATTTTGCTGCTTCTTGCCAGTCAATGAAATAGTTAATTATAGTTTTTCTTCTGGTTTAATTCAGAGAGAAGAGTCGGCCAGTTCATTTAATAATTTAGTTGAAACATGTCCACACAAGAACACACTGATTTCTCATTCAGGTTTCAGACTGAATCAATGTAAAGGCTGCCAACAATAGAGACACAGAAATGTAACCCCCCCCATGCTGACAGCAGAGCAAAGGTCCTTGTCCTTTATGAATGACTTTTGTCTCAAGGCCTGTGAAAAAAAATCAATGTACATCCCTGCCTGGAAACCGGGAACCCACCTGTACAGGGTGAGAATAATTGAGCACAATTAGGCACACAATTCAGAGAATTCATCAAAAAGAACAAAAATGAAGGCATTTCCCTCTGACTCCCCTTTCCTTTCCAAGGGTATGGTGCCTGTACCACAGCCATGTGTTTCCAACCCTCCCCAGCTTTCCTGCTCTTTGGGACACGGGCACAGTGGCTCAGGTGGGATGCCTTCTATCCCAATAAGCTATGACATGTCCAGGTTAATGCTGACCACCCCACCTTCCACAGCCACCAGTGCCATGTCCCTGCACTCCTGGCATTCCAGGGGACTGAGCCCTGCCTGGACAGACCTCAGCAGGGATGTTTCATCTCACCAGCAAATCCTTCAGCTCCACGCTTCCCAGACTTTGGAAAACATCCAAATCACTTCCTTGAACACCAGCCTCATAATGCACCCGGGAATCAGCACTTTTCCAAGCAGAAATGCTTGTGGTTTCATGTGGGAAGTGATCTTCCCATGGAATCCACAACAATCATTTTAGACTGAGTACTCTGCTGCAAACCTCAGTGTTCTCCTAGTCCTTTTTTCTAATAAGATCTATACCTACAACTCACTGGTTCTAGAAGTCAATCCTGCCTTTCCTTGCAGGTCCAGAGCTCTCTGGCTTTTCCTGGGGCCCAGGGATCAGCACACTGGCAAGGCCGCTGAACTGCAAGGGGAAGCAGCAAGGATAATCTGAGGATCATTTGCTGAGAGGTGCTCAACCCACGGCTGTGACATTATTTTGGTGGCTGTGCTCAGCCTGCTCCATTCCATACCATTCCATACGTCGGGTTCAGCGACCACTTGTCACAACACCTCACCCACACACTGCAGAGCTAACCCTGCTCCTGACAACATTTTCTATTCAGAGGTGGTAGCTGTGAACTTCACTAACTTTGGGTTGCATCCTTCAGAGGCAGTTACTGTGCCCTTTTAAAGCACCGACACATTTTTGGACACAGGCATGAAAACAGACAAGCTAAAAGTAAGAGTTGTTGCTTCCCAGGTCATGTTGCCTTGGGTTTACCTCTCTGTCCTCAACTGGAAGAGCTCAAGAATAAAAATGGGCAGAGAAATGAAAGGAACAACCTCACAGTCTTCTGTAATTCCACCCTGTGTCCTCAGGCATTTCTCAAGAGGTGGAAAATCAAGGCACCCTTACAGCTTCACATCCTCACCTTCCCAAACAACACACCTGGCTCAAACAGGTACAAGGTAACAGGGAACTGACTACAGAAGCAAAGACAAAGGGCACTTGTGATGCCAGCACTTCTCTCCCCATAAATCTCCTTCCTTTTATATTAAAGGAACCCATTGACAGCAAATGCATTTTTCAATATTTCAGCCAAATATAGAATCACAGTGAACTCAGTCATAAATTCCCCAGGAGGCAGAGGGCTGGCTGGGGAGGAGAGGGAAGCTGCTGTTACACAACAGCACCAGGATGCCCTACTTTCACAGGATCCTTTGCTGCCAACTTGCTCCTTTCCCCTTGCCTGCACTGGCTGCTGCCTCTCTGAGTGGCCTCTCTTCCCTGCAACCAGCAGGGAAAAGCTCCTCCAGCAGCAGGAACCAACATCCCCATCCTCTGCAGGAAACATGATGGCACTATGGTTGTACAGAGCTGCCTGTAAGTCACCACAGGCTGCAGCCAAAAACAAACTCAGGCAGCACGGGCTGCAGATGAACACGGGATGAGCAGAACAGCCCTGAGCAGCCCTGCTGCTGCTGCTGCTCCCTTAAGCCACACACTTCTCAAGGCCAGGATGCTCTGAGAACAATACAGTTCCTTACAGCCTCCTTTTAAGTCTCTCTCCAGAGGAAAAACTCATGTTTTTTAAGCCCCAACACATGTGAGAAGCCACGACAAAGTAAATAAAGCTGCAGAGGTTTAAGTTGCAGGCAGGACTTTACGGTTTATGGGTCGCAGAGATCTGTACTTACTCATCTCCTCTTGTACTACACCAACTGCAAGATGAAAATGATCCTTAAGCTCTTAAGAAGCAAGAAGGACAGGGAAACTGCTTGAGAGAAAGGGAGTGCTGAAGTACACGCTCTACAAAATCACTCCAGCCCCTCATTTTATTCCCTACAGGAAACCTAAGGGATGCTGTTCCCCTGAGCACCGTCCCAGCACACCACAAGAAATCCCCTCCACAGGGTTTTTCCAAGCAGGGATGTCCACCCTGCTCCTGTCAGCTGGCCAGCTCCAAATCAGGCTCTCACACCCTGTTTCCCACCTCCCCTGTGAGTCATGGGGAGGTCTTGAGCCAGCAACCTTCCCACAGCATGCCAGAGGTGTGCCAGCACCTGGGACAGGCACACCCCACACACATATCCATGGGTGTATTGCTACAACCAGTGGCCCTCGTGGAAGCCTAAGCTGCACAAAAGATCTTATTAGTACCCTACAGGATTGCATTAAAAATACATGAAATATGCAGAGAACGGCACTCCTCGATGCGGCTCCGCTGCCTGAAGCACCTGCACACGGAGATAACATTGGAGCAGCGCCGGCTCTCTCTATGAGCTTCTCTATTTTTATCATCTTGGCTCGATGTTCAGGAGACAGCCGAGCTCAGAGGTGGTGCCACAGCAGCACCTGCTCCAAGCTTGGCTCCTGCAGACCAGCCGGACCAAGCTGCTCCCCCAGCCCTCCCCACCAGCCCCAACACACCAGAAGCCAAGGACCCCCTTTGGGGGCCTGTCCTTCCTGCTTATTTGACAAAGACCAAATTCCCAACACCATGCCTTAACTGACAGCTCTGAAAAGGATCAAGAAAGCATCTGTCAAACTCCAAAGACCCTTTCTGTGCCCCTGACATCCAGGGATGTATTGCTTCATGGACATGGCCAGAGGAAGGGCAGACAGCTTGGCAGCAGACACCATCATCTCCTGCTGCCTGAAGATGCTTCCAAATATCCCCTTGTAAAACCCAGACACCACTATTTTCTTCTCTGAAGGGGGATCTAGGCCTGTCTTGGCAACAAGAAGTCCTGATGCAGCTCCCACCTTACAGCAAAGGGCCCCTCATCTGCTCCAAGGAAGGAACACCAGCTCTTCCAGGGCAAATCACTCACTTTGGGAAGTGTATGGCATCAGTCTGGAGTCAGCACAAACAAGCAGAAAGCACCGTGAGCTGCAACACCCACTGATCGATACCCAAGGTGTGCAGAATTTTGTTTCATCTTGCTGCCATTACACATTACCCAGCCAGGATCTCCGTGACAGATAATCAAACCTCTTCTCTACCTTTCCCTTATTAATCCTCACTTAATCCTCTTTCAAATTTTCACTGCAGCTTTCATTAAGGGAAGTCTGATTTCTGAAAGGCATCAAAAAGCATCACCTCAACACCTGCCACTCCAGACCTCTGCACACCTCCACAGACCAGCAGACTGCAGCAAACCCCAGGGCTCTGCTGTTCCCTCACCCCCGCCTGACACAGGGTAGAGACCCCACAAGCCAAAAATACAAGTATTTGACACTATAGAAAGGTTAACTGGCCACCCAGCTCCCATCCCTGCTATTTGAACCGTGAGATGAAGGGAACGGTCTGCTCCTCCTTCACCGTGCCTGACACTGATGGGAACTGATGGGAAAACAACAAAGTCAGACCTTTAAGCAGCTCTGGAGCTGCACAACAGCATCAAGAAACAGGAGCAGCATGGTGGGACAGGTGCCTGCACCAGTGACCACTTAAACGTGCTCCAAGCCTGGCTCCTTCTCTCCACTTTCTTTTGTTCCACCTCTCACAGCTTGGGGCTGTTTTTCCCCTGCTGCTGATCATTCCTAATATCGTCTTCCAGCCCACATTCTCCTCCTTTGCCATCCCGTTGTGAGGTCACAATACATTTGTGACAAAGTTTCCATGGCAACAGACTGATGACATAAACATAAGCTGAGGATTTCTCTGCAAAGCGGGAGGAGCAGGAGATGGGCTGCAAGGGAGCTGCTCCTTAAACAGCTCTCTTCAGTAATAGCTGTGGGAATAGAGAACATTACTGGCTAAGTAAATTGCCTTTTGTGAAAGTGTTCTCTTTTTTTTTTTTTTGAAGTTTGCCCCCATGCGAAAGTCTCTAAGTCAGAACCTGCCCATTATTTTAATGTGCTGTTCAGTATTTAATAATCTTCTGCCTCAGACACCAGTCTGTTGCCATGGGAATGACGGCCGCACAAATACGGGATTAGGGCTATCAGGCAGGAAAAGAGAAATTATGAATAAGCCAGTTACATTCAATAATTAGCAACTCTATGAAAAACCCCAAAATCATGAATTTAGATGGATGTGTTTATCTTGGTGTTTGAATACAACCACGCGGGTGTTGCTGCTCCAAACAGGGACTCACACATCACACACGGGTTTTGGGCTAAGCAGGTCCTGCTTGGAATGCAATTTATCTTGCTCCTGTTCCTGATTCTCCCACCACAGGCAGGTGCCCAACACCTCCTGGAGCCCGCCATGCCTGTTCCTCTGGAGCACCACAGCCTGGCTGTCAGCACTGGGTTCCTGAGCTCAGGAGGGCATTACTGGAGCAAGGAACACCTCTTGCACATTCAGACCAGTCTGCCCAGGCCATGAGTCACAGCTCACTGAAGCAAATTAAAGCTTTTAATGCTTTCGCTTTTAAAAAATGGGAAAAAGCTTTCTGCTTTAAGTGGAATTAGTTACAGCGTCACCAAATAACTGACCTCAAATGGTACCCGCAGCAAAATCCTGTGTTATTCAACCAGAATCCCAGGCAAAAAGTCACCAGGAGCATCTGTGCCCACTATGAGATGTCTCTGTTTTCCTGCAGCATGCCCAAGACTTAGGAAAAGGAGAATCTTCACCTCTGCACTCGGATGGCTGGTGATGGTTGCACCCTCAAACAACGGGCTAAAGCCAGGGAAGTGTCCTGCAGGGTAGACACCAAGGTTAAATGTCTCCCCTTAACTAAAGGAGTGGGATACTTGGAAGTAGAGCTCCAAACAAACACACTGCCACAGATGCAGCCTGCACAGCCAGGAGCCAGTGAGGTTTGGGGATGCTGCTTCATCCTGTTTATTCCTGGTGGGAGTCTCTGCCCACAACAGACAGGGACTGTGCATCCTCACAGACTCAAAAGCCAAGGGGAACTGATTCCTCTCCTCTGACTTTGCTGGGGAGGGCCAGGTTTGTGTCTGCACCACAAAAAGTCTCACTCTTGGAGCCTGAAATGATCTACTGCTTGCCAGCCTGCATTCCTTATTCACCTGAGATACTTCCCTCTTTGCATATCTGTTGCTATTAAAATTCCCCTTCCAGCACGTAATTCCCTCTACAAGCTTTTCTTGCTTATTAGAGAAGACAAAAAGTATTCGGAGAATCTGATCAGAGAGATCTCATTTTCTCCAGGCACTCCTCTGAATTTAATTCTAGATTAAGCATTATTTAAAAAAACAACAAACCACCCCTGCTGCCTCCTACCTCCTCACGCTCCCTTTCAACACGAGGCTGGAGAACACTCCCCAGCCTAGGAATCAAGCTGTATTTAAAAATTACTCCTTGAAGAGTAACACTCCTAAATATACTACAGAAAATCAAACAGAAATCACGAGACAGGAAAGGCTGTTTGCATTTTCCCTATAGGGCTGGGAGAGGAAAACTTTCAAGTCCTCCTTTCCTCACCCAAACAGGAGAATCACAGAAAACCCCCAAAAGCTGTTGAAGCGTTTTTGCAGTATTTTTTTTACATGCCACCAACCCATCACTTCTAGACTTACTAACGAAGCATGTCCCAGCTGACAACTGCCTGATCCGCTGTCCAAGCCTGGTACCTGTCCCAGTGTTCAAATCCCACCTCTGAACGTGTTCACTTACCTAAAAAAAAAAGCCAGGAAAACACAGAATTAGCACAAACGTAGCAACTTGGACACAAAACCCTAGACAAAGACAAATTTCAGCCCAGGGAGGTGTTGACAGCTGCTCCTCCAGTTCCACAAATTGAGAAGAAAACACCCAACCGCTTAAAGCCTTGGCCAAGTAAAGCCCCTGAAGAGGAGGAGAGGTTAATAAATACTGAAACAACCTTTGAGGCCTTTTTATTTATACCTACATACATACGAGCACAGGGATTTGACAAATAATACTTCTCAAATCACTCCTACGATGTTAACACTCCGGAGTATTAACTTCCCCGTGCCTGAAGGAAATGGGTCAATTTTAATTCTTCAAACAACTCTTGGCGGCACAATAACTCATTCTTGAGGCTGCAGATAGCAAGTGGTGCCGAGTCCCAGGAAGGGGGGGCTGCACCCCCAAAGAGAGGCCACCAGAGGAGCCTCGCTGCCTTATCAGCCAACAGCAAAACCCACTCAAAACCCAAAATAAAGGAATCAGAGTTGTGGGAACTCCTGACTGCAATAAAAGCGGAGACGTTTCAGTGCCTGCCTCGGCCGACACGTCTTTTCACTGCTCACAGTCACCTCTAAAAGCACAGTCCCACGACTGGTGACACTGAAACCTCCTCCCACCCCGGGGACTCCACAGACAGTGAGAGGCCCTTTGAGATGCTCGGATTTCCCCAGCATCGGAAACGGCTCAGTGCCACCCTCCATTAGAGGAGCACACTTGACCACTTGCCAAGAGGGTGATTTTGGCAGGTGCACTGAGGTCAGTGAGGTCGGTGTTTCTCCTTTTGAGCTTTTGTTTTGCTGGTTTTTTGGTGTTTTTTTTTTTGTTTGGGTTTTTTTTTTTTTTTCATATTTCCTCTGCAAGCACCAACCACAAACACAGCAAAGCATCACACAGAGGGAAACCACCCGCTGCTCCATCGTCACGAGACACGTGCACAGGGAGATTAACAGGAATTACAACAGATATAAGTAGCTGCCTGGGAAAAAAAAAAAAAGGAAGTTTCCTTAAATATAATACTTCAAAGGCTCCATGTGTTTAGGTGACAAGAGGAAGAATGCAAGTGGGACAACTGAAAATCATCCAACTATTTATACACGGGGCAGCACAAGGATGCTGTGAGTGTATTCCCATGGTCTCACCCTGCTCTTCCGTCGGATATTTTGGATACCGGATACAGTACAGTGTCCTCACTGCGACAGGGACAGCAGGTCACTGTGACTCTGACAGATCTGTATCCTTTCTGAGCTGCTCCTTTAGCTCAGGGAAATCCTGGGTTAAGAAGGCTCCTCAGTCCCTCACTGGAATGGTCCCAGTGCAAGGAGCAGCATGGCTGCCCTGCTCACAGTGTGCTCCCCAGGCATCTGTGTTGCCTGGCCCCCACTTCTATGGGAAAGAGCTAAAGCAGGGCCATCCTCACAGCACCAGAGCACAACCAGGCTAAGAGGAAACCAAATCTTGTCTCCAGGTATCTGTGAGCTGTCTTTGTAGTGGGTACAACAGGCACCTCCACAGCCTGAAGCCACCCTTCCCTCATCAGGCTCAGGGAGGGTCTCTGAGTGGGACAGAAAGGCAAAAGCTCTGTGCAGAATCCCAAGGCTCCAAGCATGATGTGCCCTCTGCTCATCCCAAGGCCAGCACTGCTGGGAACACTGGAAGCTCCACTCAAGCACAGACCTCCTGCCCATCTCCGTGTGAGCAGCACAACAGCAGCACCAGCAGGATCACAGCCCAGACCCCAAACCCCGCGCCCAGGCTGCTGCCACCCATTCCTCAACGCTGTAATTACACACAGTAATTACATATTTAATTGTTGCACATTAATATCACCTCAGCCTACAATTACAGCTTATTCATGTAAACCTAATCAAGGAAAACCGGCGTATTTGCATAAAAGTTGTAATGAAAAGTATAATGATTTCACTAACAAGACGTGGATAAGAACGCGTATCTGTGACAAACACTTTGTGTCAAGGAGAATAGAAAACGATTTTCTTTCCTGAAGATTATTTCAGGCCCATTTAACACAATCTGTACCACTCCGGTGATGTGCAGTATCTTACAGACATCAAGTCATATCTGGATAATGTTCCTGGCTTCAAATAAAATTTCATTACTATATTTAGTTCTAGGATGGTTGGAAATGGTTGCATTGTTAAACTTAATAAAAATTGAAATTTGTGAAGTATTAGGCAATCCTCAATGCCAGTTTTCCTCCTCATGGTTCGAGCATGGCAGCAACTCCATCCCAGCCCCCCTGCACTGCCATTTACATCCCAGCTTCATTTTCACCCATAAAACAAGCAATTAAGAGTAAGTACAACTGCTTTGGAGTTCCCGAGGCCAGAGATAAAAATAAATTGGTTTTTATAAATTCCGTTTTTTTTTTTTTTTTTTTTTTTTGGGCAATAGTAAAACAAAAAACAGCCCTAATTATCAATAATTTGTTACCTCTAATTTCAGCAGACACCCTGACGGGCAGGCGCATCCTGATCCTCCCAAGCCCTGACTCAGGTACAGGCATTGGAAGGCATCTCCTGGGTAATCAAACCGCAGCAGAGGGGACAAGCTTTCAGCATATTGACCACCCTTCACTCACAGATGTGGCAACACCCACTCCATCCTCAGATTCACCTTGCTCTACGGGCTCAGTGAGAAGTTTAAGGCTCTGCAGTTAATGCCCTGAATTTCAATTTTCTGTGGAAATGTTATGGAGATCAGTTAGACCCATTCAGCATCGGGAAGCATATTCAATTTCCCACTTCTTAAATGTTATTTCCTCTCCAATTACAACCTCTTGCATCTCGTCTCATCTCACCTGGTCATTATCAAGGTGGCTCCTTAGAAAACCCATTATCAAAGTAAGCAGAGAATTTCCTAAGAGCACAGATAAGAGACAGGAGAACGAGTTTGCTCTTTTGTGTGTAATTTTGAAATCTATATTGTAAAGGCAGCAGCTGTACGTAACATCTGGAAGCCTCCACTGCCTCAGAGTGCTTCTAGAACGAGGAGGAAATGTGCCAGTTTCTCCAATACAATCTCCGCGAGTTCAACGGGCTTTATTTGTCTCCTTGACAACGCGCAGCATGACTCAGTCATCGGTTCCCTGGTAATTAAGAATTTCATTTCGAGCAAGAGGTCAAGACAAGGGAGGCACCACTGCCGCTGCCAGACGGGTGAGCCCGCAGCTCTTCCAGACCATCCCAGCCCTCCAGCCACGGCGATGAGGGGAGGCACCGCCGAGCCCCAGACCGTCTGTGGGAGTGCATCTCGCAGCAAGCTGCAGTTTAAACGTTATCTATTGCTCCACCTGCCACTCTGTTGAAACACTTGTGGCTCAGTCGTCGCCTGAGCACTGCCTCGAACAATTAGCAGGAGCGTCGCCGCGGAACGGCACAGCTTGGAAGCGCTCGGTTATTGGAAAGCTGCGAGCGATGGCACAGGGAGAACACATCCTTCCCAAAGTCGGCAGGCTTTGGTCAATCCTCTGCCCGTTTGCTTATTAACCCCCCAGGAAGGAAGGCGTAGGAAACGGCACGAGGCATTCCTGCCTATGGAAGGAATTAAACCAGGAACTGTCGTGATCCGACAAGGAGTGACTGAAAGAGGGGAGATTTAGGTTACATATATGGAAGAAAGTCTTTACTGTGGGGGTGGGCAGGCCCTGGCACAGGTTGCCCAGAGTAGCTGTTGGCTGCCCTATCCCTGGAAGCATTCAAGGCCAGGTTGGCTGGGGCTTGAAGCAACCTGGTCTAATGGAAGGTGTCCCTGCCCAAAGCAGGGCTGGAATAGGACAGCTTTTAAGGTCCCCTCCAACCCAAACCATTCTGGGACTCTGTGATTTTATACGAAACTGATCATGAGCATCCTCAAGCAACAACATAGCCCAGCAAGACGTCAACAGAAAGAAGAGCCCAGAATCAGTGATGGATATTATCAGAGCAGGGAGGTGACCTGAAGGAACGCCAGCATCACCTTCCCCTTGTCACACTAACATGCAGTACCCGTGTCCTGGCCTAGGACAGATCCCTGCCCTCATCCAAGGCAGGACTGGCCGTGGTGACCCTGAGCTCCCCACACCTCCCTCTCCAGCCACAGTTTAAGCACTTTGCACCATCTGTGCTCCCCTCCTGTGTTTGTGTTTTGCCCGTTACCTATTATGAAACCGCGCGTATAATCTCCCCATCAGTTCATCAAGGGAGAATTTAAACATGACACACCAGTAATTGAACTGCAGGAGGACCTGGCTAATTTGTGGCGGTGATTAAGAGCCACTGCAGACTAGCGAATTTTACAAGCGAGTGAACATGCAATAAAAATCTCGCTCATTTGTTTTGACAAGTGTCACTTCACATTAAAGGTACACTCCACCATGAACTCCAGTCTGGGAGCACAACTCTATTCCCAACATGGTCCCTCATTAAGTCCCAGACTCAGCAAAATGTTTTGCCATGTGCTCAAACTGTAACTGGGAGAGCAGGGAAAGCTGCAGGGACAGGGGGGATGTCACCGAGGGGAGCCTGCCAAGTACCACATTCAAACAAACCATCTTCTTTTCAAATGACACATCCCTGTCGTTCTTTCCTCTTGTCCCTTTGCTGTACTAGGGTTAAAACCAGAGTCAGGACCAGTGAAAAATCCTTCAGCATATGTTAGCATTTCCCAACACCACCAAGACTGAAATGCAACTTCCACAGAAGTGGTCCAATCCTTCTGGGTTTATGAAACATTCCAGGAACACCCTGCTGCGTTTCTTAGCTCCGAGCTACTTACACTGAAAAGGTTAATCCTGATGAAGGATGCTGCTTGCTGGCACACTGACATTCCAGTCCCTGCCTCAAGACAACAGCAGAGTCGCATCAGAGCAACGTGGTCACCAAAGTCACCTTCAACTCTCAAGAAACACAAGCTTTGCAACACACAGGAGGTTCACAAGATCACCCCACGGGACACCCCCTTGGGAGATCACGGTTGGTGACCCACTTTGTTATTTATTTACATTCTTGCCTAAAAGCCTCCAGAGCTCTTCCCCCACCAGTGGAATTCCCACCGTCAGGATTCTGGGGACTATTTCCAAGTGTGCGTGTAGGAAGTGACAATCGAACTAGTTCAGGCGTTTGTGACTCAGCTGCAGGCTGGGACGATGCTGCGTGGCAGGATGCTCCTACTCAGTCAAAACAAGCAGGGAACCAGGAGCCAAGCAACTCGCCCATCACGATGACAGCAGATGGGGGCACAGACAGAGCACTGGAGTTGAGATGGAAACATCTTCAAGGAGGCCCACACTCCTGTAGCTTTTATTTCGCTATTTTAGGAGACTCTCCGCTTTCAAAAAACCAGGTTGCTGCCCCAAATTGTACAGTGAACACCTCCAAGGGTACTTCCACACGGGGCTGTTCACAGGCTCGCTGGAGAGAGGCACAGAGCAGCAGTCAAGCCCTCACACACCAAATCTCTCTCAAACAGCAAGAGGAGCTTCAAAAAGCCAACTTGGTTTCCACTGAAAAGAAACTCATTCTATGCTCCTGCCTGAACAAATTGTACAGCTTTCCATCAGGCACTTTCATACCCGTGTACTCGACAACTTCAGAGATCATTTAAAAAGAAATATGTTACAGGAGCCCTGCCAACCACAAAAAGGTCTTGTGACTCAAAAAGATCAAATCTGAGAGGGAAAAAAAAAATACTTAAACATTTCTACACAAACCATTTGAAGTCAAAAGTTCAAAAATTAGTATTTTTACATGCCTGCTCACAGGCAGATGCCCCGGGGTTATTTTCTCAGCCTCTATCTCCAGCTATCTCCTTGTAACACTCCGCCTTCCGTGCTGCATGCATCCAGGCAATTAACTTCAAAATTCTGCTACAGGCATGAGGTGCTTTGAAAATAAACGTCTTCAGAAACAGCCATGACTGAGCAGGGTGGGGAGGAGTTCCCAAAGACACTCAGAGGTAAATATCCTCACTGTACAGCCAATGGCACCTCTGGGCTCCTGGATGAGGCCAGCAAGTGCTCCAGGAACAGCCCATCTGGTTTTACACTCATCTAGAACAGTGTGGTTCTGTCAGATGCAGGAAAAGATGCCTGGCCTTGTATGTGGTTTTGGAAGCCCCCAGGATGAGGTGCAGAGGCTGCAGAAAACGCCAAGGAAACCAGTGTGTCATCCCAGTGGCAGCACAGAGAGAGGGGCACACCGTCTGCTGGGACAGCCAAGCTGCCCCCTGGACACCCCACGCTTATGGAGACATCCCAAAGCACAGTTCTGGGAGATTCATTCCAGTGTTCATCCACCTAATAGAGCTTCATGGCAGAAGGTTTAATGCTGCTGTAATTTTCATACTGCAAGTTCACCAGTAGCTGGCCAGTCTGAAATGGGATTAACCCCAGTGGGCACAAAAGGCAGCGCTGCTGGTGGGGTTCCAACATCTGTATTCTGAGACACTGGCTTTGCAAAGCTCAGCTTCCAGGAATTCCCTGTACCACAGCTTCAGCTCACTGCCTTCCACCTACTTGGACTTGTTCTAATTCGCTCCAGCAGCCAACAAATCCCCTCCACAGTTATCTTCTGATGCATTAAGCTCCAGGACACCACAGGCCCCTTTGATTTTCTCATTTCAAGTTGGACATCCAAGCCCTGGGGAAGCCCCAGCGATGGGGAAAGGCCTGAGGAGAACACCACCATGGAGCATTCAGCCCAACAGGGAAGGCAAGTGGAAGGAAGCTGCTACAAGGAGGAATAAGGCTGAAAATCCTGCCTATTCCTCATAAGATGAGACTGCCTAACAAGTTTAAATTCCTTGGTTATACTTTAGAGCTAAAGCTGATACCCCTTCCTATCCCAAATCCCAGGCTGCCCTATTTTGCACCTTATGTTTATAGAGCATGCAACAACGCTAAGTCTTGCAAAATATCCCAAATTGCTTTCAAAGGGGTGAAATGAAAATAGAGGCAGCCACCAGCAGGCTTAAGCCTGAGATCTCCCAGAGAAAAATATAAAGAAAAAGGATTAACCTTCGCTGGCAATTTAAGAATATCAGTAATTGGAAAAAAAAAAAAAAAAATCCCACAAAATCTCATTTCCAGCCTTCAACCCGGGAAGAATAAACACAGCGTTTCTGTCGCTCTGTCCACCCGAACCAGGTGGATCAGGCAAGGACCAGCAGCTGACTCCTAAAAGAACCTTCGGGAGACCTTTAAGAGGAATCCATGGGCAGGGTGGGCAGGCACCTCAGGCGGGGTTTGCCGTGCGTGCCGCCCCGGCACGGTCTGCCCTGCCAAGCACGGAAGCCGGCAGGGCACGAGGCCACGGTGCCGGCGCTGGCCCTTCCGCAGCAGCCACAGCCCAGGCTTAAAAAGTTTTGTCTCGCTCCAGGCTCCCCATGAATTGCAAATCTTCGGGTTGCCACAGAAACTCTCCGGGTGCCACGCAGCCATCAGGAAGCATCACGGTCATCTTTTCCATCTTGTTTGCTTTGCATCAGAGCACTTTTAAACTCCCCTGTGGCATTGGTGCTCCGCAGAACGATTCCCTCCACGCAGTTATTCCTGTGCAGTGTCCAAGCCGCAGTGATTAATCATTCCTGCTTCCTCGGCTGACATATCGAGGTGGGGAAACGACATCCTAAATGAGCAGAGCTGATTACCTGGGAAAGCAATTCTTCAAGATAGCACAGCTAACTAATAGCTCCATCTGCTACAAAAACACATTCCTGAGCCCCAGAGTGGTGGCAGGGTACAGCCAACAATTTCGTTGCAGCTGCCAGGTTTGAAATTGTTTGTCACGAGTTGCCACAAAAATGTGGGGAGCACTCCGTCCTTCCTGTCCCTGTCACCTCGGAGAGCGGGGAATCTCAATCAGAAGGGCTACAGAGACTTGTGACAGGGATGCTTGAAGGTGAGATATGGACTGGAAAAAATACCTTGATATTAAATGCTTTGCCAGGACCACCCTTTTTTTTAATCTCCCTGATTCCAAGCAGACTCAGCAAATGCACAGAGGGGTGCACAGGATGAAGGGTGGATACTGAGGTTTTCTAGTCCTTACCATTTAAAAGCCATCCTAAATTTTAACAGGAAAACAATCCAAAGCCCAGGCTAGGTCTGTGCCCTCTGCAGCCCATCCACTGCCAGCAAACAGGGCTGGCTGGGACCCCAGCTGGATTCTCTGCTGGAAGCTACACCTGCCCTGGCACCATATACCACAATTCTACCGTAGCCACAACCTCATCCTTGAAGTGCTTCCTTCCTGTTTTGTAAAATAAGAAATAAAACCTCATATTCAGGAAGTCCAGCTCCATACACTATCAGTCTCCTGGAGTAACTGGCCCTGCCAGGGAAGATCAACACAAATGTCAAGCTGCAGCAGTCATTTAAAAATAAGTTATTACAGATCCTACCCAAGACACGATCTCTTCGTTACAGATACAGCCAAATTTGCACAGGTATCAGAGAAGCAAATTAGCAAACAGACCTTCCAGGAGATCTCTGTCCCACCAAAGCTCCTTGAGCTGCCAATGGGCCCCAGGGACACGCCATATGTCAGTTTTATTTATTTAGGTTGATACTTTATTTTGCAACTCTGTCCCTTCAAAGCCACTTGAGCTGTCACAGGCCCACAGCTCAGTCTACACATCAATTTCATTTATTTTTTTAAAGGATGTGGACACTTCCTTCTGCAACTTTTTTACAAATAAGGCAATTTCAGACTGATTAAGCACTTCTGGCATCACTTTCACTGTCACTCCCATACAAACAGTGTGCTGTCCAGGATTTGGTCAAACATTTCTGAAGATTTTTCCCTAGGATCATAATAGGGGTTTCTCCTCTTCCTATTCCCTTCAGCCTCTCCCGAAATCACACCTTTAGGTATATTTAAATGGCTTCAGAACTAAAGCTTTAAGAACGAGAGTTACTGGGAAACTCCAGTTACCTGTAATCCACCTTCATCCATCTTCCTTCCCTATTAAAGGCTCTTGGGAAAAGCTTTGCCACAAATTAAGCTACGGTTGGAGGTTTGCTGATCAAGGCAGGCACAGACCAAACTTCCCCAGGAGGCACAGCTGCCCCTGTTGTAACAGCGGGGGTTTCTTTGGGTTTTGTTGGCTTATTTTTAAGACTATTAAGAGATTTCGGGGGGAAAAAGCCATTAAAGTATGGCATCAGATTTAAAGGCAACAAGCTGGTCTTGGAAAGCCAGGTTTAGCGGCTCTGTTTGGATAACACACTCAATGCTATCCTGAGACAACCTTGAGTAAAACAGGCAAGTCACATTTAATGTTAATGCTCCAGGCAAAGCTGTTTGTACTGGCACACTCTCTCACCAGCTCACATCCCTGAAAATCCCTCAAACATTCCCCTATTTTAACACTCTGGACCTCCTTATTCTGTTGGCTCCACTGGCACATCCTCAGCTCTTCACCACATCCATTTCCCTGATAGCCCTGCCATGCTCCCATCGTGTGTCAGCAAAAGCCAGGAGCTCTAAATTAGGACCATTGGAGTGATTTGCTGGCTGTGGTTGATTTATCCCATTTGTGAAATAAGTAAATTACCGTGGTATCCAGAAGAATGATAGAAGTTCAATCACTTAAGAAATTAGCCCATCAAACAGAACCACACGATCCCAATCTCGGATTTGCAACCTGATTTAATAACCTTGTTGTGCTGGTTGCTCACATTCAAACCAGAACTGAAGGGTTATACACTTGTGTAATTAATACAAGAAAACAGTACAGGCAAAAGCATTTTCCTAAAAATTGCTTTTACCTAAACAAATCTGTCGTGTTTCCCTCTGCCTTGGAAGGAGGGAGAAAAATGCCTCCGGAGCAGAGACTTCATAATTTCATTCAAAAGTCACCACTCATGTGTTGTGCTGTTGACAGCTAATTAAGTTCTCCCAAGGTAAAATAAATGTAATGTTTTAAAGTTGCTTCCTTGCTTTAAAAAAAATCTTGACTGATATTTTACTCACTTATTATTAATCAAGGAAAAACAATGAAACAGGGAATTTGAATTGGCTTCAGCCAGAATCCCAGCACCTTCTTCATCCTGTAAGTAGGTCACTAATCAGGTCTGGGTTTAATTTTGCTCAATTCTGTTTCTTGGCACTGACAACGATCACCCTGGACACAAGTCCTGACTCGGCAGCTTCGGTGATTAGACAATAAACTCCATTTTGCTTTGTAAGGGCAAAAGATGTGGGAAGCTGAGCAAATGAGACAGCAACACTGAGATACTGCACCCACACTTCCAATGGGTTTTCAACCCTATCTCAAGTGGCTTTGAGAAAAAGCCTTGGATTTGTGCTGTTCCAAAGGATAATGAAACCCTTCCTGCAAAGTCCCCGCACGCAGGGGGTGTTCCAAATACAGTGGCTATGCTGAGACAGTCACTCAAGAGCCACCTCCAGCAGATTGCAACGCCCCCCCCCCAAGCCATGGCAAGGTAAAATCTGCTCCCACAGGCTCACCACAATAACCACGTCCACTTGGAGAAGCTCCCTTATTCCTCCGACCCACACAATTCCACCCCTGCCTCACACGTGGGGCAGCTGACACGTGGCACTGCCCAGGTCCAAGCAGATTAAACTAATGATTCAAGCAAATAAACGATTCGAGCCAGAATCACCGGACACCTGAAAGCAGCTCTCAAAGCACCATTTATCAGCCGTATCTGCCGGGTTGTTTTTTAAAACCAGCGAGAGGAGAGAATCTATGGAGCCGCATCCCGCTGTGACGAGCGCCAGGGTGTTATCACGACGGCGCGCCCGCAGCCTTTACAGCAGCAAAGTGCCTTTTCTTCATCTCCTGAAAGCCCGTGCAGATAATATTTCAGCGGTAACGGCGCATCGCTCCCCGCGGCACCGGCACACGCGGAACGCGCCCGGGAGCGCTGCCAGCAGCCCCGGCGCTGCTCTCGGGGGGCTCTGCTCAGGTGGGCAGCACCTCCCAGCCCAGCTCCGGATCGATCCGGCTCCGCGGCCATCGCCCAAGCCAGCTAAATCACTCCAAGGGCGAGCCCCGCTGAGTTATGGGACCATTTCTCCTCCTGCCTCGCCGAGAGCAGCTCGCCATAAACCAGCCCGAGCCAAGGTAAGCCAAGCCTGGGGGTGGAACGGAGCACGTGCCAGGGACAAAGAGAGACAGGCACACGCTGGGGACTCTGCTCTACAGAAAATGAACCATGTGGCTCCTCACGGTCATCAGGGTTCAGGTGACAGGAGCCCCCCAACACAGCCTATCCCTGTCCTCTCTTCCCAAGCAACCTCCCCGTTTCAAACTTGCTGGGTAAATCCAAGCGAGGCAAAGACACGGGCCGGCTTTGCCAGGGTGCGCGCTGTAAAACCTCCTGCAAACAAAAATAAACGTGTTTACTTTGCCAAACCAAGGGAACTTCATGTCCTCTTTTGTGGTGAGTTATTCCAAGATGGTTTTCGCACGAGGCTGCCAAGGAGAATGTGAGGTTTGTGGGCTGTGTGGCAGGAGGGGTTTTGGGTGGCTGGTGGAAGCGATTGGGCTGGAGGTTGTTTTTGAAGTTCTCTGATTTGCTCAGATTTCCCCTGAAGTGACCTACAAAAGCAAAGGGGAAGGGAAGAACTTGTGCTTATTTTCTCTAGTTTACTGCTGTCAAAAGACACCTTAAAAGCTGTCAGAGATATTTTTCCTCTCGTTTTTTTTCCTCGGTGTTGTAAATTCAGGTCAGGCCTGCATTTGAAGTTTATCAAAAGGCAAACTGGAGAAACTGCCTTCTCTGAAAAAGCAACAGGGGCTGTGTTTGATGTCCCGGGGGCTGCTCTGGCAGCATTGCCACCAGGAGGGTCCATTGTCCCAGCTCAGCTGAAACAACAGGATCCAGAGATCTGATCCGGCTCTTAAATGGGGACAAACCCCAGGCAGTGGGAATGCTACCGCCTATTCCAAATTAAAACTGCCTGTGAGGATCAGACAGACACGAGCTGTGGGCTCAGCAGCTTCCCATGTGCACTGAACGCACTGGGAATGCCGCAGGACACCCTGGGCAGAGCAGCTCTGCTGAGGTTTGGGATTCCTTGCATTCCAAGTACAAATCCCAGGAGGATAACAAAAGTCCCCCACCAAAATCAAACCACACCAGCCCAAATCAAACACAACAGAAGGACAAACCCACTCACTTGCACAAGAAAAGCACAAAATTGGAGCACAGACCACTCTGGTAGGAGTGTTCCACCTCTCCAAGTTGTGGCTGCTGGGAATCTCACAGCTCCACAACCAGGAATCTCAGCTGGATTGGCTCAATGATGTGCAGAGGACATTCCAGGCTGCCTTTCATGTTTTCTCCTGTGTGTTGGGGACAGAGGATGAGGGAATTCTATACCCTGAAAATACTCAATTATTTTAATAGGATTACATTGGAGATTGACAATATTTAGAACAGTCCCTGGAATTTATTAGCCTGCCAGCACTCCAGATAAGTAATTTGAATGCAAAGATCTCTTAAACTTAAGTAACTAACTGGCAAAGAGCCAATTCCCACCCTCCATGGTTTTAGGCACAACACTAAGTTTGGGAAATGAGCTCCTGAACTCAGCAGTAAAATGCTTCAGACAATCTCACGCCCCAAACCTTTCCCAGAGATCTCTTCTAATGACATTTGTGCACACAAACACAAGGGTAGAGGAGCTAAAACCCACAGACTAATCCTCCCTCTTTAAACACCTCACATTATGAGCAAACCAAGTCACACATGAATTGAATGTGGAGTCCAAAATGACACGGAATAATGCAGCTCTTCTGTACAAGCAACATGGTGCAGCACAAAATGGCAGGACATTTAAAACTGGAATTGGTATTTTAGAGGAAGACAATCATATCTGTGAAGCCCCAAAAGAATCCTTGGCTGTAAGGAGGTGGCATGCCCTGGGGGGGGGGGCTGATTTAAATGTCCCCTGCTGCATTCCCACTGCCAGGATTGGATCACACGCATGGGGAGGACAGGAGCAGGGCAGCATTGAATGGGCAAACCAGCACCACTGCCCAACTGGGGTCCCATCACAGCACTGGGAAGGGGCTACAGAGGCGTGTAGTGTCAGAGTGGCCCTGGGAGGGGACACAGTGCTGCACCACCCCAGTACCAGCCTCACTGCCTTCCCCAAAACCCGCTCGGGCTCGCAGGAAGCGCCGACACACACGGCACAGGTTATTTACTTGGGGGGGAGGGAATTAATAAAAGAGTCATAACTGGTATTTACATAAAGCTTGACATACTCAAAGCCCTGTGCAAACATTAATCCTTAACAGCCCTCAGAGGAAGGTCAGAGTTATCCTCTCTCTGCATCAAGGAAATCTCTGACAACTGTGCTGGAGGTGACTGTGACGGCTCTGGTTGCTCCAGCTCACCAGCCCCAGGTGTGCCACCACACCTGACCAGCTCCCCTTGGATGTCCCTGTGTCAGAGACACCCCTGTGAGAGGGGGAATCATCCCACTAGCCATGAATGACTCCCAGAAAACAGCCACCACCCCTGTCAGAAACACTTGGCTCTGCAGGGGAGGAGGGGGTTTCTTCCTGCTAAGGCAGGATGGAGTCAGAGGAGGGGGATCCACACACATGGAAGAGAACAGCCCCTTTCCAGCAAACTCAAGCTGGCTATTCTTTGGAGCCAGACAGAACAGCCATCACATCCTTTGCCATCAGCTCCAGCCACAACAACCAGAGCAACTGCACTGGACAAAGCAGCTGGGGAGAAAGGAGGGCCATAGTGGAAAGTTTGTCACTTTTGTCACAGCAATTTACCTACAGCTTTTGGGGTGAAAACCCTCTGTGAGACAGGTCAGGTCTGGTCTGAGGGATCCACTGCAGAACTGGCAATTAAAGCAGGCAAAGGCTCCACACCAGTGCCCAGCCCCACTCATCCCTTCAGAGCTCCCACTGCAGGACAAGTGCCCACAACCTCTAGCCCACGGCCCTGTGGACATCACACCGCTCTCCCTAAAGTGGAGCCAGAAGGGCAAGCACAGGGAGCCATACATGGAACTGCTGCTGCCAACAACCTCCTGGGGCAAACGAAGGGTTACGCAAGCCAGCGGACACCAGGAAGTCAACTGAGGAGGAAAGGAAGGTGCCTGGGGTAAAAGCACTGAAAAATCTAAAGCAGAGTTCAGCCAGAGCTCCCAGAGCCTGTCCAGAGCACACAGTCCTCTGCTGCTGTCAGCAGGTATCTGCAAAGCCCCTGAGCAGCGTGTCAGCCCTCACCGTGCAGCACCACTCACCCACCCAGACAGGGCTCTGCGCAGGACGCTGCAGGCTGATCATCCACACTGGAATAAATACACCTCAGGGCTCCACAGTTCCCAGATTTTCGGTCAAGAGACTGTCCAAACATGCTAGCAGGCACCGCTGTTCCTTCTTCCCCCCAGTCCTGGCCAGTGCCCAGACAGCACCTTTCCCAAGTCACACTCCAGCAGGAAAATGCCTGAGCAAAGCAGCGGCATCCTGGCTGACAGCTGCTCCTGAAGCCTTTGCTGAGCTTTTTCCCTTGAAATTTAACTTCCTGGCACCCCAGGGTGTGAGATACAACTCAGATAGGGGAAAGCAGGCGCCCCTTCCAAAGGCTGCCACACTTCTGAAAAGGCAATTTAATGCTCGCTTTGTGTTCAAGCTGGGGGAACCAAAGAGAGGAGAAGGAACATGTACAGGCATTATCCCGCTGGCCAGCCACCAAAAAGGTAATTAAAAACCTCCCCCTGAACAGGTGGGTCAACAAAACCAGCATTAATGCCTTGGATTGCCAAGGAAATGTCTCTGAGCACACAAGCTGCCCCAGCAAGCCCCCAGGATCTGAAAGCACGTTTCTGTTCTCTGACACCTGGCCCATGATGAAATGGTTATCGATCTACTGGGAGCCTCCAATGGGGCCAAAGGGGCCAGATGGGGTGGGGGAAGAGCAGTCCAGGTGTGCTGGCAGTGGGGACAGTGCACTACGGAGCTCACCTGGCCAGCCCTGCAGAGCCCCATGCCATTATTTGGGTAGCAGAGAATCCACAGAGCCTCCCCAAGTCTTGTTTGGACAGCAGAAGATCCATACAGCCTCCTTAGGTCTAGTTTAGCCAGCACAGGATCCATACAGCCTCCTTAGGTCTAGCTTAGCCAGCACAGGATGCATACAGCCTCCTCAGGTCTGGCAGTGCTGACCCAGAGCAGGAGTGTAAGACTTGAGATACTCCTGGAGCCCTAAATTGGAGCTGGAAGGATTCTTTTCAAACAGATCACAGGCTGCACTCTAAGAAAATAACAGAACAAACTGGGTGGGCAGTGCCAGAACTGCTCAGCCAGAGAACAAAAACATCCACCCCAAGCCCAACTTTGCAGTCCCAGTGCAACGAGCACCTTGATTTACGGTGCTGCCAGTGCCATTACAACACTGAGCTTGGAAGGAAAAGGTCCATTAAAAGATTGCTTTTAGTATGAAATTTCACCGGAGATACAAGATTCTCTTGTCAAGGGCACCAAATTGTCCACGTAATTTCAGACCTCTGTGGTAAACATCCTAAAAATACAGACTTTTGCAGCAAATCACATTATCTTGAACGGGGTTTGCTGAATTCCTCTCCTCCCCCAGCTCAGGCTGGAGCTGGAAAGCCACTCCACAGCCAGCAAGCTCTGCCCTGGCCCCAGCAATCTGCACACACCTGCTGAAATCCCATTGAGCAATTTTACAGCACACACCTCTCCAGAAAGGAAGGTTTGAACCTAGTAGTTGGAAAACTCAGAAATACAAAAACTGCCAGCACAGATAAGCATGTGCAGAGACTGCCAAGGAACAGCACCAGATCCCTTGCAAATGGAGGATTTTCAAAACTAAATTAGAAGTTATCTAATAGCTCTGATCCTATCTCAGAACTAAATATAATCTCTTTCAGCTCCCTTTCCACGATCTTGGGTGCTCACGCCAGGAAGAATCTGATTTCTTCAGATGGGTTTTTTTTTAAAGGCAGAGGTGTATTTTGTTCCCAAAATGCTGCTTTGAAAGTTCACTTGGTTTTGAAAGCAAGTTTATAGCTGACATTAACCTTGCAAGTGGTCTGATATTTTTTTTTTTCTGCCATCTTTCAAGGGGTCAAATTTGATGAGTTTGTCACAAAATCCCCTTCTGGAAACAAAACACATCCCAATCCCCTGTTTCCTCTGGAGGAACTGCCTTCACCAAGTGGAGCATCTCCACCATGTCAAGAGCAGCAAGAAAGGACACACACCCTGCCAGCCTATCAGGCAGCAATAAGCACCTTTCATGTGCTTATATTTCAGGTGTATTTATGTGCATGGTCTCCTACTAATCTGCTATAGAAACAGGGAAACTTGGAGGCTGTTCCCCTGAATTAGGAAGGTAATAAAGAAACATGTATAAAGCACAGGGAAATATTCCCAGCAAAACCAAAAAGGCTTCTCACCAAAACTTTCAATCATCACTTGAAGCGAAGCCCAGGCCAAGAACAGACTCTGTCAACTCTCCCAAGGTAACCCAGCTCCCCTCAAACGACCTTTACAAATGTCAAATCATCCACGACTCACTGCACCACTTTTCACTAGAAACGAAGCCAACAGCTCGGAAATCCCACATCTTCACATGATGCAGGAATTCTGTCCCCCATGACAGGGGTTAGAACGCTCTGGACTCATCACTCAGTTAAATATTACAGCAACCCAAGGCTGTGACCCACATCGCTTTTGAAGGAAAATACCAGGAGCAACTGGCAAAGCTTGGTAATGCCTAAGCCTCTGGATGGTGCATTAATGCTCCTGATGAGGTGGAGGTTCCACCAGCCCAGAAACAGCAGCAAACCCTGCACTGCCGACCGGGAACGGCACAACCAGCCCAGCGAGCTCTAATCCAATAAGTAAAACAAGAAGAGCAACACAATGTCACTTCCCTTCAACGTTTACGGTTCAGAGGAAGAGTTTGCCTTACTTGAGGCTACAAATATTGCAGCTGAAAGCATCAAACACATCCACTGCCAACTTAGCTGCGAACTCTCAGAGAGCCATCAACTGCTCCGCACGCCGGGCCCAAGATTTACTTAACACTTGGATCTGCCATGAGTGAAGTCAACAAGCGAAGCGTCAAACAGTCCAAGGCAGGAGCCTTATGAAAAATACCTGCATAGAAATGCACATACATTAAGGCTACAGACCGCTGGGTAGCTGCCAAAAATGATGGAATACAGTATGGTTTACTTATTTCTTTTTAATGGCTCAAACGTTCCACCTGAAAAATGGGTCCTGGAGCTACATAATTGGGGATAAAAATTAAGCGACAGTTGCCATTTGTCACCGGGGCAGCTGATCACACACATTGATCACACCTGATCCCGAGGTCCCTCCTTGATGGGGAGTGAAGGGGCACTGCAGAACCAACACCTAAACTGCAATTCCAACGCAGGGATGAAGTATTATATACAAATGTGTTTATTAAACAAAGTGAGAGTGATCTCTGTGTTTTGTTTTCCGCTCCTTAAAAACACCTGAACGTGTTTCAGTCACAGGCTCCTGCCTGATCATGAGCCTCCTCAGAAGGCACTGCAGTAGTGTCTCAAATTTAATGTCATTCCGTGGTTTTATTGCATCACAGAATGAGGAATGGTTTGGGTTGGAAAAAACCTTAAAGCTCATCTTGTTCCAACCCTCTGCCATGGGTAAGAACACCTTCCACTAGACAAGGTTGCTCCAAGCCCCATCCAACCTGGCCTTCAACACTTCCGGGATGTTCTTCCTCTCCTCCCTCCTTTTTGGCAGTCAGTGGGGGAAACTACATTTTAAAACCAGAACAAGCTTCTCCAGGCACCACTGTTACACCAACATCAGTAACAACCTTAAAGCCTCATCTCCAGAAGAGCTGCCAAGCAGGTGGCAGTGGAAAGGTACCCTGTTTAATGCCTGACCCCCTACACCACATGGGGTGTAGGAAGTTTCTCCTGTACCTTCCTTCCCTGACCTCAGTGCCAGAAAATAGAAGCCAAATCAATTCCCAGAGACTGACACAAGGCCAGCCCTGTTATGCATAGCAGAGATGTGATCCTGTCACTCCCATCACTTCAGCCCAGCTCTAAGTTAGACCCGCCACAAAGGAAGACAGTTTAACACCATTTAATATGTAAACCAGTTTTCAGGAAACTGGAGCAAACAGAGAGGAAGAAAAGCAGGTTTTATTTACAGATTTCCTGACGCTATGAAGGCACATTTTCATTTCATTCCCACACAAGCAGCTCTCCGCTGGGAAGTTCTGCCTTCATCTCCTCATTCACTTCTGTCGGTGCTCTCAAAGGAGGCAAGAAGTGTGCTCCATCCTTACGCTTCTTTCCAATCACAAAGCAGCCCAAAATAAACACGAGAAGACTCTGAACCACTAAATATTTTTAAGTACTTGACACCCAGTTCCCTCAGAGAACTGCACAGATTGCACATTCACAGAATGCTGGGATTCTTCGCACATTTTCCAGGCCATGTTTCCCAGAATTTACACAGTTTCTTCCAAAATATTGTGCAATATATTATACACCCAGAATACTCAACTGCTTGGCTGGACACATGAAAAGATTTGCTCATTTTCTCCTTTCAGTTTGTTTCAGGTGATGTTTCTATATATGATTTTCTCAGCCAAACCAACAATACAGTAAAAATAATTCCCTAAATCCCCTGAAGAGTCTGAGCTATCATTCGTTTTGCACCGAGCATCAACTCCAGAAAATTTCTTCTAGGAGACCTATTGGAAGCAAGTCCAATAAGTTGAAAGTCAACTTAATTCTTCCAAATTCAACTATCAGAGATCTCCAGCCTCACTGGGGAGAGGGAAAAATCATATATATGTATACACACAGATATATCTCCCTGCCCTGGTTGCTCCTGTTGCCAAAGGGCTCCGTTTTAACCCCAAGGATCCCAGGTAATGTGGACAGTGCCACCAGCCACGCAGCATCAGTGCAGTTATGACCACAGAGCTATTTTGGTTTTATGTACAGAGTTTACTACCACCTTATAAAAGAAGGATTTCCAGAAGGCAAATGGACCGACGTCTCAAAATAGAGTGTTTACATTAACGCTTGGCAAGCAGAGCCTGCAAACAGAGATGAATAGAGATAAGCTATAAAAAACACCGTGGACATTTACTTGCTGGAATAGGAGCTTGTAATCCAATTTCAAGTCCTTCTGCCAAGTGTTACACACAGCATCTTTGTGTGTGACGATTCCAGCCCGCGTCCCCCACCGCCCCTCGGCGAAGATCAGCCAACGAGAAGAACCGGCAATTCCGGCAGAACGCTCCATTAAAGAGCCGTTTGGATGGCAAGTTATGATCTGGGTATATCCAAACTCACTGCCCCTCCATTTGTGGGGACATTAAAAGATCGGGAAAAGGGCAGTAAACGCTGCCTGAGAGGCACGAGGGAGGCTGGAATGAGGGCGGAAAAACAAACCTTTCCGCACCTTTCTGTCGTTAATGGGGAACAAACAGGCTCTGCCTGCGTTTGGAGGCTCGCGAGAGCCCTGCGGATGGAATTACTGCTTTGTAATTAAACGTGTCTGTTTGTTCCACACGCAGTAACACAGAGTCACATAAAACAAGCCAATCTGAGCCAGCGCTCCCTGGATCAACCCGGGCAGGATGATTTTGGACCAGTGGGCACAAGCCCACACCCCGCTGCCATCAGACCAGAGCAAGGGTGACCCAGCTCCAAATGCCAACACTGTCTTCCATACCTTCATACTTCTGAAAACTCTTTGAACAGCCCTAATTACACGGGATTTTGGTGTTTTTGAGGCATGGACTCGCATTTTTAAAGCTTCTAGTATCACCTGATATACGGGAAGAATTCTTCCTTTGGATTTTAGTTTGACACAACACAGCAAAGATCCCTAATTCAGTTAATCGCTCATCACATAAACAAAGAAACCTCTTGAGAACCAGAGAGCAACACGCACATGTATTTGCAATGCATAAGAGGATTTTTTTTTTTTTAAATGGTAACAATGCAATCTATTCAGTGTGAAGAGTCTGGGAGGCCAATTAAATACTTTGGGTTCCATAATTATAATTGCAGTAATGAATAGGAAGGAGCATTACCGCTTGCACAATGCAGTTCCTCCTCAAGTCAATGATTCACTCCTTGTCTGCTTTCAACTAACCTTTTGTGTCTCTTCGTATCAGATCTTGCAGATTACTTTGACTAGAATAAAAATATCCCCAAATATCCCAGGTAATGTAATACATTTGGCATCCCCCAACTGTGCCTACACAGAGCCTACAGAAGGGATTGTGCACTAAATGGATAGCGTTAGTTTTGATTAATTAATGAAAATCCAGCAAAGCTCAGGCCATGGGCAAGCCCATGACAACAGGGAAAAGCTGAAACCTGATTGCCTGGGGGTTTTTGAGGTTTTTCTCCCCCTCTAAAACAGCTATTCTTGATTGCTCCTCACCTGGAAAGCAGCTTTGGTGAAGGATTCCTCTCCCTCATTTTCTTCCTGCAGCAGCTTTTATCCACCATGTGCCTGCAGAGATCAGCCTCAGGAAATTGAGGACTTACTCCCAGGGATGTTAACCCCAAACTGCTCCATTTCCACTTAGAAAAGTAAGTATATTTTAGTGGGTTGGGTTGAGTGGGTACTTTGCCAAATAATCTTAGGGCTCCCCCAAACTTGATGCCCACTGTACTTTGCTGCATTAAGAATGAATCACCTGACAGGAATCCCTTAACTTCTGAGAATTTCCAAACACACCAGAGCTAAGGTAGATTTTTTTTTCCCCCCAAACAATTATCACCTTTGGTAAACCTTCTGCACAATCTCTCATGGAAAACAAAGTTCTTTTTCCCTGAAGGAGAAAGGGTTAATGCTGGGCCAGAGCTGCACAGGCATCAACTGCCCTCCTTGTCTTGAAATGAAAACATGAGATTTAAGTAAATCCAGCTGTACAGATTCAAAACTTCAGCTTGCAAGACAGCAAAGCAACATTCTTCATAGACACAGAGAAAGGGAAAAGTTAATTTTATTGATGGAAGACCCAAAAAGAGGCAGATACTAATCTGGGCGCGTGAAAAATCTCCTGCAATGTAAAACAAACGGGACCCGAAGTGCCAGGCACTGCAGGGATTTATTACAAACCCAAGGAGATAACAAAACACATCCCCCTCCTTGGGGTTAAAGCAAGGTGCTTTCGGACTGTCACTGCTCATCAAAAAGCGACTCTGAGGATCGGATCACCTTCACCAACAAAGGCCATGCACATCCCTGCAGGCTCTGCTCATGTAACACCAGGAGAAACAGGCCTTTAGAGAACCTTCTGAACACGCTGCAGTGTCTCCAGAAACTCACCTGGGCCCCCTGCCCACCTCAAACACACCCTCAGTCACCCACAGCTGCACTTGGTTTACTCCCCTCTGGTGCTGTTCAGAAAAAGACCGATTCAAAAAGTCAACCCTCGCCTGCTTGAAGACACCTCAGAGGCCAAAAGGAGCTCTGCAAGATCACTAATTACATACTTACTGACTTCTAATGAAGGCAACTCACAGAATCTGTCATCGGGACTGTTATGAGACTTATCAAGAGCCACAAGCAGCCCCACATCTGCCTGTAATTACTACAGACCTGCAAAAACCCAGCACTGCTGCAATCGGGTCCGAGCACGCGCGGCCACATTAGCTGACATCTCCCGTTGACTGAATTAGAGCATCTTCTAATGAGGCTCGCTTCAAAATCATTTTGCATCCATTTGCTCATGTCAGCATCAATGTATTCAGCATTATCTACCAATTAGTAAACCGGAAAACATTCTTTAGATAATCTAAAATCTCGCTAAAATATTCAACGTGTCATTCATTTACTACAAACTGCCCTATAAAAACAAATTACTGGAACCAGCTGTCACAAAGCAACAAGTGTCTCAGGACAGAGTGGTTTCTAAACCAAGGGCTTTCCAGGACATGTGTGAGGTGCTGGTACTCTGTGTTCACCTCCAGCAGAATCAGTCACTTCCAAACCTGCCTGTGTCCCCATGGAGTGGGTGAAGCCACTACAGGCACTGATACCACCAGAAGGATGCACATCACTCCATTCTGGGGTTCAAAGGACACCACAGGGGTCAGGGGTGAGGGCTGGGAAGGGGTTCACACTTTGGAAGGATCCAGTGTGTGTGGAATTTCACCTTCTGGCTGCTCAGACCAGTCCAGCTCCAAGGACGCAGCACCGCAAAGGAGGCACAACCCAAAGCCAGGCACCTTTCTCAGTCTGCAGTTAGGGATGAACTTCCTCGCCTTTCCAGGCTTCTGCAGGACTGACAGACTCGGCGATGGGAAGGTGTTTTCCACTAGATCAGGCTGGCAGGGATCTCGAACAGCTCTCCACGTGCAAGCCAAGCCCGGTGAACGGTGCCAGGACTGCAGCTCAGGTAGGGCACGTTGCCAGCCCCATGCCAGCGCCAGCCCAGCCAGGGACTGCTCTAGAAGGATTCCCAGTCCAGGAAAACACCCAGCACCAGCCTCCAGGCGAGCTCACCCAGCACTGGGACAGTCCACAGCCTCGGCAGGGCGAGGACTGCTCCCTGCCACGCCATCACACTCCTCCACTGTCAAAGCCACCCCCCCGAAAATCGTCCCACCTCGTCATCTCCTGTGTTAGGAAGAGGGCTCTGCATATCTTGGCAAAAAGCTTTTTGTTTGGTAATTTTCCTGCTCAAAAGAAGCAAACCTCCTTGTTTTTCCCTAAGTTTTGCAGGCACGGGAAGGGTTGTTTGGAGGGTGGCTGGTTGGGGTTTTTAATCTCTGAAATGTGGCAGAGCAGTAAATCTTGCATTATGCTCTCAAGAGTGTCAGGTTTGGGCTTCATTTAGGTCTCAGATTAGACTCCTGAAGCAATGAATCTTCCATCACGGAGGCCATTACCAACTCAGTTTTCCTTCATTTTGGACTGCTTTATCCCTGATTGTGTTATAAAACTTATCTCCAACCCCCTCAAGCTGCGAGGGGATCAGCAGACCTACAGACTTCCTGTGCCAGGGGATGTTTAGGTTGGATTTTGGGAAAACTCCTTCCCTAGAAGGGCTGTCCAGCCCTGGCACAGCTGCCCAGGGCAGTGGTGGAGTCACAGTCCCCAGAGGGATTTAAAAGCTGTGTAGATGTGGCACCCAGGGACATGGTTAGTGTGGTGGCCTTGGCAGTGCAGGGTTAATGGTCTGACTCAATGATCTTAGAGGGTTTTTCCAACCTAAACGATTCTCTGATTCCAAATTACCATATGCAAATTGTGATCATTTAAAGGCATTTATAAAAATCAAGCAAAACAGCCCATGAATATTGAAAAATGCTTAAGTGCGAAGTTAAACGACAATTTTCAAAACACATGAAGGAAATCTGACCGTAACCAACCAGTCCCATGAAATACCGTATCTATCATCAACTTTTTAATTACCAATTGATCAACATGTAGACAGTGTAATAGCTTTCAGCTTTTAATTACTGAACTATCAAAATTCCAACCAAAAAAGGAACCTCCAGAGATGAAACTGTAATGCTTGATTATTCACTGCTACATAATGAATGATTTGTTTTTAAACAAGATGTCAAGTTCCTCATGTAATCCATCTGGATGTGTGACTCTGCAAAGCTCACACTGCCCATACTAAGTACTTGGGGCTCCTTTTCTCCTTTCTCTCCTGACCCCACCAGTGAAGGCTTTGGGGGGATTTTCCCCCCTTAAGGCAAAACAGTCCTGAATTGAGGGGCTGACAGGCAAACAAACTGCCAAGCCACGCTGCGAATCCAGACACGCCGTTCCAGCTCCCTCCAAAGGGACAGGTTTTGCCTGGGAGGGAACAGACACTCCTTCCAACTTGCCTGTAGTCCCAAGGAAGCAGCTCTAAACCGAGAAACACATCCGCGGAGTGGTGGGCATGGAAGAGCTGCCTCTCCCTTCGCACGTACGGCACCGTCAGGGCCACCAGTGCTGCAAAATCTGGGATGCAGCTCCCGGGTTTTCTTCCCACAGCCCAAACCGAGCGAGCGCTGCGAGGATTCGAGTGTTGGCATTACACAGAGAAGTACGTCGGGGAGGCTTTTTATCTCTGCCCTAAATTCAGCATCGAGCTGAGCGTCACATCCACACATCCCTTCCACGCGCTAACACAACCCGACCTCTCCTCCCCCGTGTTTTTGTACCAATAACCCGTTCCCACCTCAAAACCCCAAAACAGACCCCGCAAATTCCCGTTTCCATGGCAAACGCACACGATCCAGAGGTTTTCAGCAACGTGACGATGCGTCTTGAGGTCACAGAGCCCTCCACAGCCTGCACTCCCCAGAGAGGATTCTGCTAAACCCAGGCTTTTTGCGTTCAGAGAGACATCCCCCAGAAACACTCGTTTGCAAATTCAGGGATCTGAGCAGGGATGTAAAACATTCTGGAAGTAAGAGTGTTAAATGAGGGTGGTTCAAGCAGAGCCCATCAGTCAATTAAAAACAAAACAACCAGCAAGTAACATATTTGTTCCTCCAGCCCAGTGGCAGCAACAAACACCCCCTCAGCCCCAGCCCCTGGTGTATAATCCTTCAGATGTTCCCTGTGCATATCATCCCTGAATAGTTATTCCAGAGAATGGCATCTGTTACTACAGAAAACAAGGAACAGGAGCCTTTTATTTCCCCTTCGTCACAGCCTCAGAACCCCCAGTTGTTGCCAGCCAAACCCGACAAGACTTCCCCCATAAAATCACCCACTCCAGCCACATCTGGGCTTTGATTTCCACAAGGAAACCACAAGCTTCTTCCTCGCACTTCCCTTGGGAAGCTGCTCGCATGCCGAGCTTGTACAGAATTCCACATAAGAAATTCAGTAATCAGTCCAGGAGCTGTAAGCACTTATGACAACAATATCTATCAACACTTACCATATTTACAACTAAATCATGTAAATACCAGGCAGCTCTCCTCTGCATGCTGATAATCCGGACAAATGAAGGCTGCAAAAAAACCACTCCTGGAGGAGACCAGACAAACAAAACCACGTTGGGTGGGAAACAAGCACCGATGGCACTCCAAGATCACCGACAGCACTGAGGAGGTGATGGCAGAGCGAGGGGAGCACCCAGGGCCACCCTGCCTGGTACAACCACACGAGCCCTCAGTCATGCACAACAGCTTCTTGTGCTTGGCTTTGTGTGTTTTCTGTACATGTTCGTGTATTTCGTAAATATTTCATATCTAGGATCCCTGATATTTCCCAGAAAAAATAGAAACAAGCTGCTTCAATACCTACTCAGAGCTCTTCCCTCTCCATCTGCCTTTGAATCCCTTATAAATCCAAGAGACCAATTTAAAATGAAAAGATCCAAATTTCAGAGGCTTTTCTCCCTCCCCCCTCCCTCCCCCCCTCAAGATGGACCATTTTTATTACGCTCATTAAACCAACAAAAATGACTCTTCAGCTGGTTCACTCAATTGCAGCTTCCACAGCAGTTTAGGCAAACGCTTTCCCAGATCTTTATAAGAGAAAAGTGATTCCATATGTAATTGGATTTTTGGCACAACAAAAATACCAAGTTATTAGAACCCTCACAGGGCTTTGGAGTGTGTCTTTAATGGACAGCAGAGTCCTCAACCACTACAAACACTTTTTATGTAAAGCAACAAGGAGCTGCATTTCCTCAGGTTCAGGAACAGTTTGCAGTGCAAGGTTTGCCCTTTGGGCAATGAAATCCATAAGGAGGGAATGATCCCACTTTTTCTCCGACATCCTCCTGTCTGTGCACACTCACCAACATCCCCATTACTTCTGGCACAAAATCCCTTCATCCCTGAGAATCCTTTCACTCACTGGATTGGCCACTCTGCTGGGCTTTCCCTGGGAAGAGGCAGATGACCAGGCTGAAAATAGCTTACTAATCCTAATTTATTTACTGCAGAATCATTTCATCCACTCCCTACTTTCAGACAGGATTTATACAGCCCCACAGACCTCCATCTCCCATGGAGAACTATTTTTGTTCCCTTATCCTGCCTTGTCCATAAAAACTCAAAGAAGTCAGATTTTGGGGTTGCAGTACATGGGGGGGGAAGGACATGAGGAAACAGTGACTTGTGAATACAGCAGTCTATCCACAAGATACTTATTCTTGTAAGAACTGTAAAAGAGTAATTTTGTAGGAAACACTAAAATCACATTTAATGGGACTCTTGCTAAATACAACCTTCCCCTTCCCAAACAGGAACAAGATTGATAGACCTATCCAAGCTCACACAAAAGAGAAAGAGTATCCCAAACAGCTGGATCTGGAATACCACACATGCCTTCCCAAGCTGCATTCCACACACACCATGTTTTGTTAACATACTTGAAAATTTTGGATCCAATTTACCAACAAGAAGAGCCTGGAGGAGTGAGCCATCCTCTAACTGTGCATCTGAAATTCTCCCAGAGTGATTTAAGAGCTACATCACTGGGTTTGCTATAAACCCTCTGTTTACAAGGCTCCTTGGATTCCTACAGAGCAATAAACGATTTGCCTCCAAGTTATTTTTCGTATTTCTCATCTCCGAGTTTCTCCCCCTTTCTCTGGCAAAGTCCAAAGGGAACAGCGTTAATCTCCCGTCTATCCTGCTTTAATCTTCACTCTTACTGAGGGGAGACACGACTGAGCTCCTCATGCTGAGGAAGCAATACCTGGCAGTTATGGATTCAGGGAGTTGATTAAATGTGTACATCCTGTTAAAAGATTCTATGGAATGATTAAAATATAAGACCTTTAAATCGAAAGAGAAGCTGTTTGTGTGGACAGAGCTCAGGAACCTCAGTGTGGGAGTCACTTTCAGTGGTTCTGCCTTCTTGGAGATGAGTAACATCTCCTTTGGAGCCACCCACAGATCAGGAGCTGAGGAAAACCAGTCCCTAACAGTGACATAGCAGGAAAAGCCATTGTGTGTCATGACCCTGCAGACACAGACTCTTAATGGCACAAGTCTTCATTCTAAGCAGTCCATAAAAATTACAGTAAATGAAGGTCAGAAGTTAAAAGTGTCAAAGGAGAAATCCCACTCAATTTTTATGCACCGGGAAGAAACTTCCCTTCATCCACACTCCAACAGTGACTACGGATAAGAAGCAGGAACAGGTTTACATGGGTCCTGCCTCATCCCTAGAACGAGTCACCAGAAGCATCTATGCAGGACAGGGGTGGCACGATGCCTGACAGCCCACCCTGCTCCAGACAGGGGTCTGTGCTGCCCCTCACCCTCCAGGACGGGAATAACCCTGGCACATGCCAGGGAACTGCACACAGTTTCTCCAGACTCTGCACAGCATGGAAACAAACAAGGGTGGCAGAGGAATTAATCTGCCTGGACACTCAGAGCTGCTGTCAAGACAACACCGTGACAACTCTTCCCATGGCAAGCAGGGGTTTCACTCTGCCCATTCCTGCTGCGCCCATCCTGGAAAAGCTGGCTCGCTCCGAGGAGTCCTAATGAACCAACCATCCCCCAGAAGCTCCACTTTGACAAAGCTGATGCCTGACGATGACAAGCGCTCACAGCTTTGATGGTTGTCAACCAGCTTCCCCCAAAGCCACAGAGCCCAGTCAGGCTGTCATCGGGAAATGATAATGGAGACGGCATCGCTCGGGATCTCGGCATCGAGTGTGCTACCCCGTCATCCAGAGCATTCCCCGAGTAAGCCACGGAGAGATCTCGGCATGAAGGCTTTTAAAGTGCTGCTGACACCCAACCCAACGCAGCGTGCTTTCTGCTTAACAGAGCCCGTGAGTGCGTGGCAGGTCCTGTCCTCAAAACAGCATCTAATTCCATACAGACTGGGAAAAGCAGGAGGGATAACCCTAAGGAGCCACTCTGCTTCCACTGAGTCTCTAAGATCGTGACCCATGCCTGTGTTAGTTAATGTGAATGAAGATACTGAAAGGACAACAGGAGCACAAATAGTTCAAACCATATTTTCAGGCAAAAGAGCTTAGAATGGGAGTCTAAAACAAACCAAGCTACAGCAACAGCTCTCTAAATGTGGATATTCCATGTCCTCATTACAATGACACCAGTCAGAACAAGCTGAATAATCTCACAACCAAATTCCACGGGGCAATATGGGGTTTCTATGTTTGTCCCCTATGCCCCAGCAATTTGGGTTTGTCAAACACCAACCTCACTGTGTCAATAGGTGATCCAAAGCATTAAGGGATGATCTGTGGTGTAACAAGCCCCCTCACTTGCAGCTGTGTTGTACAGGACCCAATCAGCACCTTCTGGAACAGTGCTCCTGAAAGTGACCCAGCTGATCTGCCATGTCCAGCCGGAAGAGCAGCATCACTTTCTGCTCTAGGAAAGCAGAGAAAACACTCCCACCCTCCCACAAACCTCAGCCAGCAGAGCTGCTCCACGATGAATGAACGCCTGTGCAAACACCACTGTGCAGTGTAACCACAGCCACTGCAGCTCCACAGTGCTGTGGGTGATGGTCTGGATGGAACAGAGCACTGCCAGCAGTTAGGACCAGGGTGGATGGATGGATGTCCACATGGCTGGACAGCACAGAGGCACTGTGTGAGGAGGAGAAGCCTTTGCAGCTGAGCCAGCAGCTCTACCTCCAGTTTGACCCAGCTACACCATTTTAACACCTCTCAGTGAACGAAGGGCAGCTGCTGCCCAGAGTTATGCCACTCCACAGAAGGGTAGTGGAGGTGGAATGGGTCTGGAGAAAGCCACTGTGTTCCCAAGGTCAAGGATGTATCAGCATCACGGAGCACATCCCAGAGCAGCATCACTGTGCTAAATACATGAAGTGAGAGCTCTCTCTGCAGAATTAGGGACGGATGTGTCTCTGCACAGCTACAGAATCAGGGCCGTGGGGGCACGAGGTGCCTTTATTTCTGTATGTTAGCCCAGAGGCTACACAGAAAGTTCCCTTTCCAGCCCAATTCTCACTGAGCCCTACTTTGCTGCAACCCCAGCTCCAAAGCTGAACATGACTAACGTTGAAAGTGCTCTGCCAGGGAAGCTGCCAGGCAGACTCATTTAAAAACAGGGAAGCGGCAACAAGCAGTTCCTCATGCTTGATCCGATTACTCTGATCTCTCTTTTGACGCTGCAGACTCAGACTCGTATTTCTATTGCTCTGTGGGGGGAGCAGGGGAGGGAGGGAATGTCACTTTGCTACTTCATGTTTCTTTCTTCCCGTCACACTTTGGGGAAGGGATAAATGCTACCAAGCGACGGAAAGGAATGGATGAGGGGCCTGGGATGCACCCACTTCTCAGACAAGATGTCACACAGGCCAGTGGTACACCCAGGACCCCCATCAGGCCACCACCCACAGTGTCAGCACTCCTAGACCTCCCTTACTGGAGCTTGCCAAGCCCCAGTACGGTCCCATGCTGCCCATAAAAAGTTCACATCTATAAACAGCATTACTGGTCTAACAGAAAGGTCTGTTTCTGTTGAATGTTGAGGTATCTCAAGTCCAAGAATCATTGTATTTGGGATTAGCACTCAAGTGCATCTCTGTGAAGGGGAGACTCCCTCTGAACAGAGTCCAGCCAAGAGCCACCAACTCAAGAGCCCTGCTGACAGCTTGGGGAATGCAGTGACATTTACATTCTGGAAGCAGACCTTGGAGGAGACCATAAATCAGATCCAGGCACTCACTAACTGCTAAAAAAGGATGCCACGAGACCACAGAGGTTCATTCCAGACGTAACACGAACCCAGGGGATTATACACCCAGCGTTCATCAAGTCTAAGCACAACTTTAGGAGGCAACTGTGGGCAGCCTTGGCTCCAACAGCTCACTGGCATCTCCCTGCTCTGCAGGTAGAGATCACCATCCCCCTTGCTTCCACTGCTCCAGAAAGCAGAACACAAGCACCACAGCCTCGTCGTCCTACAGAAGGCTCAGGATGGGAATGTAACTGCTCAGGGCAAACTTCACAGCTGGGATTGGAAGAGGAGGAATGTTTCCAACACCACTATTTCCCACCACCAAACACACACACCTGGGCTTGAAAAAAACGCTGGCCCTCCTCTATTGCTAAGAGACTACTCTTCCTTCAGTGTTAGCACCTGACTGGAACTGCCACTAAGAGGGGAGGGGGGACTCAGGCTGTGTCTTTCAGGCAGGACCCACAAACATCTGAAGGAAAAACCAAGGCAAACCCATCACGGATCTGTCAGAATGCAGCACCTGCACGTGAGACTGTCAGCAAACACTGAGAAGCTGCCAGTGCCTCCACAGACAAAAAAAAAAAACACACCCAAAAAAGCTAAACTAAAGACATTTTCCAGTTAAGCTACTGCCCACAAAAGTTTTATATCTCTGAGCTAAGAGATGTGCCTAAGTACTGCTTTGATCCTTCAGACTGGAACTGAACGGGGTATCAAGTCTTCTACCGATTCACCTTGAGAATTCGGTAAGGTCAGGGTGTCTTCAGTGCTCAAGTTTTTAAACCGCAAAGAACACAGTCAATTAAATCAAACCGCAGGGTTAAAAATAGCTGGCCCAACCCTATGGATGGACGTTGTTGGTCTAAAATAAACAGGGCAGCAAACGTCCCTGGTATGACCCAGTCGAGTCTTTTAAACACAGGCAGCCACCAACCACATGTGTGGTGGTGCAGGCTCAGCACTAATTCCGAGAACTACCACTGCTCCTCAGGGATTAGTATCCCTGGAGTGGGTGAAACAGACTGGCCTGAAAGTCAGGTTTTCAGAGCCCTATCCAACACGGTACAGTGGTTTGTGGGGCTCCTCAACACCCAATTCAGCGCCGTGTAAAGGTACAAGGTGAGATTCTGCTGTGCAACAGAGCAGGAAAACCCGAGGTTCAACAGGTAATGAGGACACTGAGAAGGAGAAAAACTGTTGTTATGGCAAAAAACGCTGAGGGAAAGCCAGTGGGTGGTGGTCATACATGGGCAGGGCTGTCAAGAGATTCGCCTGCACCCTTAGCATTTGCAGCTGGGGCTCTTCCTACCCTTACAAATTAAAAACTGGAGTATCTAAATCCAGCTCGTGGCTGAACCACAAACGCCAGCTCGTCTCGGCGCGGCACGGGCCAGCCACCACGCGCCCCAGCCGGCAGCTCCTCGCGTTCCAATTACCAGATCCGAGACTGCAGCCTCCGTGGCATTCCCCTGCCAGCTCGCCTGCCACACATCCAAACCCACCCTCCTCCCCAGCACGCCGCCCCGAAGCGCCCGAGCCCACGCCGGGCGACCTTCAAAGCGTTCGCGGCGGAGCTCCCCGGGAACCGCAGCAGCAGCTGCTCGCTGCAGTGTGCAATTACATCGCGGGAAGGCGGCTGATTTATTGAACTTAAACAAGTACATACCACTCCTAATTACAACATTCCACCTGGGGTCTCTCTCCTTTCGTGGCGGGTTTCCACACAGAGCCCCTTTATTTAGTGCCGGTGGGGTTTTTGCACCGTGCAACGTTTTCCCCAGAGGAACAAGCGCAACTTATTATTTTTTTTTTAACACGTAGCATCCAATTTCTCAGCAGAGACACCGGCTGCATGTCCAGCTTTGCTTGTGCTCTTAAGCCTCAGCATAAGTATTCACTTCCTGGCCCAGCTCCAGGGAAGGCTGCAGCCTTGCACCCGCGCTCCGCTCTCAGCCTCTGGGAGCCTGCTCAAATCCTGAGCCACAGATGGGAGCCAAAATCTCTGGATACAGGAGGGAGCCCCTGCCTTCCCAACAGAAGTACCACCAGGTGCTACCAAAAACCAGAAGAGGGAACAGGTTGTCAAAATCCCTTTTACAAAGTATGACAATAATCCCTAGAAAAACAGGCATTAAGCAGAAACATCCAGAAAGCTCTGCCTACATGCCAGGACCAGGAAGGTGGCTTTGCTTTTTGTGAGCATTCTGAGGGGTGCTTGGATGGTCCATTTAAATACAGGGCATATCCAGGCTGGAACACAGGTTTTATTCCAGGTGGCCTCAGGCAGAAGCAGGGTTAATGAGCTGACCCATTTTCCATCCAGCAATAGGGCAGAGAGCATGCCCGATGGCACAGCCATGGCCCCACAAACGCCTCTGGTCCTGGCAGGGCAGAGGAAAGGCTCGCCAAGCCCTCCAGCAACCGAGCCAGAGCTGTTTGCTTACAAAGCCTTCTTTATTTACACACCAGGAAAGACAGCACAAGGCAAACAAAGGCGACGGCAGCGCAGCATCGGCAGAGCGGCCGCTGATACGGCCCGGGGGTCCCCCGGGGGAGCGCGACTCTTCTCGAGCCTCCTATCCCCACAGCCATCTCCGTGCATGAAGAGCGGCTGCCCGTGCCAAGGGGATCCCGGCCGTGTCCATCCCGATGGCATCCGTCCCAACAACATCCATCCTGGTGATGTCCGTCCTACCGAAGGTGCTGACAGCCGCCCCCCTCTTCAGAGCCGTACGCGCACGGAGCAGAGTGATCTCCTTGCCTTGCCATCCTGAGGAGCCTCCTTGGCAGTGGTTTCAAACCAGATTGTCATGCTTATAAACCTGGGCTCAACTGCCTACATGCAAGACAAATGAACCCAAGCTGCAACCCAGATGGATCACTTGATTCCCCAGCCCCTTCCCCGCCAGCATTTGCGTCGCATGCAGAACGCCGCGCGTGTTGCTGAAGGCCAGGGGGATGAGAAGACTCGCCTTGCTTGCATACAAAGGCTCCTTGGAAACTCACTCCGTGTTTACAAAGGAGCCCGGCTTAGCGCAGCCGCGGTGGGAGCACTCGCTGCCTTCACGGGGGGCTTCTCCGGGGCTGGTTTAACGCCAGCAAACACGGAACACGGGGGAAGCTGCAGCCACGACCACCCTTCAGCCACCCCATCGCAGCTCCGTGCCACGGCCAGGTCGCAGCTCCACGCCGACAACTGTCTCCAAATGCCTCCCACAGCTTCGAGCTGGAAAGTTGCTCTTCCTAAAGTGCCGTGCGACGCCGCTCTGCAGCGCAGACACGCTGCGCGTTCCACCCCAGCGCTGCCCGAGCGAGCCGACACCATTCCTCAAAACCTCGCCCTGCTGCACAGGGGCATTGCAGAGCTTAATTAACTGTAAAGCAACGAGAGCAGATAGAGGGGAAGCCACCAGAAACGCGCGGATCCATCCAAACCGCACGCACGCTCGCCCCGAGCTGCGGGCTCGGCTCAAACCAAGTCCCAGCGGTGCCTATCGCTGTTCCAACAACCAAAGTAAGCGGAGGCAGCAGAGCCCTCAGCCTCGCTCCGCATCCCGGGGGTGCCACCACGGCAGTGCCTCGGGTGGCATCCGCACGGGAGACACACCGGCAGCACTCCGCGATCGGCGCTGATGCTGCTGCCACACGGTAATTCCCTCTTCCCGGAATACCGAAGCTAACAAACAGACAGCCTGGAAAAAGGGGATGGGGTAATAGTGGGGGAAAAAAAGGGGGTCTTCAGCTGTAAGGGGATTGCGCCTAAAAGCGGGAGATCTGGGATTTTATCCCGCGATTCACAACACAGCACCACAACCACAAAATAGCCATCCTCCACTGACGGCACCACAGAGGTGCTTCTCACCCAGGGTGCGATCCAGCATCCAGCCCCTGCTTTTGTTTCCCTTCAGCGGCATCATCCGCGATCCCACACCGCGTTAGCTGGGCAGCGCTGACAGCCTGAGCCTGCCGGGGCATCGCTCCGGCCCTTCAGCTAAAAACTGCGCTTGAAACAGAGGATTCGAGGTGAGGTTTCAAGCGCGAGGCAGCAAAACAAAGGATGGAGGCAGCCGTCCTGCAAAGGGGGGCTCCTATTTCCCCATCCAGGCGCCAGGTCGCACCGGCGGGAGATTCAGCCGGCAGCGAGCATCACCAAAACGCAAATCCCACAAACAGCAACTTGCAAGGAAAACATCTGAGAGCCTGCAACACACCGATCGAGGGAACACCTAGGCGCCCGCAGCCGGGCACGGAGGGGTCGGAGCGTTTTCCCGTCTCGTTTTTCCCGGCGGCTCGTTCCCATCGCTCCCGGTTTCCCACCAGTGCGCGCTCCGGGATGCAGAGCGCAGGGCACGGCAGAGCACCCCACAGGGGAATGGAATCCCAGTCGGGATGGGAGGAAGGACGAGCTGAGAACGACACCGGTTTTCTCCCCCCCGCACCGCGATCCCACCAAAAAGGCCGCCCGGGGAAAGCGCGGGGAAGGCATGGACATGCACACGGGCTGTGAATAAAGCTCTTTGTTCGCCGGGCTGCTGGCCCCTCCGTCCCCCCTTTTCCTACGAGCGGGATTCAACAGATCGCTCAATGGCCTCTTGTTCTTCCCAAACATCCCGGGCAGAGCACCCGCTCCCCTCCGGCCACGCCGCCCGGTGCCGCCCCGCGGGCACGCTGGGAACGGGGAATGTTTGAATGGGAGCCACCGGACAGGTCGCGGCTGCGGGGACCGATGGCCAGGCTGGGCGGGGGGCTCGCCCGAGGGAAGGACCCCCCACCGGCCCCGCTCGGGGGGCCTCGTTAGCACTGCCTGATTAGCGCCCGCTCCATCCGCAGCGCCCGAGCCCGGCGATCGCCCCCGGTGCGGGGGGTGGGGAGGGGAGAAAGGCTGC